>CM053566.1:1072395-1092715 GCA_028646485.1 Cryptoprocta ferox | reverse complement strand
ACCCCAGGATGCACTCTCCATGGACACCCCACACCCCCCACTGGGCCCCCAGGATGTGCTCTTTGCACACCCCAGGGTGGTCACCAGGCCGTGGCGCTGTCTGTGAGCTGCTGCCTTTGAAGCGTGTGGAGTCCTGCCTTGGTTGGGGGGGGGCATCAATGCCAATGGGTGAGGGAGGGGATGCCTCCCAGACTCCTGTCCCTCATTGTCCTTGTTCACTGCTTCCCCCATCTGTCATCCCAGTCAGCCATCTGAGGACAGGTCAGCCCTGCGGGCAGTCAGCAGGCCTGCTCCTCCCTGAGGGGGTGGGGGGTCTCATGAATTCCCCCCCCTCAGCTGCTGATCCTAGAGCTCACCTGGCTCTGTTCCAGGCTCCTTGGCACCAACTAGGCCGTGGGCCCTGGTGGGTAATTAGAAGTGAGCGTGAGGGGAGATGCTGGCGGACTTGTTTATTCTTCCTAATTAATATTCTGCAGCAGCGCTCACGCAGCACCGAAGCGCGGCTTTCCAGAGGGACGAGATGAGGGACGCTATCATGGTGTCACCCGTGTCAGGGGTGAGAGGGACAGGGGGTGGTGCCTGCCCCCCACACGAGCCCTGTCGTTCTGCAGGAGCGACTCGGCTCCCCCTCCATGTCCGTCTCCTGCCTGGTGACACGTGCTTCAGGGTGTCCAGGGGGACAAACCGGCGATGGGGGTGATTTCCTTCCTTTGTGTGGCCCTGAGAGTCGTAGGTCCTCCGTGGCCGCGGGGCCTGAGCCTCTGTGCTGGAGCAGGGGCATGGGAGGCCGAGGCTGTGGCCCGGCAGGGCTCTGGTGGGAGGACTGGGTAACAGCGAGAGGGGGGCGCCTCCCGGCATGATCCCCCCCCCACCGCCCTGGCTGTGCCCCGGGGGCTGGTCTGGTCCGGACCGGGCTCCTGCTCTGGCTGTGGGCACGTTTGGCCTGTGGCGGCCGGAGCTCGGAGGGGGAGAGGGGAGGGAGGCCAGGTAGTCACCCTCAGGCTCCTTTTTTTTTTTTTTAATAAAACGTATTTTTTAAATGTTTATGTATTTTTGAGAGAACAAGAGTGAGCAGCAGAGGGGCAGAGAGAGGGGGACAGGGGAGCAGAAGCAGACGGTGCACTCACAGCAGAGTCACACGCAAGGCTCAAACTCACGAACTGTGAGATCATGACCTGAGCCGAAGTTGGACGCTCACCCCCCAGGCTCCTTGTCCAGGACTGTGGGCGGCCAGGGCTGCTCCATCCGCCGTAGGCCATGCCCTGGCCACGGCCCTGGCCACAGTGCTCCCTGGGTCACTCTGCAATTGCAGGGACCCAGCGGCCTCTGCTCCTTGGGTGCTGACCCACGTGTGTACGCCCATCCCCATCCCCTCAGTCCTTCTGTGTCCAGGAGGGGTGGCAGGCACTGCTGGGCGCATTTCCCTGCCGGCAGCAGCAGGCTTTGATCCTCCCATGGGGTGCCTGTCCCCCCACTGCCCCCCAGCCCCGCCCCCCAGCCCGCAGATCTGTCTGTGCAGAGATTGTCGGAACAGAGGGGCCGGAGGCGCGTGCCTAGGCCGGCCTCGCCCCAGGGGAACGCGAAGGGTGTTGGGGGGGAGCGGGGTCAGAGAGACCACGTGGGACGAGGCAGCTGAGACCCCAGCATGTGGGGGTGAAGACCCTGCCTCCGGCTGGGGCCCGGGGAAGAGGAGAGGGGTAGGTTTGGGGGCCATTCTGGGGTGACGGGGGGGTGAGCAGGGTGTCCTGGTGCCAAGCGTGGGGCAGACGAGACGACGGCTCCAAGGGGCGAGTCTGCCCCAGAAACGCCCCAGGTCCCCACCCTGAGCGGGCCTGCTTCACTGTCGTCGTGTTTGAATTTAGGGCTCCCATCAAATGGCTGGGTCCGTGGTGAGACCAGTAACCCGGTAGCGTTGCCCCCCACCTCTGTTCTGGGGCTGACAGCGGAACCTGCTGGTGGGCAGGGTGGGTGGGACCCCGCTGCAGCTCCCGCCACTGCCAGTGCAGGGCCCCGTCGGGGTGCTCTGGGGCCCCCACGGCCCGAGGGCCGCCCTGCGAGGCCGAGCCACCGTCTGGGCATGGACCGAGGACAGAGCGCTTCCTCGGGGAGAGGGGCTCCTGGACCCGGCGAGAACCCAGCAGGGCGGGGCCTCAAGTCCAGGGCGGATCTCACACCCGTTCCGTACAGGAGGGGGCGGGAGGTCGGGAAGGGGACGGGGCGGGGGGTCAGTGCACCCCTCCTGTGCATTAACAGGGAGCCCTGAGAACGGCCAGTGTTCCTCAGTTAACTGATTTCAGCTGCAGGAGGTGATGTGTCGATGTGTGATTGAGCCTTTAAACCCAGGGACTGTCCCCTGTTCCCAGGGCTGTCCCCTCCAAGTGCTGTTCCCTGTTCCTGGGTGCTGGCTCCTAACCCCGTCCCATGTGCTGTGCCCTGTCCAGGGGCTGTCCCCTATTCCCAGGTGCTGTCCTCTAACCCTAGGGCTGCCCCCTGTCCCCAGAGCTGTGCGAGGCTCAGCTGCGGTCACTTTACCGCCGGGCCTATTAGGAGATTGGAAGGGCTTCAGTCGGATCCCTCTCGCTCTCTGGGGTCTGGGAGGACAAGTCACTTGTTCAATGTAAAGGTGGAAACAGGCTCAAAACACACTCCAGGCCCCTCAGTAACGGAGCCCCCCTGGTCAGGGCGTGGACATTGGAGGGGGTTTGAAGAACACTCATGACAAGGGTGAAGAAGGAAGTAGCTGAATGTGTGAGCACCACGTGCCTTGCTCTCTGCCTGTACTGACCTTCACCCTGCAGACCTGGAGGCCCGGTGGGAGCGGCCCCGTCTCAGACGTTTTTGCTGATCTGAGTTTTAATGTGACTTTGGTCAGTGACAGCTGGGGACCTGGAGAGAGTGCCCTCCACGGCATGCGGTCCAGCATCGGGTCCCAGCGTCCCATGTCCCCCAGGCTGGCTGGGGCCGCCGTTGCCATTGCTGAGGGGACATTAGCTCCTGGCCCCATCTGGCCCCACCTCTGCATGTCAGCCACCAGCCCTCGAGGACAGCAGGCCTCAACCTTGTCACATGATGGAATTGCTGGGCCCCACCTGGGCCCCACCTCCGGAGGTTGTGGTTTTACTGGACCTGGCCCTCTCCTAGCCCACCGGTGATGCCACTGTGGACCGCGGTGCTCCCCGGGGACACGGGAGAACACTGGGGCCAAGGGGGAGGAGGCGTGAGCTGAGAAGTGTTCTGACTCCGTGGCCAAGTGCAGGGGGTCACTAAGTGTGACCAGTGTGGCCACTGTCCACGTCCACGGGCAGTTTTATGGGCCCACAGGCATGGCCGTGTACCTACAGGTGTCTGTGGTGGGGTTTGTGCTATAGCCACCAGGTTGAGCTGTTCACAGAGACCGTGGGGGCCCACCGAGCCGAGCATCCTGCCCGGGGACTTCGGGCCGGGCTGCAGCGGGGGTTCCTGCCCACTTTGTCGGGCCTCCCACTGGTCTGGCAGGTGTGGGTGCCCTTATCCCCTCAGAGGAGCCCCACCTGGGTGCCGGGAGTTGCGTCCCCATTTTCCCAGACACCGTCCGCCTCACTTCCGGACCCCGCCAGCATGGAGCAGGAGATGCTCGCTGGGCTCAGGCTCACATGAGCACGTGCACGGGACTGGGGGCTCCGGGCGAGGGGCTGCGGCCTGGGGAGAATGGTCCACGCAGTTCTGGTGAGGTTGGACTTCGGGGGATGGTGAAGGGTCACTGGCGCCTGCAGGGCCCCGAGCTGGGGAGGCAGGGACAGACCTCGTCACCGCACACACTTCCTCATGGGGAAGGGACACAGATGCCGTGCCCTGAATGATTCCTGTTTGGCCTCATGCAGACTCACAGGGTCAGGTGTGCAGAAGCCGTGGACCCCCAGCAGCAGGGACCCTGGGGGTGGCAGGGTCACCTCTGTCTGCGCCCCTCCATGGGCAAGGGCCTCCAGTCTGGGGGAAAGTCTCTGGAGTTCTGGAACGTCCTCCCCAGAGAAGCCAGGGTGGCCCTGTCTGCGTAGAGGCACAGACAGGGGGTGACAGTGGCAGGTGCCGACCCCCAGAGGCAGAAGTCGATGCATACGGCGGTGTCTTCTCTATGTTTACATGTGACAGCCTCCCTGTGAGTAGTGGTGTCCGTCCCGACGGCGTCTCACAAGGTCAGGGAACAGGACGTGGTGCAGACCCCCAAGGCCTGTCCTAGGCTCCCCATCCCGCCCACCAGTGGTCACATGACCTGGAGTGCACATCCCGCCCCCATCTTTTTTGCTAAGATGCAGCCCATGAATTATTCCTTCAGCATCTGTTGGCTGTTGTCACTGAGAGGCTCTCGGCTGATTAAACACCCGGTCGCGTGGCACACGTGCCTCACCCCAGGGCCTCTCCTGCTGGCGGCCAGGCACCAACCAGGACGAGCGGCCGGGGCCTGGGGGGCCCACTTCTGTTTGGGATGTTCCTGAAACACTAGGTGTTTTTGTCTCCAAGCCGCAGCCTCCCCCTGGACGAGCGGGTCGCGGGGTCAGAGGTCAGCGCCTCGTCTCTGACTGTCCCGGCAGAGGGGACTGTCCTATGGAGGCCAGGAGAGCGCTCGCCAGATGAAAGCAGGCAGACCCCGGCAGGGAGAGAGCCCGGGAGGGGGCAGCAAGCCCCAGAGGTCTCTGGAGAGAAGGACGTGATGACAAATCGTAGCCAGAAATGCCGGCGGCTTACCCGGTGCTGCCACGCTCCTTTCTGGATCTTAATGCAGATCCAGGAGGTGACGGAGGGCTTGAAACCCCATCAGTCACGGCTGTGTGCTCCCCACGCGGGGGGGGGGGGGCAGTCACATGACCTCGTCCAGCGGCGGGGGCGGGGTGAGGCTCCGTTGACTAGAAGTCGCTTGGCTTTGGAATTTTGCCACACGTGCTTAGGAAGCTTAATGCCTCTGGACCGTCTGCCCACGTCTCAGGCACGTTGCCACCTCCTCCAGCCCATGCGCCCGCTGCCAACCGCTTGTGCCTCCTCGGGGCTTTCTGCGGATGCAGGTGGCCGTGAATACGCGCTCGGGTCGGGGCTGTTCCTCACCGTGATTGTTGGACTCTGGCTTTAGCAGCGTGGGGGGAGCGGATGCGGGGTGGGGGGGGACTGTCACCACCAGGCCTCGGCTCGGCCCAGGGGTCGAGGGACCCAGGATATAAATTCCCAGAGTGGACGGGGCCGGGCTTACAGGGCGGCCGACAGGCCCAGGGTGCGCCTCCCCTCACGACGCTCGCCAAGTCCTGCAGGAATCACACGTGTAAGGACACCAACAGCTCGGGGTTCAGAACCGCAGGTTTTACCAAAGGCGTAAAGCTGAAAAGCAATTATTCAAGACGACAACCCGTCCTGGGGAGGGCTGCTTTGCCCGGGAGGTCGGCCGGTGAGGCCTCGTCCTTGACCGTGGTCTGGCCTGGCAGTGCACAGAGGGCTTGGGCCTGGAGCGGGACTCTTGGGCGACTTCGTTGTTGACCCCCAGGTTTTGCAGAGGGAGGAGAGCGGGCCTGGCCACGGCATGGGCCTGGGTCGGGCCGTAGCAGAAGGAGATCCTGGCTCTCGCTTCCCCTTGCTGCCTCCTGCCTCTCCAGGCTCGCTCAGGGCCCTGCAGAGCCGCTCAGGAGGGGACAGTTTGTGCCTGAGCCTCTGCAGAGACCCCCTGAGTGCCCCCGCCCCAGAGACCCCAGGGGGAGCCTCCCGGCAGAGGCTCCTGTGGCCCAGCCTCGGGCCTGGGCGGGGCCTGAAGAGAAGGCCAGGTGGTGCGCAGGCGCCTTTACGGATGCACGTTCTTATGCCTTTGGTGATCTGTCTGCACTGTGGGCGTCACCAACCGTTTCTCATCAAGTGGGGAAACTGAGGTTCCAAGGGCATGAGCACATCACGCGGGGTCCCACACAGTGAGCAGTGCTGAAATGAGGTTTGAACCCCAGGCCTTCCCTTGCTGTGCGCCTGGGGGCCAGAATGGGCTGGGTGGGCACCCGTTCTCGGGGGCACAGACGAGAGCTCCCAGCGGGCGCTTGTCCGTGTGCCAAGTGGAGGTAAACGCTCAGGCACCTGTGTGGGTTACGTTTCTGCCGACCTCACCTGCTCGCTCAGGGTGCAGGGGCAGTGGGGGGTGCTGGGCGGCTGCCCGGTGGGCTCAGGGCTTCTGCAGGTGCAGCTGCACCCTCACCTTGGCTCCTGTTGCTCCCCTCGGGCAGGTGAACATCGGCATCCTCATCGCCGTGACCAGGGTCATTTCTCAGATCAGCGCTGACAACTACAAGATCCATGGGGACCCTAGTGCCTTCAAGTAAGCTGGACTTGGGGCCATTGGTGGTGGTCCCAGCTGCCCGTGGGTGGTGGTCGGGGGACGCTGGGGAGCCCTGGCTCCCAACCTGGCCTGCCTGTTACGTAGCTCCTTCGACCAGGCCCAGCCTCACTGCCCCACCTGTGAAGGAGGGGGGCTGCTGAATGCTGTCTGGGGACGGCTCCACCCTGAGGGCGAGAGGCCACCCGCAGGGGCGAAGGAAGACCGCAGGTTCCGTCCTGCCTCGGCCCTGCCAGCAGCCCCCCGGTGGCCGGCTCGCCCGTCTGTGAAGGGCTGCCCTGCGGAGGAGCTCCAGGGCTGGTCCGTCTGCGGGAGGAGCAGGCGTCTCTGGGCAGGGACTCCACCCTCACACCCCACACGTGCTGCCCTCAGGGGCTCCTGACCCCATATCATGAGGGTCCCGCTGACTGCCAGTGACCGATGATCCAAGTGAAGGAACGGGGGTTTATCCATAGAGGTAGCAAGAGTCCAGAGAGGAGTCTAGAATTGCTTAAAACAGGTGACCTAGCCCCTCTGCATCTTTCAGACCCGTGTCCCCATCAGCTTCATGCTCGTGCACCTGGTGACACAGGGAAGACCCCCCTACCCCACCGGTTCAGACAGAAATCCTGAGCCTGGAGGCCAGGGGCTCCGATCGGGTCGCACCTGAACTAGGCACAGCTGGGTGGAAGTGACCAGTTAACCAGGGCCTGAGTCCCTGGGTCCATCCTGGCTCCAGTATGCAGTCAGCACCCCCAAACCACAGGGCCAGGAAGTGGGGGGGTGGCTCCTCACAGGGCACTTGGGGCTGTTAGGAACATTGAGGGCAGGGACACTAAGCAGCTGAAAGCTTGTAAGTTACTTTAGCTACACTGTGTCCTTTCTCATCTGAACGCAAAAGCAGTAAATATGTCAGCCCCAAATCGATAAGTCACTTATTCTGTAATGAATCCCAAACACAGTGAATTAAACTGACACGCGGCCACGGCCCTCCTGGGCCTTCTCAGCCTCCGGACACCGGGGAGGGCAGCACCAGGGGGCAGGAAGGGCCTCCCGGGTCAGGGAGCACGCCCGTCCCTCTTCCCTGGCAGGAGGAGGCAGCGCCGTCCTGCAAGGCTGGCCTGTCCTCATCCCTGGTGGCGCCCTCCCCCCTGCAGCCTGGCTCTGGGCCATTAGTGTCCCCAGCCTCCCTGCAGCCTGGCTCTAGGCCACCAGTGTCCCCAGCCCTGGTCTCCAGCAGAAGCACCGGTTCCACTGTCAGGCCGGTCCCACCAGGCCCACGGCTCTCACCGCCCAGAGCAGCCGTGTGCTCGCCCCACACCGTGTGCCCTGCTGTCCCCGTCATGGCCCCCAGAAAGCAGCCTCCCTGCCTCCACCCCTGCATCTCTGCTCCCCAAGTGGAGGCTGGCATGGGGTTGGGGACGGTATCGGGAGCTCATTTCCACGTCTCTGCGGACCCTCAGCTGCCGGCCTGACCGCTGTGGCCCCCGTGTCCTGCACCCAACGGCCCAGGGGCGAGAGGCCACCTGCAGGGCCAAAGGAGGAAGACCGCAGGTTCCATCCTGCCTCGGCCCTGCCAGCAGCCCTGGACGCGTGTGCGGCGCCTATGCCTGCTTGTGCGTTTGTCTGTCACTCACTCACCACTCACTCGTTCATTCAGCGGTCATGTCCTGAGAGGCCACTGGCCCTGGTGCAGTGCTGCGCTTTGGGGTTGCAGGGATGCGGCCCCCGCCCCGACGTTGGGGAACTCGCTAGGAGGGAGGTGGACATGAGGTCACTGTGCCCAGTGACAAGGGGCAGGCAGCTGCTGAGCTGAGCAGCACAGTTCATGTCTGTCTCCAGGCTTTCCTCTGAAGCCGGGGTACATAAGCCCCGCTGTGCAAAGCTGGCCTGTTTCCGAAGTCAGGGAGACGGTGCGGGGTGTCAGAACACCGTGGGGCCTGACGTTAGTCCGACTGGCGCTCACTGGGTGCTGACCCGGCGCCAGCTCTGCTCCGGGCTTGCAGACACGGGAGGGACCACGTTCCTGGTCACGGGACCCACATTCTGAGAAGGAGCCTGTGAGGCTGATTCTGGGCGTGCCTCCCCCCGCTGGGTCCACCCTGCCCGAGCCCTGGTGCTGCTCTCCACCCTGGGTGCCCGGGACCAGCACTTCCATCCAGCGCTGCTGCTGGTGGATCGGGGTGGTTGGCGAGGAGGGCGCGAAGGCTGCCGGGTGCGCTGTGCGGGCTGCAGGGGAGCGGAAGCAGAGCTGCCGGCTGGGTGGGGACGTGGCCCATCTCAGGTCCTGAGCGGTCAGCTCCTCGCCCAGGATTACCCGCAGGACGGAGCCCAGGCCTGGCCCCCAGCAGGGCTGTGTCTGCTCCCACCCAGAGGCCCCCCGTCGAGAGGCCAGTCCCTTAGACCCACTGTCACCTGCCCACCCTGCAGTGGCCGTGTCCACCCACCTCTCTTTCAGGCTGACGGCAAAAGCTGTGGCCGTGCTGCTGCCCATCCTGGGAACCTCGTGGGTCTTTGGCGTGCTCGCTGTCAACAGCCAGGCCGTGGCCTTCCAGTACGTGTTTGCAGTTCTCAGCTCCCTACAGGTGAGCGTCTGTGGGACCCCCGGGCAGGGCCGCTGTGCACGGCCGCTGTGTGCGTGGCAGGAGGGAGACCCTCCTCTCTGCTCTTCCACACACCCTGTGAGCCCGTAGCTCGAGCGCGCCCCACAGCCGGGCACAGAGGCGTGGGTGGGGGGTGCACAGCAGGCGCCCAGAGCCCAGCGCCCGCGGGACCAGCGCCCTGCCCACCCTGCTGGCTAGTACTGGCAGGAGGCGCACCCAGGCCTGAGAGGGAAGACAGCGGCACGTGGGCAGCTCCGGAAAGGAAGCTGAGCGCAGAGAGGCGGTGATGGTGTGTATCTCAGGTCTGGGGTCACATGTGTCCCCCACATGGATGGGCAGGGAAGGGTGAGCAGCCTGGAAACCAGAGACCTGGGGTGCTCAGAGCCTGAGTCCCCAGACCGACGACCCCCCAGAGGAAAGATAGGAGTGAGTGTCCACCACTGCCACAGACCACACAGCTGAGCCGGAGGCTGAATCCTGGGGCCGTGAGCACGGCCCGCCAGCCCGCACTGTGCAGTCTGCGCTGCGTCTGGGTCTTCCTGAGCAGGGACTGCGTCTGATGGACGAGTGTCAGGCTTCTAATCTGTTAGGAGCTTCCACCCGTAGTTCCCCTGTGGTTGTTTACAGAAAAACGCGATCGGTTGTGCTGCCCGTAGCGCCTACACACCCTGGGTCCTGGGGCACCTCACTTCTCCTCTCTGCATCCCAGTCTCCTCCTCCATTCGATGAGAACAATAACAGGACCCACTTATGGGGCTGCTTCAGCGCTAGAGGACGTAGTTCACGTGAGGCGTCGCCTGGCGTTGGACACATAGTAGCTGTCTCCAGTGTTCTGGGGACATCCTCATTCTTGTGCCTATTTCGTTGTTATCATCATGCTGTCTGGGATGAGGCCGCCAGGGCTCCGTTTAGGGAATTGTCTAACGTCCTCACCTTTGTCCATTCCCAGCATTTCTGCTCATTCCTGGGTCCATCCAGTCTGGGAATCCACCAGTGTAGATACCTTTGCCCAAACGGCACGGCAGTCACAGTGGTGCCTGCCTCTAGGTTAGATTCAAGGGTGGGGTCCAGGACACCCCTCCATCCTCAGGGGCTCCAAACCGTAGGATCAGGATTGGCTCACAGCTCACCTACGGCCCCTCGGCACTGAGCCATGCAGGACCTCTCCCAGAGCCCATGTGGCCTCGGGAGGAAGCCTTGGAAAGTGCAGCAATAAAAGGGCCCTAATCCTGTGTTCTCTCCTTCCTCCCCAGGGCTTTTTCATCTTCCTTTTCCATTGTCTCCTGAATTCAGAGGTACGTCCACTCTACGTCCTGATGACCTGAAGCAGGCTATTCATTTCTGAAAGGGCACAGAGCCAGGAACAGTCGTGCCCTGTCAGGCTGGTATCCGGGAACGTAACCCTGAATAGGCTTTGGTAGAGGCGACAAGTTGTGTGCAGTGCGGCTGCTTTCCGCCGGCCCTCCTCTCGACTTCTGGTTGCTGAGCCACATCCAGCGCCCCCTCCTGGCATCAGGCAGGCCCTGCTGGCTCTGTGGAGGGCGGGGGGAGATGGAGACGGTGGAGGCAGCCCGACCGCAGACTCTACGCCTGCTTGCTGCCGCCTGGCGTGTCAGGGAGAGTAAGATGTAGGTTTCCTCCCAGCAGTCCCTCCCAGAAGCATGAGGAAGCTGGGGTGTAAGGAGGAGGGCTCCTGACTGCAGGGTTTAGGGGACTGTGTCACAGGCCCTCCACAGGCACTGGGGCAGCTGGGGTGGGCGCGTTGCAGCTGCTGTGCCCTTGGCCATGGGGAGGGCAGAGGCTCCAGGCCTTGTTCCAGGAGTCACACTTAACACCTACATTGTGGGCTTAATATTTGAGACCCCACCAGGCTCAGTCATGGGGGGGAGCTCTGGAGCGGTGAGGGGGATCAGGCAGAGGTGTACCCCACCTGCGCGGTCTGCAGTGGGTCTGTTTGTACAGGGACAGGTCAGGCAGGGAGGGAGAGATGCTGGAGGGGCAGGGTAAGTGGCTCAGAATGATGGTGAGCAACAGGGGAGGGCTTACATGATTGCCAGGACCAGGGAGCAGCCCGGCAGGGCCCAAAACTGTGGTCCACAAGGTGGAAAGGGGACGTGGCCTCAAGCCACACACAGCCCACCCCATATTTGCAGTTACTTTTATTCTCCGTTATTGCTGCTGCCGGTCACTCTCCCCCCACCCCGCCTCTCCTCGTCGAGCACATCCCAGATCCAGCTCTCGCCCTGCGCAGGCCCCGGCACGGTGATGGGGGCCGTCCGCACCTGCCAAATGAGGCAGTGGGTCTGGATCTGATGCTTCCAAATCCAGCCCGTACCCTGCAGGTGGTGTCCTGGGACTTCACTTCAGCACAGATCCCTAGGGGCCTCTGAGAATGATCCCTCACTATTGCTGTTTCCACCACTGAAACTGCTCCTGACCAATCCTCCATCTGCCTTCGAAGGTGCGGGCCGCCTTCAAGCACAAGACCAAGGTCTGGACCCTGACGAGTAGCTCCACCCGCAACACTAACGCGAAGCCCTTCAGCTCCGACGCCGTAAGTGCGGTGCAGCGTCTTGTCTGCACCCCCTCCTTGCTCTGACCCCGTGCGGAGCACCTGCACCCTTACCCTCCTGGACCGGCAGGCTCTGGTCTGCTGTCCTTGTCACCTGGAAGGCCGAAGCGGCTTCCAGCCTCACTGAGCTGCCTCAGCCTCCGCCCTCCCGGGCCTCCCGCACCCAGAGCCTCCGGCGCCTCCCCTTCCTTCCCTGAGCCGCTCTTGGCAGGGCCGCGTCGTGCAGTGGCTGCCCGTGCGGGTTGTGGCGGCAAGGCCCAGGTGCCAGCGGCTCAGCCTTGTCATACCTGACCCGGCCTGCAGGCCGTGTGAACTCCGGGGTGAAGGGGCGCCCACAGCAGGGTCCTCCGTCCGGGTGGTATCACACGACCTTCTTTCCCGCCCATTTCCCCGGGTCAGTGCTTCTGTGCTGCGTGAGGAGGATGGAAGGATCAGTTGACCACGAGGCAGCCACCCGTGCCAGGGAGGCAGCGTCCCAGGGAGGCAGGAAGGTCACCAGGCACAGTCTGCCCTTCAGGGGTCTCCTCCCTCTGCACACGCCCGAGAACTGGGGTCTTGGCGCCCCGGGTAGATGACGTGCGTTCTCCTGGTGCCACCACCTCCGAGCTGAGCCCTGGGCCTGGCTCAGGGGTCCCGTCCTCAGGGAGAGCTTCCCGGGCAGCGCGGGGTAACAGCGCCCCAGCGCCGTGTTGTGCCGCCTCCGTGTGCATGGTCGTTTATTCGTGCGTGTGTGGCGTCGTCCGCCTCCCATGGGGGTGCACGCCCGTGGGATCAAGGGCCTGGCCGGCTGTGTTCCTTGCTGTGACCCCGGAGCCTCCGGTGGCAGTGGGGGGCGCTCGTAAGCACACGTAGAGAGCACAGCAATGAGAGCACGCGCCAGCTCCCGGGAGCAGTGACAGGAGGCCGTGCAGAAGGCGGAGAGCAGTGTGGCCTCAGAGTTCAGGGTCCTCTTCCGGGGAGCAGGGGGCCTGACGGGTTGGGGGGAGCCTCCCACAGCCTTCCGGCCCAACGCTTCCACGCCCCCCGGGACTGCTTTCCCAGGTTGGGGCAGGGTCCTCACGGCTCACTCCTTTGTGGTTTGCAGATGAACGGGACCCGGCCGGGCACGGTGTCCACCAGGCTCAGCCCCTGGGACAAGAGCAGCCATTCTGCCCACCGCATGGACCTGTCCACTGTGTGAGCAGGGAGGCCCCCGACCCGCCGTCCTGCTGCTCAGAACGCACCCCGCAGACTAAACACGAGAAACTCTGCCTTCACCGTGAGACCCTCTCCTTGCTGCTGTCTGCATATGGGGTCGCGGCCCCTGTGCCTCCCACCCTCCCCGTGTGACAGAGCCCACTGCTGGGCCTGAAGCCGTCCAGCTCTGGTCCTCCTGTGGCCAAGTGACTGTCCCCCCAGGGCACCTGCCGTGGTCACACAGGCCCCAGGGGCTGCAGCACCAGGAGGGCGAGTTAGCCTGGGAGCCACCATGGGGGACTTGGGACCAAAAGGGAGGGTCCCGTGGGGGAGGTGGAGGCCCCCAGGCACCCCCAGAGGGTCAGGCAGAGGCAGACGGGGCCTTGTGGGGAGTGTGAGAAATGTCCTCAACCTGCTGAATCAGCCACAACAAGCTCCGAGAAGCCAGCGCCAACGGAGGAGGGCCCCCTGCAGGCTGGCGCCCCGGCCCCCTCACACCCCGGCCCTGCTGCCTCTGCAGGGCCAGGGCTTTGGGCTGGGGTCTCTGGCCACTCAGGCCCAGTCTCGGGTGAAGAGCGCTCTTTTCACTCTCAAGGTCAGCCTTGCTGAGGGCCCTGCTGCGAGCACCTGAGCCTTCCCCGTGCCCGCGGCCCACCCGTGCCCGCGGCCCACCGGAGCTGGCTGCCGGCCTGCAGATGGGTTCCCTCGGCCCGGCTTCCCCAGAGCTGCTGCCTGGTCACTCACAGACACCTTTCTGTGTTCAACGGGCAGAGGCGGTGGCGGTGGTGCCGCGTGTTCCGTGTTGCTGCAAAGGCAGCCACACCTCACGGAGGGCCGGCTGCTGCCTGCGCGGCCACCGGAGCCACGGACCGGGGAGGGTGGCCTGACGGTGGCCAGGTCTTCTGATTGATGTTGGTTTGCGGACTGGGACTCGGCCCCTTGGGAAATGGGCGTGACCCTTGCCCACTCCGCGTGTGGACAGGGTCCTTGACCCTAGATGTGAACCCACACGCCACCGAGTGTTGGAAGCAGGCGGCGCCAGCACTTAGTGTCTGTGAGACGCATGGGTGAGGGGTTCAGACCCGTAGCTGATACTGGAAAATCTTCCTGTAAAACTGTGACCGTGGTGGCACTCCGCCCTTCCCGCCCCACACGCCCCACACGCCCACCGGGTGTCCGAGTGAGTCTTCTCCATAGTTCTGTGGACCTTCTCCATCTCGGTTGGGGGCCTTCCTAACGCAACGCACCCCCATCCTGCGTGGGGGCTGGGGGGGCGGACACAGAGCCACGTGTCCATCGCGGTGAATCTCTGCTCCCCCATCCCGGCGGGGCCCTGACCGCACCAGCCGACCCAGCACAGTGTGACAGTGTCCGTTACCTTCTGTGCAGCCCCTGGGGACGGGCCGGGGGTGGACCGCTATGGAGGCCCCGTGAGGAGTGGCAAGTCCGAGCGCGCCCGGCCCCTGCCCAGGCTTCCCCCCGTGACTCCAGAGACCAGATGGCTTGTAACTCGGCATGAGATCCTTGTCAGGCCCGGGAGCACCTAGAAGTGAGAACACTGTACTCGAAGGTCCCCACTTGGAATTTTGTTTCTCTTGTTTGGTGAAGCAAATCAAGTAAGGAGCCGTCTTTACTTTAGATGGAATTCTTTGTTTTAAACTCAGCATATTGGTTCTACACAGCTAATCTGTCGAGGGAAGCAACGAGCAGATTTTTATTTGTAATGAAGGAAAGCAGGTGCGCTTTATTTATAGGCTATAGATTTCGGCTTCTGCAGTGCTTTATCATCTACACGTAATTTGGCCAAAGATAAGAAATTGGAAAGCATCATGTGTTTAGAATAGTTCAGAGCACAGGAAAGACGATGAATGCCACTGAGGAGTGAAAATATGTTGTGATTTTTATGAAATAAAATCTTAATGTCCTTAAGATGAAGTGTGGTCCTGAGGTCTTTTGCTTGTGGGACGTGAGCGGGACTGAGTCTCGTGACAAAATCTGTGGAGAAACGTGGGTGAAATCCCGCCCTGGGATTCACTCGGCAGGCATTTATTCAGTACCTGCTGTGTGCCCAGCACATTAGCTCTGGGGACACGGTGGTGGAGGACGCCCCGGCTGTCGGGAACGTCACACCAGGGCGGGCCGGGGAGAGGGTCTGTGCAGCCCCGTGTAGACTGTGCGGCCGCCCAGCCCTGCACATTCGCCTCCCCGTGCTACTTTTGCGTCCCTGCGATCGGGCAGACGGACTCGACTTGCTCCTCCATCACGTCTGCCGCGCGGCCATCTGCTTTGAAACTCCTCAGCCGTCTTCCGTGTCGCGGTGTATCGTTCAGAATCACAGTTGTAATGGGCACGCATGAAACTTCCAGTTACATGTTTTACCAGATCCTCGATTTGGCGAGATCATTTCCACACCTCAGCGTCTAGACGGCACCGGCGTGTTTACACGCGTGTCACGTTACTGTTTTGATGTACTCCGGATCTTCGTACGCCGGGTAGGTAGATCAATAGATATTGAGGTCTTTGCCATCGCTCTGCTTACGGCTTTTTTTCTTATCTTGATTATTTTCCAGGTTAAAATTTCAAAATTGCGTTTCTGCATCAAAAAAGAACTAATTCCATGGCTCTTGGAACATTTTTCCAGATTGCTTCCAAAATAGTTACTGGGTCAGCGCTCACTGCCAGTGACAAGGTATTGAGAACTCTTGTTTTTTGTTTTTGTTTTTTCCAAATATTTTACCAGCAAGGAGTTTGTTGTATTTTTGTTGCCAGTTTAATACGTGTGAACCTGTCCGAATCTGCATCTCTCTGATCCCTGCTGAGACTGAACCACTCTCCATGTGCCTTTACTTCCTTTCCCTTCTCCCAGAAGGGAGCCTGTGAACACATAGGGTGAGTAAAATTATGCATTTGCCACGTATACCCTCTCACTTGTGTGCGGAGTTCCCGTCCCGCTCCCCCGTGGTGGGTGGCACGTGAACGGACGCTCCCCCAGGGCACCAGAGGCCTCCTGCTTAGACTGACCGGCTGCACAGCCCAAGCTTAGGCCACAGAAATGCCTCGGTGCTTCTTGGGGCACCGCATCCACGCGGCCAGCGCGGTTCCTGCTCACCCCTGCTGCCCTGATGGGGAGGCAGGTGCGGCAGGTGGGCCGAGGGACCCCCCCAGGCGGCTCCAAGGGGGGGCTTGTGGCCCCTGGTCCCGCTGCCCCCCATGGGAGCCCCAGGGACATCTGGCAGCGGCCTCCCCGTAGTCACGTGGCCCCTGGGAGGTCACGCACCCCATGGAGGCCGCACCTGCAGGCCCTCACCTTGCTGGGCGCAGACGGGCCTTTCCGGGATCTCCACCACATGCAGGCAGTTCAGCTGTGAGGCTGAGGTCGGGGACATGGGGGTGCTCAGTTCCTAGCACGGGCCCATTCCCTACTGCTAGGAAACATTTGTGAGTTTCTGCTGGGGGGGGGGTAGCTGACACACAGCAGCGTGTCGGTGTCACCAGAAAGGTCTGATGCTCGTACACACTGTTGACCCATCCCCGGGAGCCTGTGCTGATGTCACCGCGCACGGTTGCAGGTGATGCAACACGGGGTTAACGACCATGATTGAAAATAGCCGCCACGCAGCACGTTCCACCCGGGACCACTCCGTTTTGTAAGTGCAGGTTTGTGCCCCGTGACCCCCTTCACCCACAGCCCCCCAGCCCTGCCCCCGGCCACCAGCGGTCTGCCTATTCTCCATGTGAGTGAGATCGTGCGGCCTCGGGCTCCCTCCACCTGACTTCCTGCCGCACGATGCCCTCCGGCTCTCCGGGCCGGCCCGGGTGGCCAGCAGCCCTCTGTGTGCACGCACCACCTTTTCTCTTCCCTCTTCACTGATGAGGGCTTCGTATCCAGCAGCCCCACTGCATATTCCTTCATTAGTTCTGTTTGGTGACTTTCCTGCATGTGGGGTTCTCTGTGCGTGACATCACATCTGCGCACGGAGATGGTGTCACCTCCCTTTCTGTAGGATTTGGGTGCCTTTTCTCCCCTTTTCCTGCCTGACCCTCTGGCCAGGGCCCTGAGCTCCGTGCTGATGGGAGGTGGGGTCAGGCTCCCTTTCTCGCTCCTGACGTACGAGGCAAAGTTTTCACCTGGTCACCTGTGGGCACATCCCGTGTGGACTTTATTATGCTGAGAGTTTGTAGTCGTGGGAGGACGTGGACTTTTGCACTGCGGTTCCTGCATCTATCCAGGGGGCATCGGGCTCTCTTCTCTCGTTCTGTTGGCGCGGCGTGCCACGTTTATCCGCCGCACGTGCTGAACCATCCAGGGATGCATCGCAGCTGACCGTGACGGAGGACTGTTTTAATGAGTCATTTTGCTAGTGTTTCACTGAGAATTTCTGCATCCACGTCCATCAGGGATATCAGCCTGCGGTTTTCTCGGAGTGTCCTTGTCTGGCTTTATCGGGGTAACGCCGGCCTCGTCAAAGCAGTTTGTGAGTGTTCCCTCCTTTTCACTTTGCTGGAAGAGTTTGAGGATTGGTGTTAATTTTTTTATAGGCTTGATATGCCTTCTCTCTATCCCGCAAAGCACTGGCCAAGCACCCTCCCAGGGCAGTGCCGCTTGCTCGGATGCGTGTGGGTTCCCCGGGGAGCGCCCACAGGGAGTCCACGGGGAAACGGCCACGGTGCTTGTGTGCCTGCTGAGCTGCGCAGAGCGTTGTGTGCTCATGTGGGCGAGTCTGGGGACCGTGGTCCAGCTTCCTAACGGAGTCTGCAGTGTGTGCAGTGGCATCTGTGCCCTTCAGATGTGCTCCGAGAGCCCTGGCTGTGTCCTCTGGCTGCTGCCTGCTGTCCAGCCCCGCAGCCGCCTCGTGCTCTGGGCGGGATGGGGGTGGGTGTCTGGCGTGTCCACACAGCTGGGGAAGGCAGCACTCACTCACACGCTCACGCCTCCCCGGGGGGAGTCACAGGCCAGAAGGTCCTGGGCGGCAAGCTGGGCCGCTCTGGGGAAGCGGGTGTGGATGCCCTGAAGCTGTCGCTCTGCCCTCTCCCCTCCATGTGCGGAGTGTCTGGACTCCCGCACCTCCGCGAGGGCTTTCATCGGTGGGCCAGTGTCTACACTGGTGTCCCTTGGACGGAAGGTGGTAGAAAACTCAGTCCGCCGTGAGGACAGTGTGTTCCCCCCTCAGAGCAAACTGATGGATCAGTTTTATCTTTTGTCACTTGTATTTCTGGTGTCGAGCCGAAGAAATCTTCAACAGATCCCAGATTGAAAAGATTCCCCTATATTTTCTTCAAGCATGTAATTGTTTATTTAAACACGTGGTCCTTTGAAAACTGAGTCTCGTACACTGTCGGAGGTTTACATCGAGACTCGTTCTTGTCTGTGGGGACCCTCGTGTCCACCAGCGATACCAGCCTCATCTGTTTCGGGGGCTGTCCGTTCACCGTGGGGTGGTCTTCGCTCCTTTGTCCAAGCTCAGTTGACCACCGTGTTTGTGAGGTTCTAGTTCTGGGATCTCGACTCTGCCCATTCATCCATTTGTCTGTCTTTCCTTCCGACGCCATGCTGTCTTGATTACTGTGGTTTTGTGGTTAAGTCTTGGAATCGGGAAGTGTAAGTCCCCAAACTTGGGTTCTTCTCTCACCGTCGTGTTGGCTGTTCCACATGTTTTGCTTTTCCGTGTAAGTTTTAGAGTCAATCTGTCAATACCCACAAGATAGCTTACTGGGATATCGATTGGGCATGTGGTCAATCTATATAGATCGATCCTGGACAATTGATTTTTTCATGATATTGGATCTTTCAACGCATACTGTGGAGTAGCTCTCCGTTGATTTACATCTTTAGAATTGCTATAATTGCATCTTGAAATGTTTGGCAGAATTCAGGCTTTTAGCTTCCCATGGATATTTTTAACTGATTTCTAAAGTAACTTTTCAAGCACGCTGGTCCTCTCCTGGGCCGCGCTAGCCTGCCGGTGAACCCACGACAGGCACCCTTCGTTTCCCTGAAAGGGGGTTTGATTTCCAGCCTTTTATGTTGATTCCTTCTTGGAGTTCACATCTCTCTGCTTCCATCACCCGTCTGCTCTTGCGTGCTGTCTGCTCTTTCCGTTACAGCTCTTACCATATTGATCATAGTTATTTAAAAGTCCCTGCCTGATTTCGCCATCTGTGCAGTGAGTGAGTGTGGTTCTGATGCTTTTTCTTCCGTGGCTTTTTGGCACGCCCTGCCACGTTGCTGTCATTCAAAGCTGTCCGCGTCTCCCTTGGGTGTTAGGAACCAAGGTAGGCAGGACGTTAGCAGAGGGTTTGTGCCCGTGTGGCCAGGAATCGGGCTGTGTTTAGTATTTGCCACAGCTGCAGGTGCCCAAGGCTTTACGTTCCTCTGTGGTCCTTGTTTTTGTCTTTGCTCCAGACCGTGGACATTCCCTGGGCACCCCTCAGAGCAGCTCTCTCAGCTCTGAGCCCCGGTTATGCTCTGGGCCTTTGGCCTCGGTGGTGGCATGTGGGGCAGGGGACGTGCTCTGTGTTCTTAGGACAAACGTTCATCTTTTACTGGGTCTGTGTCTAAGATAGTGACCTCAGAAATGTTTCTGCAGTGAGCAGGCATTTCCCCCTTTTTGGGGACACAGGAAGAGCAGGGGGCTTGGAGAGGGTGCCCTCCCCTGGGAGGGATAAAGCTCTGAGACGCCCTTGCCCCGCGGGGGAGGAAGGGGATAGTGATGTGGTGGGGATGAGCGGTGGCCCCGGCATCCCCCGGGCTGGACTTCAGGATTTCTCTTCTTCAGCCCCTGACCTCGCTGTCACCTCTCCAGACACGAGAGAGGGCGCCAGCAGGCCGACTCCTGGTGGCAGCGCCTGGGTGTCTGCTCCTCACTCCTGGGGACTTTGATGCCACGTTAACTCCCTTGAACTTGGACTTAAGTCTGGAAAGAAGGTGGAAATGAAGACGCATAATCTCTGAGTCATCCAAGGCTGAGGTGTCACCACCCCGGCAGATGGAATCTGGAACAAAGGCTGTTTCCCCACGTCTGTGTGCGGATGAGTCCTGGGTCCCTGACCCTTTGGTTAAACTTTATTCCGTAGAACCAGGAGCAGGGCAGCGACTCTAACCTTGTTCTCCACACAGCAGTGTGCAGCACGGGGTCTCCGCCAGCACCAACCCTGTTCCTTCCTTCCTGAGATGACCTTGGTTTTGTGGGTGTCCCTCCCCCCTGTGACTCAGGGAAGGTGACCCCCGCCCCAGCTTGGGTGAAACCTGATTGCCACAAAATGGGCTTTGTGGTCCCGTCTGCCTCTCCAGGGACTGGTTTACACAATGGCATGGGTGGGACCTCAGCCAGTGACATGTGAAGGGACACTGGCCTCCGCCCAGGAGGCCTGGAACCACGGGGTGCCCGGGGAGCTGGCCATACCACAGCCGGACCCCGGTGACGGCTGCAGGAGGACGGAGGTTGCTGGGGTCCCTGGCTGCAGACGGAGCTGCTTCTGGACCCGTCTCGGAGCCGCGGCTGGGAGAGAAGTTTCCTCCTTCTCTCAGGCCGGGGAGAGTGTTCTGTTGTTCACACTGGCGGGCCCCTGGCGCCCCCTGGATGCCGGGAGGGGCCCCGCGCACCTCTGCGTCTGGCCTGGGGCTGGTGGGGGGCTGCGAGGGCCCGTCCTGGGGCG
>CM053566.1:1058882-1071895 GCA_028646485.1 Cryptoprocta ferox | reverse complement strand
TCCAGGGATGCTGAGCTAAGCAAAGGGTCCAGTCGGGGAGGGAGAACCCCCAGGGGACAGAGGAGGATGAGGGCACCCATCTGGGAGGGGACAGGACAGAGGGCTCCAGAGCACGCGATGTCCAGAGAGACCTGGGGATGGTGGACAGTCTGAGGTTGAACTTATGATAATAAAGGAAATGGGGGCACCTGGGGGCTCAGTCGTTGGGAGTCCAACTTCGGCTCAGGTTGTGATCTGATGTTCGTGGGTTTGATCCCCGCATCGGACTCTGTGCTGACAGCTCGGAGCCTGGAGCTGCATCGGATTCTGTGTCTCCCTCTCTCTCTGCCCCTCCCCCTCTCACACTCTGTCTCTTTCTCATAAATAAACCGTGAAAAAATATTTTTTTTAAATAAAGGAAATGAACAAACAAGGGGGTTTCCAACTCGAAGATAAAAGAAATGCTCAGAAAACAAGAAGACCCCACCTTCAGTGGTGGGACTCAGAGACGTGGACAGTGAAAGGGGTCTGGCCCGGTCATGTGTCACCCTCCCTGGGAGGACACAAGGAGGGGTGAGTGTGTGTGGACCATGGGGAGGGGCTGGCACCCACCAAGTGACTGTGTGGGTCTGGGGTCTGCAGAGGGAGAAGGGTCCCGTCCTCCTGCTCGCCCCTCCAGGCCTCCACGTTCCTGCCCTGCGTTCTGGACATTTCCTCACCAGGCAGCCCAGTGCTGCAGGACTCCCGCCTCGACGGTCACACTGTGCTGCCCTGTCCAACGGTGACCCATCCTGTTACGCGGGGGGACCCTCTCACCCGCGGGGGCATGAAGAGCTGTGGTCTGGGAATTCTCTCTCTTCCTCCCCCATTTGCAGATTCTCCGTCTCTGTCCCACCCCCACCCCCCACTTCTCCGTCTGGCGGGCTCACCGTCACAGGCGGCGCAGGGGAGCAGGCTGCGAGGCCCGCGGGATGGGACACCGGCGGCCAGGTCCCTGGGAAGTCCCTGCTAACGGCACCTGGTCAGCTCCCTCCTCTCGCCAGCGAGGGCTCTGGCTTCCCTGGGTGGATCTGCTGGTTTCCGGCCCCCAGATCTCCAGACATCTCGAATGTGCTGCACGCCCCCCCATGAATGTGCTTCGTCAGCTTGGGTTAACTCCTGTCACGGTCTCCTTGCATCTTTCTAGTGGGTGTTCAGGACCCAGGGCGGTGTGCTCAGCCTGCATCTCAGGCCGGGAGTCCTGATTCCCGGGAGACCTGGGGGTGTAGACCCTCACGGTCCACACCCGGGCATGAGGAGTGAGTGGGGGCGGCTGACCACCTGCGGCTGGTGCTCCTCGGCCTTGGGTCTGCATGTGAGCGGCCGGGATCGTTCCGCAATGCGTGCGGATCCGGCGGGTCTCGGGGCCGGCCCCAGGTTGTGCGTTCCCACGGGCCCCCAGCAGGGCTGATGCCGCACTGAGGACCAGGGACCCGAGGGACCCGAGGGACCCGAGGGATAGCGCCCAGACCCACGGGAGACAGACACACAGCTGCCTGTGCCGGGCGGGCAGGTGTCCCTCGCCAGCCCCACGCGGGTGTCTCTCAGGGGTCCGTGGCTCCCAGCCTTCCTCTGCGCGGGCATGAGTGCCACGTCGCTGGGCAGAGGACCCGCAGCCCAGTGCGCCATACCTGTCCCCTGTCCCTGCCCTGTCCTTCCCAGGGGCCGCAGCCACACCCGCAGCTACGGTCAGCACCCTGGTGACCCCGCTGTGCTCTGAGCCCCATCATGCATGGATGGGCTAAAGCCAGCGGGAAGCAGAGAGAAGGGGCCAGGGCGTCACAGGCCACAGGCCGGCCTGGGGAGTCAATGCACACCTGGCAGCCTCTGGGCGGAGGTGAGAGAGGGGCCGGGAGACACCCCCTCAGAGTCCAGCTCGTGAATCAGGAGGCCTCGCCGACTGCGTGGCTTTCTGGTTTGGCAACAGGTTGGGACACTTGGTGACCCGGACCCCCCAACCCCATGTGGTAATCAGCCGTGGGAGGACGTGGGAGCCACCCCTTGGGAAGCCACGTGGTCTCCCGCCCACAGCCCACGGGAGGACTCTCGTGTGCCCGTGACACACCTGCCAACGGCACATGGATGTGTGAGCCCTGCCTCGGCGCGCGTGGTTGGCACCGCGCGGGTGAGCCACGGGCCAGAACCTACTGAGGACGTGCTCCCTCACACAGGTGAGCCTGCTCTCGGCTCAGCAATAGGAAGGAAAACCTGGAATGGTTCTTCCAGCAGGAAACTAAGAAGGAACGGGGACTGGAGCCCAGGGCAGGAGGCGCCGAGATGTGGGGTATGTGCACTTGCCTGCATGCAGACGGGACCTCGAGATAGGGATTTAATTTCCGCTAACACCTTAGTCAAAGGCTCCTATCAGGGGAGAGTCTCGGATCAGCTCCCAAAATGAGCAATTAGAGAAATTGCCTTCTAAGCGAAGAGCCTCTGGCAAAGTAATTTAATTCAGGAAAATAGAATTCAAGGCTCAGGCAGCAGGCAGGACAGAGTGGGTGGGCTGCTCTCCGCAGCAGGGGAGGGGAGGGGGACCGTGGGACCCGCTGGCACCAGCCCACCGGGGCAGGGACCCCGCCTCAGTGGGTGGCCGGGGTCCCAGCCACACCTCAGGCTCTGGCTCTGGTTCAGGACCACGTGCCCTGGGTTTCCTCCATGGCTGGCCGGCCACTCGGCCCACAGAGCAGGGAACGTGTGGGGCCACGGGCAGGAAGGCAACACGCGGGGCACATGGTGTGGCCACAGGGTGGCGAGGTGGAGGGGGACAGAGGCCGGCAGCCCACAGGGGCCGTTTGGGGCAGGAGCGATAGCCACCCCCTGCTGGGTGGACCGGTTGGCACCAGGGGCCTTCATGGGCTCAGTCCGCGTCACTGCCTGCGTCGTGGTCAACACAGGCTGGACTTTGCCCCACGTGGCCCTGGGCCTGGACTGTAGAGGCCCCAATGGGGGAAGACCCCTCACCAACACGGGGCCCCCAGGGCAGCCCGGCCCAGACAATGCAGGGAGCAGTCAGGGTAAACTGAGGAAACAGCCTCTCCCCTGTTCTGCTGAGCCCCCTCATCTAGACCTGCAGAAAACAGGCTCGTTTCGACCCCAAATGCCGAGAAAGCCCAGGACACCAAGACCTCTGTCGTCCATCGGAGTCCCTGAACTGAAACCCAGTTTTAGTGTCACTTTCCGTGAGTGCTGCCGAGGAGGGGGCCGCGTCACTGGCTCCTGCATTTCATACCCTCCGTCCAGTCACAGTCTCCTGCTCCCTGGGCAGCTCCCCAGGGGTCTCCCCGGCCCCCTGGGACACAGCTGCCCGCCCGGCCTTCAGCCTGTGTCCCCAGGAAGCCACCGTGGGACAGGCCACCGTGGGACAGGGCCTGTGCTGATTAGGAGCCCAGGCCTCCTCCTCCCTGTGCTCCTGCAGCGGGGTCAGCTCCATTCAGAAGAGGCTGGAGTCCTCCCCTCCCCTCCCCTCCCCTCTCCTCTCTTCCCCTCTCCTGAGCGACACCCCAGGCCCACTCTGGCCCCGGCCACTGGGACGGTGGCCTCTCTGCACGGCTGTGGAGAAGCGCCATTTGAGATGGATAATGTGGTGGAGGGACACGTGTCCCTTGTTCCCCAGGAGCCCAGAAGCCTCGGGGACCAGCTCTGTCACCCAGGCTCACTGGTCCCCCCAGTGCAGGAGCCTCCAGGCTACAGCTCTCTCCACGAGGATGGCCACCCTGGGGTCAAACCAGCCACCAACAGGGTCACCCCATGTCCCCACAGCAGGAGAGCCCTGGGGCCACAAGTCCTTCCTCAGACAGATGGCTCAACCACTGCCTCAGCATGTGGGACTCCAACAACGGTCTTCGGCGAACACCTGCCAGGGGAGCAAAGTGAGCGGTGGGAGCTCGTGAGGGGTGACACGGGCAGGGCAGGAGCCACTGGCGAGCGGGTGACCCTGGCGGGGGCAGGGGGCCCCAAAGAGGCAGCACAGCACAGAGCAGGGGCAGGTGAGGTGACCCACTCACACTCGCAGGTTCCATGTTGGATTAGGACCAAAGGCTTGTGTCCTGAGAACGCTGGTGGACCACGGGAACCCTGGGCTGGGAGCATATCGGGAAGAAGCAGGGGTGAGGCAGATGGACGTGTGGTTTCAGGTGGGAGGGAGGATGTTCGAGAGGCTGCATGAAGATGTTGACGAAGGCTCAGGCTTGGACAGCAGGGAAGCCGGCCCCCAGGGAGGGCTGGTGCCCAGAGGTGCTCAGTGTGGCGCAGCATGATGTGCCTGCAGCGTCCCGGTGGGGACGCAGGAGGCCCGCTGGACAGACAGACAGTGCGGGTCTGAACAGGAGGTGCCCTACGTGCGGCAGCCTTGGCCGTGGGCCCGCTGCACATGCAGAGGGGACAGAGGGGCCCAGGGCGAGGCCCAGGGACCTTCTGTGTTTAGACGTTGTTTGAAGAAGGAGGAGGGAGAGCTGGCTGGGGGGACATAGAGGAGGCCCAGAGACACGGGACAAAACCCAGGCCGCTTTGATGATAGAAAAGTCAAGAGGCGGAGGGCCCCGGAAGAGAAGGGCCAACCCACGTCCGCACCTCTACACAGCGGCCGATTTCTCCAAGGTGCCACCCGCAGGCGGGGACGGCACTCCCGAACTGCGTCCCCAGTGTGCGGCGGCCCTAAGGGTTGACGTCCCTCCGCTGAAGAGACGGGTGGGTCCAGGGCCAGATGCTCAGGGACGGGGCTCAGCTGGGCCAGCGCCCTGGGTGGGGCCGTGTCACAGGGACGGGGCTCCCGAGACCACGCAGAGTGACCAGACTCTCTGGCTCCTTCACATCATCCTATGCAGCGACCAGACCCCAGCACCGCCCACGGGCTGTGGGAGGCGGGGTCCCCCAGCCTGGGAAAAAGTGAGACTTCTTGTCTGGTGGGCCCACAACGCGCACGGTCGTTTCCCGTTGGCGGATAAGACAGAGGTCCTCCATCAACAGGGTGACACAACCATGTTTTCGTGCCTCATCCGTGTCCACCGGGGGCTCTTTGTCATTTGGCCACGGCCACTGAGGCCAACGCACTGTGCAGCTGAGTCCCCCCGAAGCTTCCCCGCGACAGCCAGGCCCGCCCCCGGGGACCCACGCTGCCCACACTGGGCTGGGGGAGGCTCAGGACTGTCCCCACCCGGCCCCACAGCCTGTCCGCCAAGGGCCCGCCCGACTCCTGACTTTCTGAGCAACCAGCTACCATCAGTTTCAGACTGGCTGGGTCAGCCCCGCTCAGAAAGGGTGCGGGGCTGTGCTGCGCTCCCGCCAGCTCCTTCTGGTCACACGCCGCTCCATCCCAATCTCGTCCGCGGGCACTGGGGACGTTTTTCACGATCTGTGTAAGAATTGACAGCTCTGACTCCCCCGCGGAGATGGGTCATAGATAGACCGGAATATCTCTATTCATGGCAAAGCCCCAAAATCCATGCGGCGCGCTGAACCCGGGGGCCTCCTGCTCAGCTCATCCAAGGATTTTAAACGCAGAAGTTCCAGGAGCGAAACCTCGCGTGACCCGCCGCGGAGCTCGCCCCCATGTCGCGCGCCAGCCAGCACCTGCTCTGCAGAGAGCACGGAGCGGCAGCGATGAGGCTTCTCCATCCAGGAGGCAGCGTCCAAAACGAGGCTTAAAAACACACCACACACGATATTGCCTCTCATCATAAATTATGTATGTTTCCTTAGAAACGACACAGAAATTAGAACGAGACGGCAAACAATGAACATGAAGTATGTGTTTAATTCTATCATAAATAGACTTAGAAGTATTCCCAGGATCGCCTAAAATGATCACATGCAGAAGAAATGTCCCTAATCTGTTTTTGTTTCTATCTCATTCGTCCACTGGATGGATTCCCTATGAAATGCAAACAAAACAATTACAGCGGAACCTGCATCACATGCGGCTGAAGGCAAATAACCTCAAATCCCAGTGGTATTTTAATTGGAACGAATGCGTCTCAGAGACGCACTCAGGAAAAACCGACACCAGGACCGTGATGCCATGGGCGGGCCTTCGCCTCACACTCCCGTTTCTCTAATTTAATAATCGAGGCCGAACGTATCTCCTGGACTCCTTCTCCCTTCCCAGCTTCTTCCCACTGAATTTCATAATCAAACAGAAGCGGCAGACCGTCTGGTTACAGGAAGAGGCCGTGACACATTAACCCACTGGGACTCCGCCAAGTGGAAAAACCAGCCCCCAACATCGGCAGCCGTTAGAGAGATGCCGATAAGCCCAGCAACCCTGGGAGTCCCAGGCAGCACCGACGACCCCCGACCCCTCCTGCGCTAAAGAAAACAAAGCGCAAAGGCCTGATGGCGGGCGGCTCGGTGTGCCCTCGCGGAGTGTGGCCGCCGCTGTGATGTGGCCACGCCGGTCACTCGCCGGTGCTAGTGTCTGCAGCCCACGCACCACAAGAGGACGAACAACTCGGAGAACCGAGTGAGGGAGGAAGAAAGGACAGGCGTGGGAGGAAGAGGCCTCCACGGCCCCCTGAAGCCCGTTTCCAGCCCCGTGTGACCAACAGATGTCAGCATTTGACCAGCCAGTGTGTGCAAAGTAAGAGCGACTGGGTCCTGGGAACACACGTGAAGAATGTGACCTCGTGCCACAAGTTGGGGTCCCCGAGGCACTCACATTCCACCCGAAAGTGCGAGGCACCGTGACGACTGAATTCATGATCTCCTGCGCGCGCCTGGGTGTTTATAGTTCACAGACACCTGCCCATCCATCGTGGTTACCCGCAAGCCCGTGTAGTGAGTATTGTCACAGATTCTCGCGCCTGGAAGCTAACCTGACCTCCGCGGACCCACGGGCATGTCTACCGGTACAGGATGAAGTGAACGTCCACAAGGCGAGGACGCGAGGCCCAGGTGACCGGCTGTCCACGAACTGTGCTAACGGCCCTGCTCTGCGCCTTCCCTCCCACAGAGCTCCCAGGCTGGCGGGACGGCTTGCCTGAGCGTGTCCCCAGGAGGCCCAGAGACTCCACGGCCTGAACGGGCCCCAGGGCACAACGGGTACATGACACGGAACTGGTGAGTGACATGACGACTGGGAAAAGGCTGGTGAGGGAAGAGTGGTGTGAAAAGCTGGTGAGTTTGTGCCGTTGGTAAGTGAGGGCGCAGCCTCACAGCGGTGACGCAGCGTCCCTTGTGCTTCCGAGTCGGACCTGCCTGGAGGGAAGGACGCGGGAGGCTCTAGTTCCTGCAGCAGAGAAGACCGACCCGGCCCTCTGCGCGCTTCTGCCCCGAGACCGAGACCTGGGAAAAGCCTCAGCAAAACGGGGGAGGATACTAGCTAGGTAAAGTTGGAGAAAATGATGGGAAACAAAATACAACCACCCCTGGGATTACGGGGATGGGGGCAGAGACAAGTGTGAGCTGTGTGTTTGGAGGTTAGGGTTTTTGCATTATTGTCAGTGGTGCTGGAGATTCGCTCTGTTTTAGAACTTTCACTCTTCCAGAAATCACAAAATGGGGCAGGGGGAGATCACAGGAAGGTAACTGGGCTTGTTGGGTCCAGGGTGGGGCATGGGGGGTGGGCTGGTGGAGTCAGGGGTGGGGTGTAGGTATGGGGGAGGGTTTGCGTGGGGGGGGCTTGTTCGCTCTTGCGCGGGGGGGACTCTCCTGATATTTAAAAGCCATTGAAAAACATCCAGTGACAAAACCCTGACTCTTTTTTTTTTATTTTTATGGGTTTTTTTTTTTTTTGAGAGACAGAGAGAGACAGAGTGAGCAGGGGAGGGGCAGAGAGAGAAGGAGACACAAAATCTGAAGCAGCTCCAGGCTCCGAGCTGTCAGCACAGAGCCCGACGTGGGGCTCAAACCTACGAACCGTGAGATCGTGACCTGAGCCGAAGCTGGACGCTTAACCGACCGAGCCACCCAGGCGCCCCGACAAAGCCCTGACTCTTAAGCCCAAAGGCTCCTGGCATTCAACCATAACAATATTTTCTTCTGTGGCTTCTGGAATTTTTGATTTGCAGAGAAAATAAAATCCTCTCCCACTTTAATTTCGGAGGCACTGCAATCGAAACCCTAACACAACTTTTAAAAATCAAAGTAAATTCTGGAGACGGTGCTCGTTTCTCCTTCCATCAGACTTGTTTTCTTCCGTGCACGGAGGGTCCCCGAAGCCAAGGGAGCAGAGTTCGCACGGGTCTAACAGGGCGCCGGTTCTCAGGACCGTGTTCGGGCCGGCACCCAGCCACCCCTCCGACGGGAGCGATCAGGCGGCCGGCCCGCCGCTCTCAGCCCCGGGGCCTCTGCGGTGGACTCGGCCTGCCTCCCATCAGCGCCTAACTCGACAGTTCACGTTGAATATTTAATTTTTCTCCGGGGGCAGCAGCCTACTTGGGCCCGACAGCGTGTCACTCTGAACAGCACGAAAGGAATTCTCAAATGCAGCTGAGATGTTTGGAAAAGGTTTCTTCTCTGAATCTCACTAGGAACTCTTTTCCTCAACACCCCGCGCGGGGAGCTGTGCACAGAGAGGCGGGGGCGCGGGGCTTTGCCACGGACCCGGCCGCGTGACGCTCCGGCCGCCCGAAGACCCCAGCCCGCGGGCCCCGCAGGCGTCCACGGCGGCCGCGGGCCGGGGAAGGCGGGCTCCCGGGCGCAGGCTCTGCCCCGCAGTGACGGGGCTCCCAGCCCTCGGCCGGTGGACTGAAGCCTGGACTCGGCGCTGTCGCCGCGTCCCTGGAACCCGCTGACAGGCCAAGCCTGTGCTGGGCAGGACGGCAGGCGCCCCCGGCTTTCCACCCCCTGGTGCACACGCCCTGTACACAGCCCGATCCTTGAGGGCGGGGAGAGACTTTGACCGCGATAAAATTTCACTCCTGGAATTAGGTGAGACTTTTTTTTTTTTTTTTTTTTTTTTTACCAAAGGGGATGTTTCGGACATAATTGAGGTTGCTGACCAGTCGACTGTGAGCTCACCACATCGGGGGTTATCCTGGGGCCGCCTGGGCTGGTCAGGTGAGCTCTTTAATAGAGAATCCGACGCGCTTGTGCACTGGGCCTCCTCAGCATGTGGAAATCAAGGTCATAGGCCACGTGTAGGTGCCCCAGCACTGACCGTCTGAGACGCGGCCTCCAAGACAGTCCTCACCCCAGCCACTATCTGACTACGGCTGCGTCAGAGGCCTCAGGCAAGGAGTGTCTAGTTGAGGCCGGGCAACCCGCAAATCCCGGCAGGTGGTAATAAAATACTAGTCGTTAAAAAAAAATGCCGGGGGAGGGGGTCCAGGCCTTCCCTAAATCAGAACCTCCGAGTAATGGTCTCTCTCCACCCCCGCGTTTGAAAAGTGCTGTGAAACCTGTAGCTACAAGGAAATGAATTCTGCCAACGAGGAGAAGGGGCTTGGAGTGGCTCCTTCCCCAGTCCAGCCTCCTGATGGGAGCAAGGCTGGACAGGACCCTGGCTTCGGCCTCGTGAGATGGAACAGGGACCCGGCGACACTGCGTCCAGACAATCTGCACACAGTACATCCTCCGGACGTAAACGCCGAGGGGCGCCTGCGTGGCTCAGTCGATTATCCTTGGCTCAGGTCCTGATCTCATGGTTCATGAGTTTCGCTTGGGATTCTCTCCCTCTTCTCTCTTCCTCTATTTCTCTGCCCCCCCTTGTGCGTGCTCTCTCGCTCTCTCTCACTCTCTCTCAAGATAAATAAGCTTACAAGAGAAAGTCTTAAATCTCTGAAATACTATAAAATTCACCACCTCCTGCTCTTTGATGTTGATGTGCTTTTTCGACGTTTGCCCTGTTTTGCATTCCGTGTAGAATGTGAGGAGCAGGCCCTCACAGTTTCCTGTTCTGAAACCATGCCACCCCTCTATTAAGGCTCATGCCTGGGGGGCTCAGTCGGTTATGCGCCCAACTCTTGATTCTGGCTCAGGTCACGATCACGGTTCACGGGGTTCGAGCCCCACGTCAGGCTCTGCGCTGACAGCATGGATCCTGCTTGGGATCCTCTCTCCCTCTCTCTCTGCCCCTCCCCCACTTGTTCTCTCTCTCTCTCTCTCTCTCTCTGTCTGGATAAATACATAAACTTAAAAAAGAATCCAAGGCTTGGGACATAGAAACCCGGAGCACTTCCATCGCAGGGGAACGACATGACCAGTGCGCGCACACACACGCACACACACACGCACACACACACAAGCGCTGAGGGGCCCACAACGTACACCCTTCACTGAGGCCCTGAGCGACGCTCAGCCACCTCGGTGCAGCGTGCTTCCTGGAGGACAGGAGATGCTGACGCTGCTGGGGGCTCCTGACCCACGCGGGATGACGGGTCTAGACAGCACTGGCCCCCAGGCAGGATGGATGACCGGGCATCAGGGAACGACAGGTCATCGGGTGGCTCAGTCTCCCCACGAGATGAGACCCCTCTGCTTTGCTCACTGCTGTCCCCCCAGCGCACAGTAGGCATTCAGATAATACCTGATGGAGAGACGGAGCCATGAGCAGAGGGGAAACACAGAGGCTCTGTGTGGATCTCACATCCCTCTTTCAGAAGCGCTTGACGCCCCCCTGTCTTCACGTGAGCTCAGGGGGCCTGAGTGTGACTGGCCTGAGATGACGTAATCCACGGCACTCAGCTCCGACGGCAGTCATGGACGTGGCTCTGAGCCCGCAGGCAAGGCAGCGCGAGAGGCTCCCGCATCTGGGAACGAATTTTATTTCCCGCTAAAACTGCCAAGGGCACGTCTCCCCAGGGAAGGTGAATCGCCCCAGAGCTGCACTCTGGCCCCAGGGGAAGGATGAAGGCCAGGAAGAGATGTCCCGGGAGGGTGTCCTTTCTCCTCCTGTCGCCTGGCAGCCAAGCCACAGCAGGTGGGCACCCGAAGGAGCTCAGGGCCCACACACAGTGAGATGGGGCCGCGTGACGGCTGCCACCGGATGGAAAGGAGGGGTGCCTGACCACGTGCCAGGCCCAGCAAAGGCTTCCCAGAGGAGGACAGTCCAGCCAGCGCCAAAAGGACACACAGGGGTCAGCTGCACGGAGGTGGGGAGCAAAGTGCCAGGCGGAGGGAAGCGCACACAGGAGGCTCTGGAGGGCAGGGCGCATGGGGAGCAGCCGCCCCCCCCCCCAGGCACACACACCAGCAGCTTTGAGGGGTGTGACGTAAGCCAGCAGAGTGCTACCTTTCCAGGTCTGTAGGGAGGTGTGTGGGAGGCGGGAGGGTTTGTACGCAGAGGTGGCCCCCCATGCTGTGAGAAGTCCCTCCCTGGCTGCGATGGCAGTGGGCGGAGCCATGGCTCCTCAACACGTGCCCCGGATGGACAGCACTGGTGTCACCGTGGGGTGAATGCAAGGACGGTCCCCCCAGAAGTACCGAATCCGAATCTGCATGCCACACGCTCCCAGTGACTCATAAGCACCTGGATGTCGGGAAAGAACCGAGCCCGGGCTGTTGCAATGACCCCGGCCAGAGACGGCGCCGGCTCTCCCCAGACAGAAACGCCAGCAGGTGGGCCCACAGGACCTGGTGTTAGATGGGACGACGGTCAAGTTCCCAACCAGGGAACCACGTGCTGGAGCCTGAAGACCCCGTTGGGTTTAGGAACAAGGCAGTCCTTGGTGACCGAGGTCAGAGTGATCCCAGGGGCAAGGGGCAGGTGGGGCGTGGGGCAGAGACCACATTTCAGGGGCTGAGGGAGGAAGAGGCCACAGGGCAGGAACACCGTGGGGACATCCACCTTCGAGGAGCTGGACAGTAAGGTGCAGGGGGGAGGAAGGCGGGGTGGGGGGCTGCCAGGTAAGTGCTCACCAGCGGGACCAGGGTTTACACCGGACAGCCAGTGCGCAGGAAGCTGGTCACAGGGAGGACAGGCCCGCCCGCTGGGCTGCTCTCCATGACATGGGTCAGGCCCCCTGCAGGGCCTGAGGTCGGAGAGGCAGGCAGGAGGCCGGGAGGCTGGGGAAGGTCCCAATGGAAACGGTGGAGCAGGGGGAGGCTGCAGGGGGTTTCCAGGGAGTTCCGTTTGGAAGCAAGACTGAGGCGCGCCGGCAGGGGCCCGAAGGTTTCCTCCAGCAGGAGGTGCCTTCTTTGACATGTAAGGGGAGCCGTCTTCCAGCTCAAGCTGGGGAGGCAGTGTCACTTAGTGGACAGAAAACACACTCTGGAGCCAAATCCCAGGGTTTAGACCCCCCACCCCACCCGGAAGCATGTGAGCCGTGACCCTGGCCTTGCCTTACCTGGCATCACCACGCCGATGACACGTGTACTATACGCCACGCAGAGCAGAGGTCAGCGTGCCTGGTGTGGCACTGACACCGTCCGGAGGCGGGCTCTTGTGTCCCCCATAGGCCTGCGCGGTGCTCTTTTCTAATAGTGCTAAGCGTAGTAAGTTAGAAAACTCCACATGAGAACCATGAATTTTCAGCTTTTCCTGGGAACAAAATGTGATATGCAGGGTTTATTCTTCCCCGCTCGTGGGCCGAGTGAGTCCCCGCTGCCCCTCGTCAATCAAGTGCCCTTCCACAACCCGGTGGCCATGGACACCACATCCTGGCGTGTCCCTTCCCCCGCTCCTGGGCCGCGGGCTCCGAACCCTGCAATGTGGACACGCTGACTCGGCTCTGGTCTGTCAGTGCGGCGCCTCGCCAGCTGCCAAACACTGTGAGCAGCAGCTTTGTTTGCGGGCGTCTGAGTTTGTGCCTTGGTGTTGGAAGCGCCAGGATTCTCTCTGACCTGCCCTTTGAGACCGTGAAATGTAGGGAAAGCGCAAGTTCTTTCCTGTGCCCAAAGAAGTGAGGTGACACCTGTGTTAGGACCCAGCAAGGGTCCCAGGGGCCACGTATGTTAAGAGGGACGTGCTCAAGAACGGAAACAAGACTGCACGGGCGGAGGGTGGGGGGCGTCCCACACCCTCGGAACGGAGATCTCTTCTCTGTCCCAGAGTCACGTGCTCGTCACGCGGAAAGCCCCCGACTCCTCCAGCTTGTCTGAGAGTCTAGTCAGTGCATCCC
>CM053566.1:1044107-1058782 GCA_028646485.1 Cryptoprocta ferox | reverse complement strand
CCTGCTCCCTAGGATGAAGGAATTGGCGCCTTAACGGAGACACAGTGAGACGGTGTCGTCTTGCTGATCGTTGTGGCGTTTTGAGGTGTGCGTGACGGACGATTATAGAAAGTTTGGGGTAGTGATTACTCTGGGCTCATGAGTGCATCTGAACACATTTGATCTAGAATTTCACCACATGCCTCCTGCGTGCCGGCTCTGATGGGCCTCACAGAAGCCCGAGGACGCCCCCTTCCTGCGCAGCATCACCCCCGGCAGGTGGACCGACCTGCAGATCCTCCTCCTGCCAGGATAGGCCGTGGGACGTGGGGAGCACTTCTCCCTTCTCCAGCCGAGACCCCCCCCCCATCAATGAGGTAGGCTTGAGAGGTGCCCAGCGCACGGGGCCTATGCAAACTGGAACAGTGCACGCGGGGCCCCCAGCGGAGGCTCAAGGGAGGCTGCTCGCTCGCTCAGTTCCCTCCACCCGCCCCCACGTGCCCCTGTAATTTTCTCAGCAGACAGTACGCGTTCTCTTCTTAAAGAACTGCTATTGTTTATGAGTTTTCATACGCAATCGTCGGCCAGAAAGTCTGCAAACTGACAGCCAGAACAACGGGACCAGTTCAGGGCTAGGAGGTGAGTGGTCTGGGTACCAGACCACGGCCCGCCCTTGCTCAGCTTCTGAACTTGAGGGCCTCACTTGACACGGAATCAGAGCTCTTTTAATTTCAAGTGACAGAAAATCCATCCCCAGAAGGACTTAGGTAAGGGAGGAGGAGTAGGAGAGAAGTCGCTTTAGGAACGGCTCAATCCAGGGGCTCCGAGGCCCTTACCCAGGAGTCCTCACTTAATTTACACTCTCCTGCATTCCCGTCAGCTGTGTTATGGGCAGGGGGGCGGCGGGGGGGACCTCCCTGTGGAGCTCGGAAGCCTGCCTGGTGCCCCGGAGTCCTCTCTTCACCTCTCAACAGCCTCAGCACAAGGAAAATTTTTCTTCTCCAACAGCTGCTAGAAAGGGATGAGGCGGGACTTGGCAAAGGTGATCTGTCGTCTCCAGGAGCCAATCACTGTGGCTGGGAAGAGAGGGGCGGGGCAAGGTGTACAATAAGCTGACAGGCCACATCAGGGTCACCAGCCACCTCCCTGAGATGCCGCAGGGTCAGGCTCACCCGAAACACACGGAAGGGAGGCGACTCTCAGCGACAGATGGGCTGGTCTGAAGGCGGAAACACATCTCGTGCAGACAAAAACAGCATGTGTCCCTTACACCCTTTGATATTTCCGCCTTTTGGCTTCCACTGTGAAAAGTGAAATTTGTTCTCTTTCACAGAAGCGACAGAACTAGAGAGAGTGTCCCGCAGGAAAAAAAAAAAAAGTCAGTCTCCTGCATTTTATTGCCTAGGATTCGGAGGGTTGTTACTTGGAGACCAAGACGCCGTTTGTGTTTCTATGACCGAGAGGCTCGAATAAATCCCACCTTCCTGACAATCTGTGGCTCTAGTCACTTCGGAAAGGGCTGCCGTCGTTTCTAGGAGCTACCACAGCAGACCTCCGGCCGCAGGACATCTCTGGGCTCAGCCGCGTGTTGCGTCCGCGGCGTGGTGCGCCCTCCAGGGACGCCCGGCCGCCGGGTCACCGTGCCCTCCACGCGCGGCAGAGGTGACGGCGGTTCCGGGGCACATTCAGGAAAATCCTATCAACACATATCCCGGGGGGCACACAGCCCGCTCCTCCTCCGACGCAGCCCATGTGCGTAGCATCCCAAGCGTCCCGCGGTCCCCACAACGACTAAATGGGTCCCTGTTGTGTAAGGACACACAACGGCGCCGCTACAGGGGTAGGAACTTCCCACGCATTCTCGCATCTCGGTTCTCCCTGCTGAGCACAGATCGGGAGTCACAGGACAAGCCACGTGTCTGCACGTCCCCAAGCGGAGCGGGCGGGGAGGAGCCCGAATCCCGGATTTGGTCCGCTCATGCGCAGAGCACACGAGGTTCCGGGAACACCGGGAAGCACAGATGTCAAGGGGCTCGGTTGAGGGCGCGGACACGGACCACAGTCTGACAAGTGCTACAGAGAAAGTCCTGGGCCGCGGGAGCCGTGACCCCGGTCAGAGAAGCCTGGGTGTGGGCCGGGCCTTCTCTCTCTGCCAGCCTCAGTCTCCCGCTCTGGGCCGCGGGGACAGCGCCCCCGCCCACGGCCGGCAGCCCGGGGGCAGGTGGCCGCAGGGGCCCGGCTGTGCCGCCCTGCTCGTGTGTGGCAGACACACCTCAGCCCCCCGCAGGCCTCAGGCCTCCTGCGTCCTGCTCGGAGCCCAAATGGCCGCGGCGACAGCGGCACCGCACCCCACCCGCCGCGTCGGGACGGTACCGAAGGGACGCGGAGGGTCCCCCACCTTCCATCCAGCGGAAGACTCTTTCCCATGATTCCCCCTGCAGACAGCCCCTCGCAGTTCATTGGCCAGGCCTGGGTCACATGACAGCCTAGACCAATCAGTGGGCAAGTGGCACAGGATTGGCAGGATGGATCAGCCAATCATAAGAAGCTATGGGCAGGGTCCGGCTGCCCCTGTCTGAGGACTTCCAGGCTCCCCGCGGGAAGCGCTTCTGGAGCAGGTGTACGGTGGAAAGAATGTTCCAGAAGTCTGCAGCCTGCCCCAGGGGCAGCTCTGGGACGCACTAGGAGACTTGCCCCAGAGCCACACACTCCCGGTTCCGTGGTTCCCTGCTACCTGCGCTGTGTCTCCCCTGGCCTGTGGAGGCCGATGCATGCGGTGGGCGCGGATGGAGGCAGGGGGCCTGAGCCGCGCAATAGCGGGGCCGTGGAGAATCGGGGTGTGGGGGCGAGAAATGGGGAGAGACAGACGGCAGGAGAATCGGGGGGGAGGACATGGGGACAGGGCGGGACAAGCAGGAGAACCAGGGGATGTGTCAGGAGGAAGCACACGGGGGCAGGGAAGGACAGGCCGGAGTCAGGCCAAGGCCACATGTGCGCACGGACCTACGTGAACCCAGGGGAGCGTGGATAAAGATGCCCACGTGGGAGGGGCTTCCCAGAAGGGTGACCGGGCGGCTGGGACACCCCCATGCTGCTTCCTGAGGACGGTGTCGCCCTCCTGATCTGTGTCCGAGCCTGGGATCCGATACAGGGAGCGCTCTCGCTCGCTCGTTGCCGCAGGAACACAGGGAGGCGGCCTGTCGGGGCTCGGCTCGGGGACGTCCACCTCTCACCGGCGCCGGGTCCAGCACGGTCGGTGGGGTGCCCTCCACACCGTGACTCAGGGGCCCCGGCTGCGTCCGTCTCAACCCAGGGCTCCCGAGGTCGGGCTGGGACCTGCCCCTGACCGCGAGGCTCGCAGCGGCCCCCAGGCTCGGTGCAGACGGTCTGGAGCCCCTGGGCCTGGGCGACGGGCCGGGACTCGCTCTCCCGCTCCTCTGTGTGACCTCTCTGGTCCCCTCCCCGTCTGGAATACGGGTGTGACGTCACCCCGTCCTCAGGTGGAGGTGAGGACCGACGCGGGCCAGGATAAACACGCAAGAAAGGCCGCTCATTGCTCTGACAGCAGGAAGGTGGCGACCGAACGGAAGCTGGTTCCCTTGCGTTCGAAGCAGCAGCCGGTGGGACCGTGAAGAATTCGATTTTGTTGTCCACGCCTCCTTGGGGACAGTCTCCCGGTGCTGGGCTTGAGCGAAACGGCAGACACAGTGGTGGCTCCGCCCCAGCCTGTGGCCCGCAGCCTGGAGCCCGAGGTCAGCAGCGCAGTCTGCTTTTCCACGTGGGGAGCAGCCATCTGTCCCGGTGAGCACCCCGTGTAGGGGGCCCGAGCGCGGAGCAAAAGTGGCTCCCTGTCGAATTTAACCCTGACGCCCGTCTTTGGTGTGTATCAGGCGGCACTGGGTGTCTCTGCCGCCCTTTCCTAGGGCCGTGTCAGGCTGGGTGAGGGCTTCAGCGCTCGGGGCCCCGGGTTCTACCCTGCCCTGCCTTGGTCTCCTGATGAGGGAGTGGCCCAGCTGGAGGTGGGGAGGCTCGGGCTGGGGCGGTGCTGGGACAGGGGTGTGTGCCACGTACCCCCCACGCCACCTCTCCGGACCAGCACGGCCTCACTGTGCTGACTCGGGGATCCTGGCTCTTCCAGACTGTTTTTTAGAGAAAACTCAATGTTGAAGGAGGGAAACACGGGCCTTGTTCAATGTCAAATGACAGCCGGGGCGCGGGCCTCACCCCCACGGGTGGAAATCTCAGTGGGCTCTTTGGAGAACTGAGCTGGGAGGCCCCCAGGGTGCAGATGAGGAAAGGAAAAGCAAGTGGCCGAGGGACCGGGGTGGGGGCTAAATAATTCCACGTGGCAGGAACGTTGGCACGGTCGGCTTTATTCGAACGTCTACGTATACCGAGTCAGTGCCGTCTCGATTCTGCGTCGGGTTTACGTACCAGGTGGGATATTTTCGTTGCGTCATAAATGACAGGCATCCCAGCCTGAAGCGCCTGAAGCAGAGGCGGACTCCTCCTGCGCCCGGGCAGTGCGGGAGGCCTGTGGGCCCCGAGCTTCGGCGGCAGCCCTGCCCCGCGCCCAGCTGATGGGCTCTCCCTTCCCAGGCCTCCGCCCTCAGCGCCGGCGTCCCTGAGCCCGCATTCCGCCCGAATGTTGTCGCACCTTCCTGGTCCCGAACAAGCACGGCGGCCCGAGGGAGGCAGCGCGCTGTTAACTCAGACCGCGTAGCCGAGTTTACTTCCCAGCCACGGAGGGAGTCAACTTCGGATCGCGTGGGCTCCAGAGGGGGAAGGGGCGGTCACCTGGAGGGAAACTGAGGGCCTTTACCAGGAGAAGAACAGGGGGCAGCCGGGCAGCGGGACAGCAGATGTCCCCTGACGTGCGGTCAAATGTGCTGCCCCCAAAATGTGCCACTTGCACACGCAGATTATTTTGGGCTGAAGGCGAGGTATGAAGTTAGGAAGAAGCGGATACGAAAGAAAAACCTCTGCTCTGCACCTGTTTGCCTAAAGTCAGGACGTAAACTTAGGTGTCTCTTGTCTCCTTTCTCCTGGGAGGAACAGGAGCTAATCTCCAGGGACAAGTGTGGCCCCTCGCCAGCCCAGAGGTCGCGCCAGTGGCGTCTGCGGGACACTCGGTCCATGGACTGGTCTTCATCTTTCATTGTTCCCCGTACGCTTCCCCTCCCGTGATCTGCTGCGCTAGAAGCTCAGAAGTCCTTGTCCTTTCTCCCAAAGCTTTGTCTTTCAGTTCGCGTGCTGCGTCGGCCCAGCGACTAGCCGCCCTTGGAGTGGCGCGTCACAGAGTGCTCCTGCCGGACGTGCGAGGAAACTCCCGCTTGGGTTTCTCCCGTTTCTCCGTGGCGAGTCTGGTTCCCGAGGCCCAGCCAGTGGAGCTGGGAGGTGTAGGGGAGAAAAGAGTTTTTATCCTCCCCCCCACAACCTCACTGCCATTTATCACACCATTTTATAATTAGGGAAATTAAAGGTCAGGCGGTGTGAGTGGCCTCCCCAAGGTCACACAGCCGGTGACGTGGGACGGCGGAGATTCTGTCCCCAGGTATGTGGACTCTTTTTGTTGTCCGACAGCTTCCTGGCCCATTCTGCTGGGCCTTAACTAAATTGTCTGTTATGTGTGGCCAAGGGATTATATTTCATCTTTCTGGGTATCCCCTGGAGGCGCCAGAACAGAGCGTTAAATAGAGTAGGGTTTGATAATAGAATTGAAAACTTCACTCAAAAGGATCACTGGCTCAATAATTTGAAATTTAATATTAGATTTTAAACCCATTTTCTAGCTGAATGCCCTCCTTTGCCGTTTTGTAATAACGTCCCTTTTATTTTCAAGGATTGCTGAGGCAGTGAGTTTCAGAGACCCTGTGAGGCCTGCAAGTAGTTAGCGTATATCCCTGGGGGAGTCACCTCCCGCTCTCCCTGGACTTCTTAGGCTCCCTGCTCACCACCATCCATGCCACGTGCAGATAGGCGAGGGTCCCTCCTCTGATCTGCTTTTGCGTTTAGGGCAGCAGTTGCTCCCTGCGATCGCAAGGAGAGCCTCTGGTGGGGGTGCAGCGGGCTGACGGGCACTCTTCTCCTCCAAGCGCTTCTTCCTTCTCTCCGTCTGTGGCAGAAAAGCCCCTCCAGTGGCAGCGAGGGCCGATCTCCGGGTGTCGATGTTGAGCAAAGGGCATCTGAGGCCATGTTGAAGATTTCATATGGTGGCCCTGCAACCAGGAATATGTGAGTGAATAGGAAAGACATGTTTTAGGGGCAGGAAAATGTGTTTTCTTGGGGAACGAGGGTAAATTGGTCAATTCTCAGTTACCTTGTGTGATGGTCCGAGGAGGGTGAAGCAATGCCTTCTACCTGAGAAGCACTTTTGAGAGAGTAGACTAGACTGTTAACGGTTGGCCCTGTTGTATCAAAGCTTCAGTTCCCTGCTACGGCAAATTTGTTTTTCAGTGGGTGAAAATGCCCAGGTAATTGATAATGCAGGTGTGAACAGCCTACTCACTTTTTAAAAAGTGTCTTCTTACCTGACTTAGCAACATTCTCAAAAAAATTGTCATTTCATATCTGCAGCCACTGCAGCTACAGCTCACGGGTGTCCCTGAAGAGCTTGTTGACACTGAGGTGGTGATCTTACCAACAGAGTTACCGAGAAGAAGGCAAGTATGTTTGGTAAAGAGAAAAGAAGTTAAAAGAAGAATCTTTGCCAGAAGCTTCAATTCCGTTTCATCCACACATTCATTCTGTTCTATCCATTCCATCTACTCGATTCCATCCATTCCATTCCATCCATTCCATTCCATTCCATCCACTCTATTCTACTCCATTCCATGCACTCCATCTACTCCATCTATTCCATTCACTCCACTCCTCTCCATTCCATTCCACCCACTCCATCCACTCCATTCCATCCATTTCGTCCGCTCTATCCATTCCACTCCATCCACTTCACCCACTCCATCCATCCATTTTATCCATTCCATCCATTCCACCCATTCTATCTGTTCCAGTCCATGCACTCCATTCATCTATCCACTCCATTCCATCCATTCCACTCATCCACTGCATTCCACCTCTTCCATCCCTCTAATGATTATTAAGAGCCTGCCGCATGCCAGAAACTATACCTATGCAAGGTTCGCCTTTTTGTCTCTACAGTAGTCACTCTTCCGTCCCCATCACTGAAAAGACCACAGCCACTGATTGAGTCATAGATTGCTGACTGCACTAGAGACAGTGAGGACTGTCACTCTGAGTGCCATCTCCTGTTCCAGCCTCCCAGGGCCCATCCATACGTGAGGACCTTTCCTCCCCAGAATACTCATTTGAGCATAATTCCCTGGAGATTCATCCAAACTTTTGCATACATCAGCAATTTATTCTTTTCCATGATTGCACAGTGCTCCACGGCCCAGTTGTACAGTTTGTTCGACCAGTTTGTTCGACCACTCACCCGTTGAAGGACCCACAGGGCTGTCTCAGGTTTGGGGCTGTTGTGAATAAAGCTGCTGGACACGTTCACGTGCAGTGTGGGACAGTATGGTTGTTGTAGGTTTAGTTTGACATGAGGCTGCCAAACTGGTTTCCTTGGCAACTGTACCATGACACGTTCCCCCCAGCCATGTGAGTGACCCATTTCCCCACCTTCTTCTCCTAAGTATTTGCTGCTCTCGCTCGCTACTTTCTATTTTAGTCAATCCGATAGGTGTGTGGGTTTTGTTTGCGTTTTCCTGATGGTTAGTGATGTGAAACATCTTTTCATGGGTTTCTTTGCCATCTGTACGTTCTCGTTGGTGAGCTGTCTGTTCCTGTGGTTTGCCCATTCTCTAATAGGATTGCTTGTATTTCCACTGGTTAACTCTGAGAGTTGTCACCCATTCCGGACGCTATCTCATTGTCAGATGTACGGTTTGCCAGTGTTTCCCTCCAGCCTGCAGCTGTCTTTCCATCCTCTTCACAGGGGCTCATGCAGAGCTGAGGTTTTCAGCGTGGGTGAGGTTCCCTCCTAGACAGCCCACTTCTAACCTGTTGACTGGACCTCCAAACTTTCCCTGGCCTCCACCCACCTTTCTCTGTCTCCAGGGGCCCCTTCTAAAGCGGTGTGTTGTAGGCTGCCCCTCCCATTGTCATGGTGGCCCTCCTTCCCCACCCCGGAGGCATTGGTAGAACCTCCCAGGGAAGGCCTCCAGACCCTCCCTGCAGGCGCCTGCAGCCCATCTCACGCCTTCCGCCAGGCGTCAGACGAGGCGGCTGGTGGCTTCCGAAACAGACGTGTCAGAATCTGCCATTTGTAGTCAGTTGCCAGTGGGTTTTAGAATCTAGGTGTCATGTTTTGTGCCTTGTTTGAACTTTCCGTTTTATTATCCTGAGTTTTATTTTGAAGGATGGCAGGAGATTGTCATATTAACGTTAGAGGAGCATATTCTGTTCTTGCTTTGGCCAGTTGCACGTGTTCTTATACGTTAGTCTCATTTTTCCTTTCTTTAATGGCGGTGATCGGCATAGTGAATTTAGGCATTTAGCAACCATTGCTTGTTGGAGTTCCTTTGTTAGCTTCTTAATTCTCATTGTCTGGGAGAAGGAAACTTCGTAATAGAAATAGTGAGGCTTTCCCACAGGCTACAATCTAGATCAGCCGCTGGGGCCATGAGTGTCCTCTGCAGACAGCACAAGTGGCCGGCACTCACCCCAGCCAGTAGCTGCCGGCTGTCACAGTTCAGACGGGACGTTGGAGAGGGGAATGCGGAGTAAGGTGGAGTCTCCTGTTTCCTGTGCAGGGGATCCGGAGGCGAGACCGCAGATTAAAGAGATTTTTGTAAACCAACAGAAAACATCTTCTCTCTTTCCTCACAGCAGTGGGAGATTCCAGACTTCAGAGTCCAAAATGTATTCGAACCCACCAGCCTCAGTAGTGTATTTGGCACAAATGGGGCTAAACGGACCAGCGTGGCCAAGTTCCATCCGGGTAATGAGCCAAGAATCTCTCTTCCCGCTGAAAGTGGGATTTCAAACTCGGCATTTCCTCAGAAAGAGAAGAAAACGTGTGTTTTCACGTCTCCTCGTCTCAGACCATCCGAGCCCCAGTCAGCACCCGCGTTATCAGGTCAGAATGTACTTGAACTGTTCTGCGAGGAGTGGAGCAAAGCCCTGATTCGGGGGTGTCCCTGCCGGGCTCTGCTCCCGCCACCGTGTCTGGGGCACCACGGGAGGGGGGGCGTGGGGGCGCATGACTCGCTGCAGATTGGAAACGCCGCGTGTGAAATCGTGCCCCGTGCAAGGCGCCGGCGGCTGGAGCAGGCCCGCGGGGGTCTCGGGTCCTGGCGGAGGCTGCTGGGCTGCCCTCCCGCATTCTGGGATGTCTTGAGCGTCACCAAGAACAGCCTTCCTGCAGCGACGTGATTTTCCTGGTGGGAAGGTGGGACTTGGGGCCAGAGGCTCGCTCCTGCTGGCAGGTTCCTCGGAGCCCCGAGCAGACGAATCTCCCCCAGACCTGCGGGAGCGGGTGGCTGGCGAGCCCGCTCCGCGTCAGTGAGGCCACCGTGGCTTTCAGGGTGTTTGACGTCGAGCACGTGTGTTCGGGGACCCAGAAGAAGAGCCTTCAGGGCTCTTTGGGGAAGGACTTGCAAGAGTAGAATGCGAGTCTGGAGGGGGAGGATAGACATGGACCACCCGGAATGGTCCCTGGTCTAGTGGCAGAAACACAAGTGTGCAGTTCGCTGAGAAGTGGCTGTCGTGCGGGCAGCACCGAGAGCCCCGAGCGCCACCTCCCACAGACACCTGGGGACCCGGGTCCCCTCCTCCCCGAGCGCCACCTCCCAGAGACACGTGGGGACCCGGGTCCCCTCTTCCCCTTTATAGGGCTGTCCGGCAGCTGCGTGCAGATGTGCGTTTCTGCCAAAAGCCAGCTAAGAACGCAGGATTCGCAGCTTTAAAACAGAAACGAACGCCTCGATGGGGTCGTGGGCCCCGGCCTTGCATTCCCCGTTTGCACACGGCCCCGCCCGCCGCCCGAGCCGCGCCCTGCTTCCCGACAGGCGTTCGCCTGCACTCCCAGTCCGCCCCGCTCGCTGACCCTGCCCGTGGCCACGCGTCCCCGCGGAGCTCGACTCGCAGCTGGCCCCGGCCGCGGTGCCTCCCGCTGCGCACCTGCTCCTCGCCGGGGCCCCCGCTCGGTTTCCGTTCCTCCCCACACTCAGCGCGGGCGCCTCCTGTCAGCACCGCCCGCAGGCCTGACCCCGTCGCCGGCCACCCTTCTCCGGGCACACCCTTCACGTGTGGCGTGGCAGCACTGCGCCCGGTTTCCTCCTGCCCGCTCCTCCCGTCCGGCTCCCCCCGCCCGGCTCCCCCTCCTTGGCCTGGGTGGCAGGTGTCCCGCGCAGACTCCCCTCTGGTCCCCGGCCTTCGAGACGACCTGTACGTTGAGGGACCCGAGCGTCTGCGGCACGCCTGTCTTCTAGCTGCGCACGCGCGCCCCGGTGCTCCCTTGACGTGTGCGGTGGGCGGCTCAGGCGCAGCAAAGTCAGCAAGGCAGCAGCGAGCGCCGTCCCCTCATCCCGGAGCTCACTCGGCGTCTCCGACTTAGCGGCTGGAACCCCGTCAACTGAGTCTCATATTCTGTCTCCTTCACTCCCCTCGTCTCTGACGCGTCACTAGCCGGTTCATTTCCTGTCCACAATTCCCTGGGTTGCCTGGGATCCAGCGATTTCCCCATCTCCGCAGCCTCCACCGCCAGGGAACACAGCATCGTGTCTCGCCTGGTGCCTGCACAGCCCCGACTGGTCTAGTGACTTCCACAGATGCCCCCTCGCCCCGTCCGCACTCCTGGGGCAGATTGAATGACCTTTTAAAGAAGCACATCCGGTCCTCTGCCACTTCTGCTGGGGACCTGCCCTGCTCCCCTCACACCTGGGTCTCAAGAGGAAGCCCTCCCCGAGGCCCAAAGCCCAGTGCCCATCTCAGCCCCGCCTGTACCTCCGTCCTCGTCCACTCCTGCTCCAGCCCAGGGCCTTTGCACATGCTGTTCCCTCTGCTTGGAGCACCCTTCCTGGCCACTCCCAGTGGTCCCCACGTCTCAGCTCTGCTGTCATTCCCCACGGGACCTTCCTGGACCAGGTGGGCATCACTGTGTGGTCTCCTTTTCTCGGTGGCACTTACACCCCTCGTGTGGTCCTTCAATTCCTATTTGTCTTTTCTACTAGACTGTCAGCTCGTGTGGTTTTGTTTGTCACAAAATGCATGGCGTGTGATAGAGTAGGAACTCAGTAAATATAGGATGAATGAATGAGCTACAAATAATAATAACAACCTTGTAGCAGGAAATCAGAGGCTAGAAAGGGCGGATGCGAGCGAGGCTGTGGGGTCCTAGGACTTGAACCAGGTCTCTGGGACACCAGGGTCCGCCGCCCCGTCCTCACACACGTCCATCCCTTCCCTGTCCTCTCCGGAGGAGGATTCAGGCCTCCCGTCTGCATCCGCCTGCGGGTTCTCCGTTCTCATTGCTGTTCGTGCCTCAAGAAGCAAACGTGGGGTGTTCCTGAGTCCCAGTGTGACAGAGAGCCTGTTAGGCACCCAGGAGGCTCAGTTCGTTAAGAGATTTGGTGGCAGGTACGCTGCAAAGGTCGGTCACTGAAAGTGTGGGACTCTTCTTCTCTGTTGAGAAAAAACCCACACAAAATTAATATGATTCGCAATAAAAGCCTGGGAGCGTAACTCCTTTGTTGAGACACGAACCGCATAGCGTTAAGTGTGTACGTGACTCTCTGACACGGTCATGACAGTGCCGGGAAAGGTTTTATTCTCATGGTTTATTGCTGTTAGTGTCGCTGGAGAAGGCAGGGTCTCTGCACGAACAGTCACCGGGTCATGGTCACCATGGATTATGTCGTGTCACCGAGGCACCCTCCACCTCCTTAGTCTCATTGTTGGAAACATGGAGGCCGGCACGGCAAGGTGTGGCTCTGTGTGGCCCCACGTGGCCGCCTGTGGCCCGGTGTGGCCCCGTGTGGCCCTGTGTGGCCCTGCGTGGCCCTGCGTGGACCCGCATGGACCCCTGTGGCCCGGTGTGGCCCCCTGTGGCCCCGTATGGCCCTGCGTGACCCCCCATAGCCCAGTGGCTGGCCTTAGGTCAGGTGCACAGAGCCACGTGTGCAAACAAGGACCCTGTGTCTCCCAGCAGCCTCAGGTGGTTTGACTTGGTTCTTCTGTGATTTTCTTCTGTGATTTGTTGAAACACGTGTGGACGAGTCACCAGGCCCTTGTCGGCGCATCGGCGGCCTGGAAACCCTGTTCGCCATTTCCACGTGGACCAGTGTCCTCACAGAGGCCCAGGGCTCCCGTGTCTGAGGATGCAGAGTCCCCGCCCAGCTCTGGTGGCAGCTTCCCCGCAGCCGGAGAGGGTGCACAGCTGGCCAGGCTGGGTGACAGGAGTCACCAGGAGTCCCCTCCGGGGGGTGCGGGTGTGCTTGCGGAAAGTCAGGGCGCAGTGAGCCGGGCAGTGGGTCCAGAGATGCAGGTGCAGGTAATGCTCTCCTGAGCTCAGGGCCGGGCAGGTGTGCGCCCAGATCACGCACCGTGACCCCTTCAGTGGGGCCGTGCATAGGTCAGCGTGAGGCAGGGCAACGGACAGAAATGTGAGTCCGCGCATCCACAGTGAGGGGCACGGAGGTCACCCATCAGGACCCTCCTGGGCAGTGCCGGGGGGCAGAAGCCAGGCCCCTTAACGCCTCCTTTCCACTCTGAGTGGAACTGATGACTGTTAGTGGAAAATAAGATGAAACGTTTGGCTTATTATTCGTAACAGCCCTAGAGCCGGGCTCTGAACTCGATGAGCCTCTCGCAGTGTTTTAAACCTGTCCCGGCTCTTACAGAAGTGAAAATACAACCTCCTTGGGAGATGCTGCTTTGGGCCCCTGGGGGCCGTGTCTCTGGTCGAGGAGCTGGTTATCCGCAAATCTTCCATCCAAGGAGGCATGTTAGGGAAATCCGCCTTGCGGTTTGTGTTATTAAAACAATATTTTTCCCAGCGGAAGACCGTTTGAGAGAGACACAGAGAGAGAGACAGAGATTACTTATATTGATCATAAACTCTTTTGGTCAGACCTAGGCTATAAAGCAATTTAATAAATTAGCAGGGAGGGTTTTATTTCTGGCTGTGGAAACTGTGTGTCTCCTGAGAAATGCCGTTGGAAACAAGCGGTTAGGATGGTTAATGCTCACTCCACCGTTACAGAGGATGCGGTCGTGAGCCCCCTGGCCCTGCCTGCTGGAGCCCTGGCTTTCCCCGACGACTCGGGAGTGGGAGTGTGGAGGATGCAGCGTGCAAAGGTCAAGGGGTCGCTTCAGATGCCACGTGTGACGCCCAGCTCCTTCCTTACACGGAGTGGGTGACATGTTAGGATGCGGTCTGCAGAATGTCTGCATTGGAGAAAGGCAACCCAGAGTGTCTGGGGTAGGTGATTTGTAACCTGTGTATTCCATGGGCAAGAGGCACCTGGAGAGAACATTCCAGAAGGAGCTTCAAAGGCAACAGCCGGGATGCTTTTGATGCAGATAGAGGATGAATCTGACACAGGGCCTTGGAGGCCCCACGACGGGTCCCAGGTGGAACAACCATGGTCCTGCATCCATGCCGGGACTGCAACTGAGGTATTTGTTCCACGACGAAATAAATCACGGGTCTCCGGAAGCAAGCCGGGCAGGCGGCCGCCAGGGCCCACGGAGGCAGGACAGGAGGGCCAGGGCGCGACGGCCGCCCAGAGACTGCAGGTGGACAGTGCGCAGGGGACGGGATCTGAGCCCAGGAGAGCGGACACCGGAGTGAGGCTGGGTCACCCGCAGCTGTCAGAGGAGATGGATGAGGCCGTCAGCTTCCCCGGAGCGAATTTCGTCGGGGCTCGCGCACTGCAGCGTTCACTCTGCTCGGCTGCGAACCGGCTCCGGCCCCGACAGGGTCTGCGGGCTGCGGGGCCTCTCGACCCGCATTTATTGATTAGGAGCCGGAGGCTGAGCCGGGGCACGGGGACACCGAGCCGCGGGACCCCCTCTCGCAGAGGGTTCATCCCGACCTGCAGACAACCCGGAGCCGGGGACGGGGGCAAGGGAGCACCTGATCCTGTGCTAGCAGGTGTGCGGGGAGGCGGGGGGGGGGGGGATACGCATGTCCCTGGGAGTCCGCCACGGTATCGGGACTGTTCTGAAGAGTAATTATCATATAAATTAGCCTCATACATCAAGCGTCCCGTGTTACGTCCCACGACCCTGTCCTCCTTCATCCTAACGGCTGATGAGGAAGACACCCACGGCCAGTTTCCATAGGGGTCTCCCCTATAGAGGCTTAGAGAGGGTCAGGCACTTCCTGAGGCCACACAGCAGGTCTGGGGCGGCCCTGGCAGACGGGCTGCCGGGCTCAGGTGCCGATAGGACAGAGCCCCGAGGATGCGTCCTTTTCCCTGCAGCCCGAGTAGGTTGTTTTCAGAAATGGACTTGGATTTCTAACGTTTTGCCTCCAAACTGCCGTGTGCGTGCACGTGCATGCGTGTGCATGTGTGCGCGCGTGAGTGTGTGTGTGTGTGGAGGACACTGCTTCCACGCGTGCCCTCCAAAACAAACTCCCGGGACACCTGGGCTGGGAAATGCTGTGTCTCTCCCTCCCTGTTTGACATTCATGAACACATTAGCTCATAAACTCCTCTAAG
>CM053566.1:1025202-1043607 GCA_028646485.1 Cryptoprocta ferox | reverse complement strand
GGGATGACCTGTGGGCTCTGCTGTCTGAGTCCCCGCAGGGGTGGGGAGAGGGGGCCTGGGCAGGGTGGTCAGGTGAGGTTCCCAGAACACCCCTGGGTCCTGACTGAGCCCCAGGCAGGCATTGACCCGCAGCCCTCAGGGTGCACCTGGGCTTCGTGCCTCAGGAGCCGACTCTGGGGTGGGGTGGGAGCGGCTCCCCCCTGCCTCCTGCCCAGTGCTGCCCTCACAGCCTCCGCCCTGTTGGGGGGTCGGGGGGGCTGCACTGTGGTTTGCACAGGGACCCCGGGTGGCTGCTCTGACCCCATTAGGACCCAGGATTGGGCCCCACCCCACCCCCGGGGATCCTTGAGTGAAACTCCCCGGTGCTCCACGCACCCAGCCTGCAGACACCGCCCCCCGGGGCCGGGACACCTGCACTTCCCAGGGCCCCTTCGGTTGGGGAAGAAACACTTGTCTTCAGCCCTCCGTCAGGATTTGGTGATTTATGTCAGAGCTTTGCTGCTTAAAAACAGATTTGCATTCAAAAGCTGCTTAAAACTGAGATTTGCCTAGAGTTTACTCAACTCTCAGCAGAACATTAAATTCTTTCCTTCAAAGTTTATGAGAGAGACAGCACGAGCAGGGGAGGGGCAGAGAGAGGGAGACACAGAATCTGAAGCAGCTCCAGACTCCCAGCTGTCAGCACAGAGGCCGACGCGGGGCTGGAACTCACGAATGGGAAGATCATGACCTGAGCCGAAGTGGGACGGTCAACCGACTGAGCCCCACCCACGTTCCCCTCTAGCAACCTTTTTTATTAATATTAAATTTTTATGCAAAATATAAGAATGTTCTGGGGGCACCTGGGTGGCTCAGTCAGTTAGGCGTCTGACTTTCGCTCAGGTCATAATCTCCCGGTTCGGGAGTTTGAGTCCCGCCTCGGGGTCTGTGCTGACAGCGTGGGGCCTACTTAGGATTCTCTGTCTCCCCTTTCTCTGCTCCTCCCTGCTCGCTCGCTCTCTGAAAAATAAGCAAACATTTTTAAAAAGTTGCTAAGATTGCTAATATTTCCTAACAACCCAGTGAAATTCAAATAATTCAGTAAGAAGCATGGAAATCGAACTAGACATATTTCTGCTTAAGGAAAACACATTAAGACTTTGGGTTTTTAGTCCCTTAATTTCTCCTTGAGTGCAACCATAAATCCACTTTATTCTGTTTTTAATGAGTATTAATTTCTTAAAGGAAATACACAGATGTTCTGATTTTTTCCCCCAGGTTTGAGATAAAGTTCACATAGAACCCTGTGCGAGTGCAAGGCATGCAAGGTGAGGACGTGACACAAGCACACACACTGCAGAATGGTTACGCTGGGTTAGTGAATACCTTCGTCACACCTGTCATTACCGGGGCCTTCGTGCAGCTCCGAGCTGCTCTGGCGGCAGCGTTCAAGTGCGCAGCACAGCACTGTTACCTGTGGTCACCGTGCCACACAGCAGACCCCAGGGCTTCTTCACCGTAAGCGGAAGTTTGTGCCCCTGCGCCGGCGTCTCCTCTTCCCCCCAGCCCCCGGCCTCCGCCATTCTGCCGTTTCTGGGTGTGGCTTTCTCAGCCTCCACATAGGAGAGTGTCCCCGTGTGATTTATTTCACTGAGCAGATGTCTCAAATGAGAGGAGTTCCTTCTTTCTCGCGGCTGAGTATGTGTGTGCACACGCGCGTGTAGCACAACTCCATTATCCCTTCTTCTGCAGGCGGCTTTTACGTCGTCCCCACGTCCTGCCCGGTGTGAACACGAGGAGCTGGACATCGAGATCCTGAACTCATTCCCATTAAATGTATACCCAGGATTGCTGGATCGCATGACATTTCCGTTTTTAACGTTTTGGGGACACTCCGTACCGTTTTCCAGAGTGGCTGCACCGGTTCGCGTTCCCACCGACAGTGCGCGAGGGCTCCTTTTCCTCCACATCCTCACCAGCACTTGTTACTTGTCTACTGGCTGATAGCCATTCCAACAGGTGTGAGGTGGTGTCTCATTGTGGTTTTGATTTGCATTTCTCAGTAATTTGTGAAGTTGAGCCCCTTTTCATGTACCTACATGCTGACCATTTGTATGTCGTTTTGGGGGAAAGGTCTATTCAGTCCCTGTGACCATTTTTAAAAAAGTGAATTATGTGTTTTGGGGGGATTTTTTTTTTTGCTAGTGAACTGCATGAGTTCCTTGTATTTGGGGGGGGGTATTAACTCCTCACAAGACAGGTGGTTTGCACATGTTCTCCTGTTGCCTTTTCATTGTGATTGTTCCTTTTGCTGTGCACAAGTTTTCCGTTTGGCCTAGTCCTGTGTGCATGGGTTAAGGTCTCGGGCTTTCTATGATCTGTATCTGTTTTTAGGCTAGTATCGGACTCTTTGATTACTACTATTTTTATATAGCTTCAGATCAGGAAGGATGATGCCTCCAACTTTCTTCTTCAGTAATGCCTTAGTTATAGATCTGGGCTCTTCTGTGGTTCCATACACATTTTAGGATTGCGTCTTCCTAGTTCTGTGACCAGTGCCATTGGAATCTTGATAGGGATTGCACGGAATCTATAGATGGCTTTGGGCAGTATGGAGATTTTAAACATTAATTCTTCTGATCCATGACCACGGGATGTCTTTCCATCCATGTCTTCAGTTTCTTTCATCAAGGTCTTATACTTTTTAGTGTACAGATTTTTCACTTTTTTGGTAGGATTTATTACCAAATATTTCATTGGTTTTGGCATTATTGTGAATGAGTTTTCCCACCAATGTTTCTTTTTTGTGTATAGAAAAAGCTGATTCCTGTGTGTTGCTTTTGTATCCTTCAATGTAAGGGAATCACTGATTAAACAGTTTTTCAGTGGAGTCTTTAGGATTTTCTCTGTATAAGATCATATCTGCAAATAAAAATAACTCACTGCTTCCTTTCTGATCTGGATGTCTGACTGCTCTGGCTGGGACTTTCAGTGCTGTGTCGAACAGGAGTGGTGTGAGCGGACATTGTCGTCCTGCTCTGAGCTTAGAGGAAAAGTTCTCAGCCCTTCACAGTTACCTGTGGGCTTCTCATATTTGGCCTGTATTGGGCTGACATACATTCCTTCTATACCCAATTTGCTGCGAGTTTTTATCATAAAAGGATGTATTTTTTCCAGATTTTTTTCTGAATCTAGTGAAATGGTGTGATTGATCTGTCCTGTTAATGTGGTGTATCATGTTTTTGCGCATGTGAGATCTTCCTTGCATCCCAGGGATCAATCCCACTTGATCATGACGAACCACCATTTTAACGTAATGTGGAATTCAGTTGGATAATATTTTATTGAGAATCTTTGCATTTATATTCATCATGGCTATTGGCCAGCAGTTTTCTTGTAGCATCTTACCTGGCTCTGGGATCAGGGTAACACTGGCCTCATAAAAGAAACTGGGAGTGTTCCCTCCTCTTCAGTGTTTTGGAAAAGTTTGAGCAGTGTTGGCATTAATTCTTCTTTAAATGATTGGTAGAATTAACCAGTGGGCCATCTGGTCCTGGGCTTTTATTTGTTGGGATGCTTTTGACTACTGACCCGATCTCCTCATTCATTATTGGTCTGTTCACATTTTCTGTTTCTTCTGGCTTATTCCATTTGTTGGCACATAATTGCTCATAGTAGTTTGTTATGATCCTTTGTATTTCTTTTTTTTATAGAAGTTTATTTTTGAGAGAGGGGAAGGGGGGGAAGAGAGAGAGAGAGTGAGTGAGTGTGTGTGTGTGTGTGTGTGTGTGTGTGTGTGTGTGTATGTGTGTGTGAGTAGGGGAGGGGTAGAGAGAGGAGAAGACACGGAATCCGAAGCAGCTCCAGGATCCGAGCTGTCAGCACAGAGCCTGACTCGGGGCTTGAACTCACAAAACCTGAGCTCATGACCGGAGCAGAAGTCAGACACTTAACTGACTGAGCCACCCGGGCGCCCCAGATCCTTTGTATTTCTGTGCTAGGAATTGTCCTGTTTTTTTATGATTTTGGGTATTTTTTTCTTAGTCTAGATCAAGTTTTGTCAATTTTGTTTATCTTTTCAAAACACCAGCTCTTAGTTTCATTGATCTTATTTTTTCTGATACATATTTCTTTTATCTCCAATCTTTGCTGTTTCCTTCCTTATGATAAACTTGGCTTAGCTTTTTCTTCTTTGCCTCATTCCTTCAGGTATAAAATTAGGCTATTCATTTGAGATCTATTTTTTATATTTTTGTAATGTTTTATTTATTCTTCAGAGAGAGAGAGAGAGAGACACCAAGCACGAGTCAGGGAGGGGCAGAGAGAGAGACACACACAGAATCGGAAGCAGGCTCCGGGCTCTGAGCTTCAGCACAGAGCTCGACACGGGGCTTAAAGATCATGACCTGAGCCAAAGTTGGACGCTTAACTGATTGAGCCACCCAGACGCCCCGAGGTCTGTTTAATCCATGCATTATCACTGCTTTTGCAGCTTCCCGAAGACGTTAGTGTATTGTGATCCATTTTCAATTGTTTCAAGACTTTTAAAATTTCTTTTCCTTTTTTTTATGTTTATTTTGAGAGAGAAAGTATGAGTGGGGGAGGGGCAGAGAGAGCGAGCGAGCGAGAGCTAGCACGAGTGCAAGAGAGATTCCCAGTCAGGCTCCAGGCTGTCAGTGAAGAGCCCAAAGTGGGGCTCGAACTCACAAACCATGAGATCATGACCTGAGCCGAAATCAAGAGTCGGACACTTAACCAACCGAGCCACCCAGGCGCCCCTTTGGTTCTTCGGAAATGTTTTGTTTGGTTTCCACACGTTTATAAATATTCCACCTTCCCTCCTGTTACTGTTTCTAGCTTTGTAACACTGTGGTTGGAAAACAGAGTTGGTACGATTTCCGTCTTCTGAAATTTGCGAAGACTTGTTTTGTAGCCTTTCGTATGATCTGCCCTGGAGAATGTTCTGTGTGTATCTGAGAAAAATGTGCATTCTGCTGCTGTAGGTGGAATGTTCTATAAATGTCTGTTAGGTCCATTTGGTCCAATGTATGGTTCAAGTCCGATGTCTCCTTGTTGATTTTCTGTCTGGATGATCTGTGTCCATGGCCGAAAGCGGGCTATTAGAGCCTCTATTACTACTGTGTTGTCTTTCCCCCTTTCAGATCTGTTAGCATTTGCTGAGTACGTGTCGGTGCTCCAATAATAAGCGCGGACATATTTATAATTGTTACGTCTTCTTGATGTGTTGCCCCTTTATCATCTTAGAATGAGTTTTGTTGTGTTTTACTGTTCTTGGCTTCGAGTTTATTTCGTCTGACATAGTAGAGCTACTCTCTCTTCTCGTGGTTTCCACTTGCATGGAAGGTTCTCCTTGCCTTCACTTGGAGCCTCTGTGTGTCCTTAAGGCAGAAGCGAGTCTCTTGTGAGTAGCATGTAGTTGTTTCTTGTTTGTTTGTTTGTAACTCAGCCACTTTGCGCCTATTCATTGAAGAATTCAACCCATTTATATCTGGAGTCATCACTGATAGGTAAGGGCTTTCCTGGGCCACCTGACTGCTTTCTGGCTCTTTGTGGTTCTCTAGTTCCTTTTCTTCCTCTCTTCTTCCCCACCTTTGTGGGTTGGTGACACTCCTCACTGGTATTCCCTTGTCTTCATCTTTTGTGAATCCCTTCTAGGTTTCTGCTTTATAATTACCATGAGGCTTATGTAAAACACCTAATAGACAAACCAGTCCGTTTACACGGGTAGTAACAGCTCTGCCCTTTTGTTCCCTCTTTTTTAATTACTGTCACATTTTTTTATATTAATGTCATGGTTTACCTCTTTTTATTTTAGAGATAGCATGTGAGCAGGGGAGGGGGAGAGAGAGAATCCTCAGCACGGAGCCTGATGCGGGGGCTCAGTCCCACAACCCTAGGATCATGACCTGAGCCGAAATCAAGAGTCAGATGCTCAACCACCTGAGCCACCCAGATGCCCGGCTTACCTCTTTGTGTACGGTGTATTAATTAACAAATTATAGTAGGTATAATTATATTTGATACTTTTGTCCTTTAGTCTTATTCACACACCATCCAGTTACAGAATCGGAGTTTTCTTCATCTGACTAATATTTACCAGTGCCGGTGTGTTACCTACGTGTCAGCCGGAAGGACGCCTTTCAGCATTCCTTGTAAGCGGGGTCCGGTGTGATGAACTCTTCCAGCTTCGGTCTGTCTGGGGACTTTTTTTTTTTCCTTGGCCTTCACTTCTGAAGGGCAGCTTTGCTGGACAGTGGTTCTTGGCTGGCTTTTTTTCCTGTTGCTCTCGGCGCTGTCAGCGTGTCCCCCCACTCTCTCCTGCTCTGCGAGGTTTCTGCTGAGAAATCCACTGATCTCCGAGGTGGGTTCCTTCGTAGATTACTACCTTGTTTTCTCTTGTGCTTTCAGGATTCTATCTCTGATTTCTGACAGGTTCATTATAATGTGTTTTGGGGGCGATCTCTTTGGCTTGAAATAATGAGGTGATCTATTAACTTCATGAACTTGAGTGTCCAAGTCCCTCTGCAGGTCTGGGACGTTCTCAGGCATCATAACTCCAGATAGACCTCCTGTCCCCCTTCTTCCTCCCTCGTCCTTCTGGAACCCCAGTCCTGCTGGTGGCTCTTTTGATGGTGTCCCACAGATCACATATGCTGTCTTAGCTTCTTTGCTTTGCTCTCTGGACCGTTTCAAAGCTCCTGTCCTATCTTCTTTCTGGTCTGTTCTGGTGTTAATGCCCCCTCTTTCACCCCTGCTTTCATTGACTGACTTCTTCAGCTCCAGATTTTTAGTTCTTTCTCATGATTCTCTGTTAAATTTCTCTTTTTGTGTATGTATCCTTTTCCTGATTTCATTGAATTTCTTTGTGTTTACTTGTAGCTCATTAGCTTCCTCAAAAGAGCTATGTTGAATTCTTTGTCATGTAAATCACAGATGTCCCTGGCTTTGGGATCAGTTACTGGAAGATAAATGAGATCTTTTGGTGAAATCATGTTTCCTTGGCTCTTTATCTTCCTTTGAGTTTTGTGGCGCTGCTTTCACACTGATGTCGCAGTCATCCCTCTGATCTTCACCAGCCGCCCTGCTCTCTGTATTCTGTGGCTTTCTCCAACCTCCTGTGGCTACACCTGCTCCTCGCTTCCTGCTCCGTCTTGTGGCAGAATTCCTAAGCTCGCAGGTCTTCCCCCGATCTTACAACACACCAGACAAACTGTTAGAAACCTCTCTTTTGCTTTTCTGAAGGTGCTGTTACAGCTCAGGACTGCGGTTTCACCCACGGCCTGGTCTGTTTTCTGCGGGTGCTCCCCATCCCCCTGAGCTTGCTCTCCTGCAGCCGCAGGAGCGCGCACAGGCAGCTGGCCACGGGGCGGGGGCGGGAAGTGGGAGTCTGGCGCTCAGGTGTTGGGTGCCCACAGCCCAGCGGAGGGCTCTTAAGATGAGGTTTTCCCCGGGGCTGTGACCAGGCTCCGTGATGGGTCCAGAATGCAGTCAACAGGAACCGCATCCCTTTAATGCTCTGGGATATTCTTCCCTCATTCCCGATCTCCTTCCCCCCGGTCATGAAGTCGCTTTAGCGCTCAGGGCGTGGCAAGGGAACGACGATTTCTTTCGCAGCCTCCTGCACCGCCACCGGGGCAGCCGGGCTCTCCCCACTGGCCCTTTCCCCCGTGGGAGAAATGCCGTCCCCGTGTCTCCGAGCTGTGCCACCGCGTCAGGATTCACACTGAACGTGGAGCCTGCCTGGGATTCTCTCCCCCCCTCGCTCATGCTCACTCTCTCTCAAAAATAAAATCTTAAAAGACAAATGAAATGGAGACCACAGGTTGTCTCTGCCCCTACCCCAGACTCCTAGTCACCTAACCAGATTTTAAAACTGTCCTGCTTCCAAAACTGCCAGTAACTCCAGATTTTAAACACAACTTAAGCCTCCTTCGTGTCAGCCTGACTTGACAGATCCCAAGCTAATCAGCTGCATTCAAGTAAGCGGACGGACGAGTTGAAAAGCTCGGTAAATTACTAATCCCGACCACAATGGAAAGTGATGCACTTGCACATTCACGCTTTACAGACTGAGCTGTAACAGCTGAGAGCGGCTTCTTAGCCACTTGCAGGGTGGGTGTATCCCTGTTTCCCAACTGCTGGTTTCTCAGTAAAACTCTCTGCATCTTACTTTTCTAGCAGACAGACACCATAGATCGCCTGGGGACTAAGAAGACGTCCTACAGTAAGGTGGACATCCTGGAGACCTAGGCAGACGTCCCAGGCGAGAAGTGACAAGCCTGCAGAATGAGACAGCCAAGGTCAAAGCAGGCACAGCTGGGGTGCTAGGGAGACCGCGCAGGTCAGTACAGACAAAACGGCATCAGGGAGACATCCAGAGTCAGGGGTGACGGGACAGGAGACTTAGCAAGACATCGCTGGTCAGAGTGGACACCTGGGAAATCAGACGTGCAGAAACTCACGGGGGCTACGGGAGGCATCCCACAACGCACACGGTCCTTGGGAACTAGGCAGACAGGCCGCTTCAGTGCACACTCCCCGAGGAGACGGGGCTGGTCCGAGTAGACACAGCGGAAAAAGACCTACCTGGGGATTTAGAGAGACCTATGAGGTCAGAGTGGAGGCATACGGGAAAAGAAAGATCTATGCCAGGGAAGGGAGACACGGTTTGTAAATTAGGGCGACACCCCTGATCGTGGCTGACATTCCAGGGGAACAGAGAAGACATTCCTCGTCAGGGAAGACACACTTCGAAAATAAGACGACCTCACAGATCACTGTTGACATCAGCACAACTAGGCAGACACGACTTAGGAGAGACACGCCCGAGGAATTCGTGAAAAGTTCCAGGTCAGCGTAAACACACCTGGAGAATTAGAGAGACCAGTGTAGGAACACCTGGGAGTCCTGTCCGTGTAGACATCCCTGGGATATTAATGGGACATTCTAGGTCAGAACAGATACAAATAGGGAATTAAACATCCCAGGTGAGCGTTGACACACCAGAGTAGAGTGCCAACCAGATCAGGGGTGACATATCTGGGGAAACGGAGTCCTTCCGGGTCACCGGAGATTAGGGTGGAAATTAGAGGGACCTCCCAAGCCAGGACACACACGCTCTGGGTATTAAGGAAACGTGCCGAGTCCATTCAGGCATACCTGAGGAACCGAGGGCACACCCCAGTTTGCTACAGAAACACTTGGGAGCGAGAGAGAATCCAAGTTTAGGACACACCTGGTGACGAGAGAGAATCCCAGGTCAAAAAGAAGGACTTTGTGGATTAGATACTCCAGGTCAGTGTAGACCTGCCTGGGGAACTTGGGAGACATGATCAACTTCAAGCAGACAAACCTGGGGGATTAGGGAGGATCCCAGTTAAGTCTAGATCCACCTGGGAAACAGATATCCGGGGTCAGAGTAGACATTCCTGGGGAGTTAGGAACTATCCAAGGCTCGTGTAGACACGACTGGGCAATTCTAGAAGTATCTGAGGTCAGGGTAGACACACCTGAGGAATCTGGGATCCAGGTCAGCGTAGATACGTGCTGAATTAGGGAGCACCCCAGATGGCGGTGAGGATGCCTGGTGACGACATCCACGCGAAGGGAAGGCAGAGACAGAGACACCTCCGGGAAGACCCCCCGGGGGATTACGGAGACCATACAGGTCAGTGTAGATACACCTGAGGAATCATGGAAATTTCCGGGTCAAGGGAAACCCCGCTGGGAATCAGGCAGTACGGCAGGTAACCATCGGCCCCGAAGAAGCTGGTCAAACTTGTGTAGACATGACTGGGGGCCGGGGGGCCCGCTAAGGCTGGTGGAGACCCCCCAGGAAACTAACATAGACACAGCTGGGCTAATGAGGAGGCCGCCAAGTTCGAAAGATGACCATCCGGGAAACAGGCCTCACCCACAGGAGAAAAGACACTTCGTGTGAGGAATGAGAGCGACCTCACAGTCCAGAGCAGACGCTGCTGCAGACACACAGCAAAATCCTGAGTAAAGTAGTCACACCTGCTGAGGGGGGGCCACATCTCAGGGTAGCTCGGATTCAGCAGTGATGGGTGTGCATCCCAGGCCAGTGTTGACACAACCGGGGCACTATCGAGAGAAGACCAACTCAGGGCAGTCACTCGAAGAAAAGAAGGGAGTCCGTGCACGTTGGGGTGGACACACCTGGAGCGTCAGGAGACCTCACGTAAGAGAAGTAAACCAGACACTTCGAGGTATGTTGCAGGACAAGCTGGACACACCGGGGAATGAAGGCGAATCCCAGTCCAGGGTAGACACAACTGGGGTATTAAGTGAGACACGCCTGGGAATCCGACACAGCCCAGTGTAGACACACTTGGGGAATTCCTGTATCAAGGTAGTCACACCTGTCGATATTCGAGAGAAGGTTAGACATAGCAGGGTCATGAGCGAGACATCACTAATGTGCGCAGACTCTCTTGGGGAACGAGGGAGCCATTCCAGTCAGATTAAAAACACTCAGGGGACGCCTGGGTGACTCAGCCGCTTGGGCATCCGACTTTGGCTCAGGTCACGATCTCACGGTTCGTGGGTTCCAGCCCCGCGTCGGGCTCTGTGCTGACAGCTCAGAGCCTGGAGCCTGTCTTCAGATTGTGTCTCCCTCTCTCTCTGCCCCTCCACTGCTCATGCTCTCGCTCGCTCGCTCTCTCTCTCAAAAGTAAAAAATAAACATTAAAAAAAAACCCACTTCAGGGGAAATTCAGGCTTCCGAGGTCAGAGTAGACCCACATGGAGGATGAGGGAGACACATGCCATGTAAAAGACAACACAACTGGGAATTAATGAGACTTCCCAAGTCAGTGGAGACACATCTGGAAACTGGGTACACACCAGGCCAGAGCAGGCACACCCGGGGAAGCAGGTCCTAGGTCAGAGTGGACCTGTGGAACCGAGGGGCCGTCCCAGACGAAAGCAAGCATGCGTGAAGAACTGGAATCCTCCCGTTTCCGTGTGCACACACAGGCGATTATGGATGCACCCCAGGTAGGGGTGGAAACACCGGGGGACTCGAGAGTCGTGCTAGGCGAGGGAGGACACCGCTGGGGTGTCAGGGAGGTAGCCCAGGTTAGGACAGACAGACACGGAAAGAAGACAACCCAGGGCGTATCCCGTGTAAGAGCACTGGCTGACTGAGAAGTAGGGAGATACGGGTCAGAGAATACACAGGAAACTATGAAGCCATCACGGGTCAGTGTAGACATGCCTAAGGAGTTACGGATACACGCCAGGTCAGGATATGCGCTCCTTGGGAGTAGGGAGATAGGCCAAGTCACAGAAGGCCCGCGTTAAGAATTAGGGAGACATCCCGGGTCCATGGAGACCAACCTGGGGAAATCAAGGTTTTTCAAGGTCAGTAGAGACATACTTTGGAAATGAGGGAGACAACCCAGGTCACGACAGACGCACCAGGGGATTTAAGGAGACAGGTCTAGTCATAGAAGTCACACCAAAGGAAATAGGAAGAAATCCAAGGTCCGTGCAGACTCTCCTGAGGGATTAGGGATATACTGCAGGTCAGGGGAGACATACCTGGAGATTTAAAAAGACATCCAAGCTCTGAGTGAGACATGGGAAAGTATGGGGACACGCCGGGTGGGAAGCGACATCATTTCTCAGTGTGACATGCCATGGAGTTAGGGACACATCAGCAGGTCAGAGTGGACACACTAGTGTGATTAAGAAGACCACCGATGTCAAGATCAACAAAATTGGGGAACAGGGAGACATCACAGGTTAGCGGAGAAACACCTAGTAAATAAAGTGACGTCCCAGGTCAGAGTAGTCACATCTGGGGTCTCAGACACATTCCAGGCCAGTGCTGACAAAGGTGGGAAATTAGGGAGGTCTCCCAGGACGCTGCAGTCTCACTTAGGGGGCAGGGAAGACACAACTGGGAGCCAGGAAGGCCACACAAGTGTGAGGGACAGAGCTGGGAAGTTGAGGACACACCCGAGGTCACTGCAGATCCTCCTGGGAACTTCTGGAGCCATCCCAGGTCTGCGTGCACAGACCTGGAGAACTGAGCCGGTAGGTGAGATCAGGGAAGACCCGTTGAGGAACTGGCAGCAGGCCCCGGAGCACAGAAGATGCAGCCGGGAAGTCGGTAAGAATCCTGAGTGCAGTCTCCGAGCAGAAGTGGTGAAACTTCCAGGTCACGGGACCTCCCTGGGGAATCAGACTCCCAGCCGTGCTACACACGCATCTAGTGACGGTGTTGACACGCCAGGGAGTTAGGGAGATACCCCAGGTCGTGTAGACACAAGTAGGGAATTGGGAAGATGTGCCTGGTCGGAGTAGACCCTTGCGATGTATATGGGGTTATCCCAGGGCCGAGAGGGACACCTGCGCAATCAGGAAGCTGTCCCAGGTCAGCGCAGACACACTTGCGTTAGGGATACGGCCCGTGGCAGCGAATACGGAACTGTGGGCATAAGAGAGCCCATGTCAGTGTCGTATCTGGGAAGGAGGGGGACATCTCAGTTTTGTGTAGACGTGTCTGGTTCATTAGGGAGACAGCCCAGGTCGTGCAGGCACACATGGGGACTTCAGGAGATCACCCATTTCAGTGTAGATGCTCTCACACGATTAGACATTTGTCCCAAGTCAGTGTAGACACAGAGGAGGGTCTAGAGAGCCATCGCTGGTCAGGACAGACACTGCTGCAGAGTTAGAAAGGCAACACATCTAAGAAGTAATATGTCCCACACCAGTGTAGACATACCTGAAATATCCGGGAGCTACTTCAGAAAATCCAAGAGTACGGAGACACGTGAGGTTTGAGTAGACTCGCCGTTAGAATTAAGAAGGAGATCTCTCTTGTGAAAACATGCCCAATTAGGGAGACACCCCAAAGTGTAGACAACCAAATGAAGTATAGACTCACCTGGGGAACGAGGGGGATACCCAAGTCAGGGTAGACCCTCTTGGAAAGTAGACATTCCAGGCCGGGACAGACACACACGGGATGTCAGAGAGCCATCCCAGATGAGGGTGGACACACCTTTGCGGGGAGAGAGAGAGAGAAACAGGGGTAGAGCAAGAACACCTGGGGCTCTGTGTAGCTAGACCAGGTCAGAGAAGGCACACAAGGCAGAACAGACCCGCAGGCGAGTCAGTGTTGACTCACCTGAGGAATTAGGGAATCATCTGAAGTCAGTGTAAACACGCCTAGGGAACTACGGAAACACCCAACTCAAGATAAAAACACCTGTGGATCAGGGCGCCTGGGGGGGCTCGGTCGGTTAAGGGCCTGACTTCGGCTCAGGTCACGATCTCACGGTTCGTGGGTTCGAGCCCCACGTCGGGCTCTGTGCTGACAGCTCGGAGCCTGGAGCTGCTTCGGATTCTGTGTCTCCTCCTCTCTCTCTGCCCCTCCCCCGCCCATACTCACTCTCTCTCAAAAAATAAACATTAAAAAAAATTACAAAAAAAACCACCTGTGCATCTATGAAGATACACCGTGTCAGAGTAGACACGCCTAGAAAACAAGGGGACATTTGTGGCAGTCTAGACATACCTGGGAATAAGAGACAGCTTTAGTCATAACTAACACACCTGGGGATTTAGAGTGAGGCCCCAGGTCTGTGTAGACGCACATAGAGAGGAATGTGCTCTCTCTCTGTGTGAGACACTCTTAGGGAATTAGAGAGAGAGCCTAGATCAGGGGAATTTGAGCACCACCACCCAGAGAAGACCCGGCTGGGGAGCTGGGGGGACACCGCACCTTAGCGAGGACCCGGCTGCGGAGCTACGGAGACAAGCCAGACTCCTGGGGGACTAGGGCATATCGTGTCATAGCAGACTGACTGGAGACCTCGGGAGATATCCAAGGTCAGAGTTAGACACACCCGGAGAGGCAGGGTCGCAACCTTGGGAGCTTCCCAGGCAAAAGCTGGAACCAACACTCCTGCATGGGGGGCAGGGAGGGACGACACAGTCAGACCGTTCCAGGCTGGCGGGTGGCAGCTTCGTAAGCACGAGAACTTACGTTCAAGGCTTGTCTTGGGTAGATCTCTTCACCCACTCGCCAAACCCTGCAAGTTTGGATGGAGACCTTACCGGGGTTCAGTCCCACGTTACCATCCGGGTGGCCTCAGCACCACATCACGACCGAAGGCTCTGTCCTTGGGGCAGCTTCTGGGAAAAAGAGAAGGCAAGCAGAAGGCACAATCTGATGACAGGGGGCAGGGGGAGGGGGACGAGCCTCCAACTGCTTGGTGTCGCTCGTGCATCAGCTGGCGGGCACATCCTCTTGGTGACCACCTCCAACATTTCACGTCAGAGTAAACACACTTTAGGGAAAAGAGAGCCATCTCGCGTCAGTGTAGACAACAGTTGGGAAACGGAAAGCCGTGCCAGGTGGGGGAAGATGCACCGAGTGCTCCGGGGAGACGTACAGTGTCAGAGTCAGCATATGGGGAATGAGGGAGACTCCCAAGACCGAGGACACCAAACCGGGAAATCAGATTCGGGGTCAGAACAGACACATCGAGTTTCTCATGGAGACACAGCCAGTCAGGGTGGACAACCTGAGGTCTTAGGCATCATCAGGCATCCGAGGTAAATACAGATACTCTCGGGGAATCTAGGAGTCATCCAAGGTCAGCGGGGTCACGACTCAGGAATCAAGGGAACGTTTCTGGTCAGTACAGATATTTCAGAGCATTTAGAGAGACGTTCCAGGTCAGGTAGACACACTGAGGGAACTACAGACTTACTAGCTCAGGGTAGACACACCTGAGGAATTAAGACGATATCCAAGGTCAATACAAACACCGCTTGGACAACCGGAAGACATCCCAGACACACCTGGGGAATTAGGGAGACCCACCCCCGGTAGTTAGAAATACCTGGAAATTCAGAGCGACCACTAACATTAAAGTAGACACAAACAGGGAATTAGGGGGACATCATAGGTCAGGTAGGAAATACCAGAGAATTAGGGAGACATCCAAGATCAAAGTAGAAATAAAGGAATTAGACATCCTTGAGAAGAGTAGATGATCCTGGGGAATTAGGGAAAGACTGCAGGTCAGTGTAGATACACCTGGGGGATTTGGGAAATCTCTCAAGTCAGAGTAAACATAACTGGGGAATTAGAGAAACCCCCCACATCCTAATAGACCTACCTGGGGTCCTAGGGAGTCATTCTCCTTCTGTATAGAAAATCCTGTGAAATGAGGCAGACAGACGAAGACAAGGTAAACTCCTGAATAATTAGAGTTGTCGTCCAGGTCAGCATAGACACATTTGTGGAATTAGGGAGACCTTCCACATCACGGTGGACGCACATGAAAAAATTGGGAGACATCACTGGGCATGGGAAAGAAGGAATAGAAGCCAGTTCAGAGTAATCGAACCTGAGGAATCAGAGAGACCTCGTTCCTCAGCGTGGACAAGCCCAGGGAATTAAGCAGACAGGCTGTGCGGGACTCGTGTGGGGAAACAGAGAGGCAGCCCAGCTCAATGTAGATACAACTGGAGAATTATGGAAATTTCCAAGGTAAGAGCTGACACGTGGGTGATGAGGCAGACACCCACGTTTGGGCAGACACACCTGGGCAAAATTAGGGAGCTATCTGAGGTTAAAGACAAAGTTAAGGAACAGGTTGACCTCTCCCATCGTGGTAGATACATCAGGAGAACTAGGGAGACATCCGGGTCAGGGTATACACCCATGAGAAATGAGGGAAACCCCACTGGTTAGATTTCATGCCCTGGGAACTAAAGACACATCCCAGGTTGTGGTAGACACTGTTTGGGATTTATACCAACGTCCCAGATTAGTGGAGACGTACCTGGGTTATTAGACTGACCTCTCAGGTCTGAGCAGACTTATCTGAGTAGCCATGGAGACAGCCAAAGCCAGAGTACACAATCCTGCGATAGAGATCTATCACAGGTCAGCGTAAACACCTGGGGAATTAGGAAGGCGTCTAGTGGTTGTAGACCACGCTGAAGAATTAGGTAAATAACCCTTGTCAGAGCAGACACACAGGAGGACTAAGGAGATGTCCCAAGTCCTTGTTGACACATCTGTGGAATCAGGCATCCCAAGTCAGGACACACACCTTGGGATTTAACAAAACTTCCCAAGACTGGTTTACACATACGGGGAATTAGGGAGACATCTCAGGCTATTGTGGACCCACAATCCTCAGGGTTGACACAGCTGGGCAATGAGCGCGATATCCTTCTGTGTCCACTAAGTGTGGACACAGTGAATTAGGGACACCTCCAACTTCAGGACCGATATACACGGGAATAAGAGACATTCCAGATGAGACACATCTACAGAATCGGGGAGGCAGAGAGGACACACCTGTAGTGAGAGAGATGTCACCTATCAATGTGTACACAAATGGGGAACTAGGGAAGCATTCTGGGAAAGTGTAGAAACACCTGTGGAATATGAGAGACATCCCTGGTCAATGTTGACACAGTTATAGAATTCGTGAGATTTCCAAGGTCAGTGTAGACACAACTCAGGAATTACGGAGATATCTCAGGTGAGGGTAGACAAATGTGAGAAAATGAGGCTGTATGCCAAGTCAGGAGAACACAACTCGGTAATTAGAAACCAGAGAGCAACGTGGACATTGCGCCTTGGGAACTGGGACATGCCAGGCAAAGGCAGACCAACCTGAGAACCCAGGGGATATCCCATGTCCCGGGAGACACCCTTGGGGTATTGTGGAAATTTCACAGGTCGGTGGCAGTTCAACAGGGACTAAGGGAGACATTCTGTGTCAGTGCAGACACACTCGAGGAATTAAGCAGACCTCCCAGATCAGGGTAGAAACTTCCAAAGACTAAGAGTCTAGTAATCAGAGGAGACACATGGGAATTAGGGAGCCATCCCAAGTACAGATGGATACACCTGGCAGAATTGGGTGACATCCTAGGTGAGGGCAGACATACTTGGGGAACAGGGGAGAAGTGCCAGGTTGGGGGGACACCTGATGACTATAGGACACCCCCCAGGGGATGGCAGACCTGCCTGTGTATTAGGGAGGATCACCCGTTCAGAGTAGACACACCTGAGGAACTAGGGGGACACCACTGGTTAGTTTGGACAAAGTGGGGAATTAGCAAGGCATCCAAATCAGGGAAGAACCTTTGTGGCGTTACAGAAACATTCCGTTTCAGCGCAGCGACCCCTGAGAATGAGGGAGGCTACGGGGCCGGTGTAGACAGACCCACGGAATTAGAGAGACACCCCCGGTCATGAACAAGGAGAAAATCCCAAAGCAGAAGAAACACCTAGGAAGTCAGGAAGGCGTCCCAGGCCAGTGTAGACATACTTGTTTGGATTCTTCCTGCACCGTGCCTGTGCATATAGGCCTTAAATTCCCCTCAGGCTGTCCTTTCTCAGGGAAACATCCGGAAGTTTAATGGCAGGGACCTAAGCTCGGAACACTGAGACACATGAGCTTGGGGGATTCAGACAGCATAAGCTGCGTCTTCACCTCCTGTACTCGCGGCACGAATTCGTCACGGTGTGTGTGGTTGTCATGGTAACAGGCGGTGGGGACAAACATCTGGAAAAGCTTGGAGAAGATCATTTTATAAGTTTGGACTCTTAGCTGCAAGACTAAAACCTGATTCTCGCTGACTTAAGAAAACAGGGCTTTTTCTTTTTCTCTTGCTCGAGTGCTTGAAAAGGCTGCGTACTGATGGCAAACACAGCTGCGGTCGGGCCCAGGAGCATCACGAGGACCCCAGGCTCCTATTCCTTAACGTTTATTCATTTCTGAGAGCGCACCAGCGGGGAAGGGGCAGAGAGAGGGGGACAGGGAATCGGAAGCGGGCTCTTTGCTGACAGCACAAGGCCAACATAGGGCCTGAACTCACAGACACAAGATCATGATCTGAGCCAAAGTCGGACACCCAAGTGACTGAGCCCCCCAAGCGCCCCATCTACCTCCGTAACAGCAGCCGGTGTCTGGCCTCACAAGCATCACTGAAAGGCCCAAACTCAGATCATCTCTGGTATCAGCAGGCCCAGACTCCAGACTAGTCACAGCAGCCACTTCGTGCTAAATACCACAGAGACAAAGTACTGAAAGAGAAGTTTGGCCACATCTGGTGGTGCAGTGAAGGCGTCCCTGTGGAAGTCACATGTAAGCCAAGACCTAAAGATTAAACACCAGCTGAACCCAAAAGCGATGTAGGCAGAGGGGACTGCAAACACGTGCGCTCTGGCTCCACAGAGCGGATTCCGGGTCGAGGCAGGAATGTGTGAGTGCCCGGCCCGGGGCACCTTGAGCTTTTGTAAGGCAAGGCCGCCACGAAGTGTCAGGGAACTGTGTCAGCAGGACAATGGGTCCCGCTGGGCAGGGATGAAAAGAATAATGACTGGAGTGGATC
>CM053566.1:1004406-1024702 GCA_028646485.1 Cryptoprocta ferox | reverse complement strand
GATTGTCTCCAATTTTTCCACCATTAGAAACAACACTGCCATGATCATAAATCTTGGCACGTACCTCTGATTACTTCCCTGAGATGAATTTCTGGAAGAAAATGCTGGGTAAATACATTTCAGCCCTTAAGCGGCTTCAAGCCCATTCTGCGAGGGCTGAGTCAGGGCCGCCCTGCCTGGTAGTGCGGGTTGCGCACTGTTCAGGATGCCCAGGAGGGGGCGGGAGGGGGCCGAGGAGGAGCCCGTGGTCCCCCGAGCAGGTGTCTAGCTGTTCCCTGGAGCGGGTGGATTTTCTAGTCTGCACGAAGGGGCCGTAGGCGCTAGCAAGGACCAGGCCGGGTGGGCAGAGGCAGGGTCTGCGGTCACAGGACCCCCCTGAGAGAAACCATCCACCTCTGGAAGAGCCAGGGGGCGGGGTCAGCTCCAAGGACATCCAGTCTCCTTCAGATGACTCTGTGTCACCCATCACCTGTCACCTAGGGTGAGAGGCAGCGTGATCTCTCCTTGTCACCACCCCTGGGCCTGTCCACCACCAGCAGGAACGGGGTCCCCCACTGGTCAACAGCTGACCCATGTCCACTGGTCCTGAGGGTTTGCCCAGGTTTCCCTTAAATTAGCCGGTGTGACCCATCCCTGTTTCCTGGCCCAGGAGCCTGTGGACCCCAGGGGGAGGGTGGGGCGCCAGACAGCCAGCAGGGTGGTGGGGACAGAGGAGAAAGTCCCTATACCAGATGAAGGGGGGATGAGGGGACAGGGAGGGCGCTCCCACCAGCCAGGCCCTGGGGCCCCCGCCCTGGTGGCGCCCAGCACAGGGCAGGAAGCAGTCTCAGCAGATACTGTCCCCCCAACTCTCTGGTCCCCCCAGGCTGGGGTGCAGTCCTGTCCTCCAGGGGCCGGGCCCGCGCTCTTGCGGAGAGGTCCCCCTCCCCACTGGCCTGCAGCTGCTACTTCCTCCCGAGGTCCTCACGCTTATGCTTTACCGTGAGGCCACGGCAGGGCCATGGCCTTGGCCCCCCGGTTGTTAGGTTGTCAAGGTCGAGGTCGCTGCAGATCAACAGAGCAGACCCTGTAGGATGGAGGTGGGCTCTGGGCAGTTCTCTGACAGCTCCGGACGGAGGCTCAGCCCAGGCCTGCTGGAAAGGAGATGTAGAGGCCCCGGGGAGCCGCGAGGTGGGGAGGTGGGGAGGTGGGGGGTGGGGAGGTGGCGCTAGATCCCGCCTCAGGGGGAGACAGCAGGGGGGGCAGCAGAGAGCTTTCAGCCCCTTTGTCTGAGGACTGACTGCACTGACCTCGGGCTGTTTCAAAGCCCCATTTGGGTAGAAGCATCTCTTTTAAGATGATGGGCTTTTAATGGTCACCTTTGGCCCCGTCGGCTCAGTGACTAAATCTCAGAGAGAGAGAGAGAGAGAGAGAGAGAGAGGGATGGAGAAACAGAGAGAGACAGGGAGACAGAGACAGACGGAGAGAGAGAGACAAAGAGTCAGACACAGATGGAGAGACAAAGACTGGGAGATAGAGAGACAGACACAGAGACAGACACAGAGATGGACAAGGAAGAGGAAACAGCACAAGGATTGTCCTCGGGAGGCTCCGGGGGCACCTGGCAGGACCCCCGCGCTCTGGTCCCGGGAGGCAGGTCTTGCACGTTTGTATTTCCTTCCTCTGCACAGAGACAGGAACCAAAGCGGAGAGAAGGGGGGAGGGAGGGAGGGGAAGGGGCAGGTGTCTGCTCTATGACACGGAGCCCTTGGACCAACTGAGGGCTTCTGACCACCGAGAGGCCAGAGTGAGAAGAGCTGGGGCGGGGGCTGGGGATGCAGTCCGATGCCCCCCACCCAGCTTCGTCCTGGTGGTTACAGCCTGTAAAGGCCTGAAGTGCCTCCAGCAGTTGGTAAGTGGGCCCCAAGCCCCGTAAGTGCCCTGCACCTGTGAGGTAGGGAAAGACAGCCCACTGACGAGCTTGCAACAGGCAGAGTGACCGTCCTCTAGGAGCTCAGCGCCTCCATGTTGACACTTTGCCGGGGGCAATCTTAGCCCGACACCCCAGCATCCTGTAAAGTCTCCTTTAACATATAAAAATTCCTTTGGAAACTTCCTTTAACTCCACCCACCAAGACATATGTTGGTGATCATCCTCCAAGCATATGCCCCCCCGGTGTACATGGGAAGGTTTCACTACACTGTAAGTGATAAACGACCTTTTCTAACAGCAGCGAGCCAGGCAAGGTCCTGGAAACCTTGCTACCAAATTCCTTCGGGGCGCCTGGGGGGGCTCAGTGGGTTAAGCATCCGACTTTGGCTCAGGTCATGAACTCACGGTTCGTGGGCTGTGCTGACAGCTTGGAGCCTGGAGCTCCTTCAGATTCTGTGTCTCCCTCTCTCTCTTCCCCTCCCCTGCTTGCACTCGTGTGTGCTCTCTCTCTCTCTCTCTCTCTCAAAAATAAATGTTACAAGTTTTCTCAAATTCCTTAGAGATTTACACCGTCCCTAACCGCCCCAACCTGAAGGTATATGATCAGTCATCCATTCACAACCCCAGGGCCGCTCAAAGATGTCTCAGGAATTCCTCCTTGGCCATCAGCTCCGGACCCCCACCACTCCAAAAACCCATCACCTGGACCCCTAAGCCCCCCCCATGGGCCCCTCAGGACCAGCGTCTAAGTGGTAAGGCCTGGCAACGCTGGGGGCGGGGGGGCTGCTCTCTGCCTCTCAGCAGAACAGTAACTCCACGCCAGATCATGGCCCGAAGGTCCAGGCGTTCCTATTCTTCAAGAGAAGTTTCCAAATAGTTAAACATTGCTTCAGATTGAAAACAAAAAACAAAAAAACCCTCTATGGACTTTGACCTATCCCAGAATAAATACAAAATTCGGGGCGAGAATTTACATGTAGACGTCTCTACTCCAAAATCCACCTATGTCCACGCCCACAAAATTCTGCAAAGCTACCTCAAAGGTTTCTCAGGACCCCGAATCCACTAATTTTCATTTAATTTACACGTGGGGTCCCTGGGTATTCTGGGTGGGCTGTGAGGGGACCGGGCACCCGGAGACTGTGACCAGGGAGTGCTTCGGTGGGTTTTGTCCCAGTAAGACCCCACTGGTTCAGATGACCCTAACGCAGGGCCCGCAGGGAGGAGGGCAGAGCCACGCCAGCCCAGGAGAGAAGGTTTACCAAGCACACAGCGAAAACTCGATCCAGGTGAGGCTTAGCTCTGCGTGAACAAAACGTTTCCCGGGCGCGAGGACTGCCACCCACCAGCCGTCATTTATATGCTAATCAGCCTCTCGCTGCTGAGAGTCTCAGCCCGGCCAGGATCCCCTCCCTCCCACCCGCCCTTCTGTGTCTGGTTGCTGTACTTGAACCTGCAAGCCCTAGGCAGTCAGTCTCCAGATTCAGCCCACCCCCCACCGCCTCTGCGAGGCAGGCCCGGGCCGTCACACACCTGCCTCTCCACCCCAGAGGCGGGAGGACAATGGTCCCCCGAAACCTCAGCCCACAATGGGGAGTGGGCTCTCCTCTTCCCCTTCTCCGAGGACAGTGCCCAAGGACAGCGAGAAGGGGCGCGGCGCAGGCCTTCCCTGGGTTCTGAGAAACGGGAGCGGCGCCCCAGGATCTCTCTGCTGGAGTTGCCACTTTGAAACGTGTTCAAAAACCCCACTGAAAAGCTTTCAGAACCGAGGCTGCAGAGAGAACAGAGTGCTGGCCTGAGGGAAAGCTGCTGTATTTGGCCTGCTTTTTCTAACTTACAAAAAGGGGGGAGGGGGATCACATAAAAACCAGACTTTCAGCTTCCCCCCCACCAAGCCCCTGGGCGGGGGCTCTGCAGGGCCTGAGAATGTCCTCGTCCAGAGGAAGGCGCCTTCCAGCACCCAGGGGACCCCGTGTGCATCACAGGCCTGGCCCCTGCAGGCACCTGAGTTTAATGCTTCTGATTTAGAGGAAAAGACAATTTGGGGGACTCTTAAAACAATCAGGCTGTTTCAGGAAGATGCAAGGACAGGGAGCTAGTCCACAAAGCACCTGCTCCTTGTGGAAAGAAATCACTCAGGCCGATGATTGGGCTCAGCCAAAGAAAGCGTTTTACTGCTGTATTTCTGTCCCTGATTTGGAGAAGAGTTTTGGGTGTAGTGCATGCTCATTTGAGGATGCCCTTGGACAAGGGCAGTGTGCGGCCGCCATTTCGACTTGGTCCTTTTCAGGCTCATTTGAGAGGAAAGGCTGTAACTTGGCAACGGAAGGAGCCACTCAAAGCTCTCACACCTGTTTCACAAATCACCAGTGAGTCCCCACACACTGAAGTGGTCACATGTGCCTTTAAATCAAATTCCCCAGCAACATCCGAGGCTCTGCCCACAGAGCGGGCACTAAACACGTGCCCACCAGCTCGGCCCCGCACCCACCCTTGGTCTCACCCCATCCCTGGTCCTGGTTTCCAATCTCGACACTCAGCTGGGCTTCCGCAGCTTAAAGATGACAATGTCAGCCGCCCTGATCAACAACGGGGCCCCCTGGGTATGGGTCTTACTCGTCACTGAGAAATGCCCGATGAGAAAAAGACCTGGTGCAGATTGGCACAGCCCGGGGGAAAGCCTGGCGGCATCTACTCCAGGATACCCTGTAACTCGTGAATCCACCCCTAGGTAAATACCAGCATCAACATGTGCCCCAAAAGGCATGCGTGACCTGGGTCGCAGCCCCACTCTCTGCAGTAGCCCCTAAAGGAAACTGCTCGGAAGCCCACAAGCGGTGGAGCCAATAAATACATGGCGGTGGTGTTACCACAACCGGATAGGATTCAGCAACGGGGACGAGCGAACGGGGAGAGCACACCACGTTCCAGACGACTTGCAAACGTGATGGCGAACGGGACACCAGGCCCCGAAGAGCACAAGCCAGACACTTCTACTCACCTAAAGTAGAAAGACAGGCAAAATGTACCCGCCGTGATAAAATCAGGGTAATAGTCAACGTTCAGAAGAAAATAAATCAGTATATCATGATATGTGGAAAATATTGTAATTTTTTAATGTTTTTATTTATTTATTTAGTGTTTGTTTATTTTTGAGAGAGAGAGAGAGAGAGAGAGCACAAGCAGGGGAGGGGCAGGAAGAGAGAGAGAGAGAGAGAGAGAGAGAGAGAATTCCGCAGGCTCCACGCTGACAGCCGCAGGCCTGACTTGGGGGCTTGAACTCACAAACCGCGAGATCATCACCTGGGCCTAAATCAAGAGTCAGATGCCCAACCAACTGAGCCACCCGGGTGCCCCAAAATAACATAATTTTTAAACGGGCAAAAGATTTTAACAAACACTTCACCTGAGAAGGTACCTGAACGGCCACCAAGCACACGAAAAGACGCTCGGCCTTATGCACATCGAAACCACAGGGAGATGCACACCCGCTAAAACGGCAGAACCCAACGGGACCGGCCACGCCGTGTGCTGTGGGGTGGGAACTGGCACAGCCTTTTGGAGAACAGTTTGGCAGTTCCTCAAAAAGTTAAATGCAGCCACCAGACGCGTTAACTTCCTAGAGCTACTGTTAAATGACCACCGACTCAGTGGCGTAAAGCAACACGAATGTGTTTCCTTGCAGCTCTGGGGCCAGAAGTCCAAAAGGGCTAACAGCCAGGTGTGGGCGGGGCTGGTTCCATTGGAGCCTCAGGAGGACAGTCCTTTCTTGCCTCTCACTTTCTAGAAGTCTCTGCGTCACCCCAATCTGCTTCCATATGCCCATGGTCTTCTCCCCTGACTTGGCCACTCCCAGCCCCCTCTCACAAGGACACTGAGCCCACCTGGGTAATCCAGGGTAACTGCGAAGCCCCTTGGGCCAGATGAGGCCACGATCACGGTGTTGCGCGTGCCGACGGGCTGGCGTGTCCAACAGGGAAGATGCAGTGGGCATTCAAGACCGTGGAAAATACGGGGCAGCTGTGACCAGGCAGGTCTGACCCCAAATGCATCCTGATGGCTCAACAGAGATGATAGTTCACAAATTATCCTCCAGAGTTCAACCCAAATATAACACCAATCGGTGAGTGAAATGACGTCAGGGGACAGTTAGTTGAGGAGTAAAATACAGTCTCATATGTTTATTTTTTTTTAAGTGTATTTCCTCATCTTGAGAGTGAAGTGGGGGGAGCAGAGGGAGAGAAAATCCCAGGCAGGCTCCACGCTGTCAGCGCAGAGCCTGATGCAGGGCTCAAACTCACGAACTGTGAGATCATGTCCTGAGCTGAAATCCAATCGGACGTTTAATCGACTGAGCTACCCAGGCGCCCCCAGAGTCTCGTATTTTTGAACAGTGAATCCGTGCAGTTGGTAAGTGAAGGTGACCAAAGCCTGGGGCAGAACACAACTGAGCCGCACCCGCCCCACAAGCCCCCTGCCCCGTCCGGCCCAGAAAGGGCCCGTTTCACACTTGTGCCAGCCAGTGGGGAAGAATGCGCTTCCCCGCAACGGTTCGGAGCCTCTCACTCGGAAAACTAAAGGGCAAGAGCCTAGGTGAAGGGATGTGTCACGTCTGAAGCCAGCCAGGAACAGGGGACGCGGGACACTGTGTGGCTTCCTTTGGGGTTTTATCTTTGTGGTTGTTTGTGGGCCCAGCAGACAGTACTGGTGGAGAGAAAGGAAAACTAAGAGCTGTTTGTTTGGTGTTCGCGGTGTTGTTAGTATTCCTGTGTTGAAAGAGTGCTTTTTCTTCCCGAGCTTTCAAAGCTTCTGGAAATAACACAACGGGAGAAGTCTGGGGAGGAAGACGAGGAACCGATTATTAAGGGCTCAGCGCCTGAGGTCTTTTGTCTTTACAACAAAACATTACCGGCTGATGCACGCGCTAGTGTTATTTGGCACAACCCCATTTCATCTTCAAACCAGGCTGTTACAATACCGGCTTGATGGAAGCCTGCCTGGGTCACGCTACGACCAAGACACTCTATGTCACGTCATGGACGTAACTGCAGAGGCAGGTGGCCGGCCGTGTACGGCTCTGGTTTGGGAAAACATCCTCGTCCTCCCGAGGAACCTCCCTGTGCAACATTCCAACTGATCAGGCTTTTAATTTTGTTTTTTAATGTTTATTTTTGAGAGAGAGAGGGAGAGACAGAGCACAAGCGGGGGAGGGGCAGAGAAAGAGGAAGCAGCTCCAGGCTCCGAGCTGTCAGCACAGAGCCTGACGCGGGGCTCGAACACACGAACCGTGAGATCATGACCTGGGCCGAAGTCGGACGCTTAACCGACGGAGCCACCCAGGCGCCCCCTGAACAGGCTTTTTAGACGTGTGTCTCCCAGTTCTGAGCCTCTCAGGGGCAGAGGGGCCCGGAGGCCGCGGGCAGGACAGCCGCCTGGGCGGGGAGGGGCACAGGCCCGGGGCAGGCCGACAGGCGACAAACATCTCTGCGAGACTCAGTTCGAGTAGCATCTTCTTGAGAAGGAAGCCGTGAAGAAACAAAACTCAACCGACCGAACTTTAAAGATCCTCTGCCTTCATCCAACCGTTCAGATTCGGGAGCGTCCGCCCCGAGGCCGGGGCTCTGAGGAGCCATACGGACTTCCACGGGCAGACGGGGCGGGAACAAGGCAGTTATCCGACGCGGCAAGGCAGGGCGTCATCGCCCCCGCCGCCTTCCCTCGGGGGACGGCAGGGGTCTACCCGTCAGACCACGTGCCCGGTGCCCACAGCGCGGCTCCTGACGGGCTGAGACTCCATCGCTGGGACGCCCTAAGTGTCTTGGTCTGGTGACACCAGGCTTAGCACCTGGGACTCTGTGTGAGGCCTGTCGCCTCCTTTCTCACGGGGCCTTGTGAGGACTAAGGGGGCAACACGTGTGCTCGGGGGGTGCCTGTGTCCCCACATCCCTTGCTCCCCTTCGCTCAGGGTCACAGAGGCTCTGCCTGCAAGCCGTCCCCAGGCTCGGGGCTGCCGGCTCCCACCTCATCCCACCACTCGGGCACCGGCGGCACCACTCGGGCACCGGAGGCCGGGGGGAGGGGACCCGGCTCTCCGAGCCCGTCCGTCAGTCCCAGCCTTCAGCTCCAGGTCCCCACCCGGGCTGTGATGGCGCCACCACAGACCTGTCCCTCCGGCCCGGGGGCTGCCTTGCCTCGTCGTGGCGCCTCTTCATAGGCCGGAGTATCTGCTCTGGCCGGTGCTAACCTCCGTGCAAGCCCCTCGGTGTTCCTGGCCGAGCCCTAACTGATGGAGTGCTCGATAACACGAGCCGTTATTTTTAAACTAAGCATTTTCAGATTCACACGCATTATGCCCCTTTGCAGTAAGTCCGCGTTTACGCACCTTCCCTGCCCCCGACGGCGGATTCAGGGGGAATAAGGTCAAATGCAGCTGCGATGGCGGGATCTGACTACACTCCTGCCACTACCACCACTACAAACCCGGCGCTCTCCCGTCGCTTGCTCCCGGAGGACCTCACTCAGTGGTGGGGGTGGGAAAACTCTCGTGTCACACCAGGAACGGACACGGGGACACACGGTGCTCGCGGGTTCTGCCTCAGAGCAGAGGTGCTCGCAGTACGAGGGGAGGGAGGGAACGGAAGAAAGGCCGGGAAGAACATGCTAGAATTGGGAAGAAGCAAAGTGGGCTTCGTTTACAGACCATGTGATCGTCTACGTCTGAAATCCAAGCCGATCTATGGGTAAATCACGAAAAATAATGAAACTGAGCAAGGCAGCCGAACGCAAGACCGATTTTTAAAAACTGCATTCCTGGCAACAAACAGTTTGCAAGTGGGGGTGTGACAGCATCGAGGAGAGAAGTAGCTAAGAATAAACCTAACACGCGGAAGAACTCTACGGAGAAAATGAAGACCTTTTCACTTTTTGAAAGATTTCTGCCTGGTAAACCCGAGGAGCAAGCACGCAGAGGCCGCAACTCTCCGCACGATCCCGCCGCAAACACGGAGGCTTCTGGAAGAGCTGGGCAAGCTGATCCGAAGGTTCATTTGGAAATGCAAAGAAGCAACTGAGAGATTTTCTCTTCGTGTCTCCGTGCCGGTTAGGAGCCCCCAAACTGATTTCACGAGCAGCAGCGGACTGCACTGCAGCCCACGGTTCAAACACCACGGAGCTCGTTCAACACCTGCCCCCCCGCCCCGCACGCACCAGTGCTTTCGCGTGCACACACGCTCGGGGTGAACGGACAGCCTGCAGCAGGACGCCCTCAGGTCTCCGGCAGTCTTCTGAGGAGAGCGCTGTCCTGTCCCCGTGTTGTAGGGAAGAGAGGCTCCGAAAGAGAACAGGACTAACTCAAGATTCCCCTGGAACTGAAATGGGAGTTAGGAATGCAACCCAGACCCTCGAAATCCCATGCCCGGCGGAGGAAGCCATCTGCACAGGGTCTGAAGGTTCTTCCAGAATCCTCGACGTCAAAGGAGCAATGGAGTTTGGCCAGGCGCGCGGCCCTTACCTGCTCTCTGAACCCAAGGGAAAGCTCAAAGCAAACCCAGCGTCCCAGGGTCCCAGCACGCGCCTGGCCCAACCAGGTGGGACTCACCAAGTAACCGAGAGTCATGGCGGGGCCCCCTCAGTGGCAGCAGGGCGCCTTGTGAGCCTGATACGATGATCAGGTCACGCTCATTCTACTGGATGCGGGGCGTTATCCCAGGCCCCGGGGATGCTCAGGTGAACCCGCAAAACCCCAGCTTTCCCGAAGCTGCTGGGCGAGGGGATGGGTGCTAATACAGGAGGTCACGTGAGGCGGCGCGAGGTGGTGGGCAGTGCCCCAAAGGCAGATGAGCAGGACTGAGCAGGGCGGGATACTCTAGTGTGGACGCCTACAGCGTGGCTGAGAAAGGGACAGAATTGAGACGTGGACTGGGAGCCTGTCACGTAAAAAGCAAGAGGAGTGACACATCCAAAAAAATCACAAGAGCAAAGGCCCTGTGGTGGGAACTGCTTGTGGCTGAATTTTTAACCCTATTAAGGTTCACACACACTTTGTCAACCTTACGAGCAGAAAGACTTGTCACTGGTTCATGCAACAGAGATGTGGGTGCGAAAGAACACCCCCGTCACTGCCAGCGTCAGTCCCAGCGCGAGAGGGCTCTGGGCCCCGAGGCTGCGCTCCTGGACGCCGGCCGCTGGGCAGCCTCGGGCGCGCTAGAAGGAGCCGCTCTCCTAACGAAAACACGGGCCCCGGTGGGAAAACCCAGGCCCCGGGAGAACCTAGTCGGCTGTCACCCCGCATCCAGGCGACTGGTCTCCGAGAAGCGGGCGCCCTGCACCAACGCCGACCACTTTTCTCCCACACGAGTCCACACAGGGTCCGGTTACTGCGAGGGGCGTCACGGCTTCCTAAGCCCTGTGCTATCCGCCAAGGACACCTTCCGAAGTAGGCGGGACGAGGGTCGTGATCCCCAGGACCCAGAAGTTACCAGAGCCTCGGAAAGGTGATGGCCCCAGACAGGACCTAGCCCGGGCCCTACTTCAGACCCCCGCCTGGCCCCCAGCCCCGGGCCCTGAGCTCGCAGGCCCCCCAGCTCCCCCGCCCCCCCAGGCCCTTGAACCCGGAGCTCCACGCAACCCCCCCCCCCCAGGCCCTAGCCCCCAATCCCCCAGACCCTGGGCCCCAAGCTCCCCGGATCCCAGCCCTTCGCCCGAAGAGCTCCCCAGTTTCAGAATTCCCCGGTTCCCCGACCCCCCCAGTCCCTGCCCGGGGAGCATCGGCCCGGAGACCTCGCACTGGCGCAGGGAGGAACCGCCCCACCCAGCCGCGCACCCGACCTGCGCGGCGCGGCACCCGCCCTCCTTCCGCCCAGCGCCTGCAGGCCTGATGGAGGCAGCGCGCAATCCGGCGCCGCGCTTTCGCCACTGCTCTGGACCACTGTCTGAGAAAACTAACACTAAACGTGCGCCGTCCTCTGATCACATCAGATCCCACCGTGGCGACGCCTCCGAATGCAAAAGGCTAAAGCCAAAATACTTTCTAGCGGTTCGAACGGCTCTGAGGCGTAGCGAATCTGCCGAATCGTCTCGCCGGAAGTAGGGCTGCCCCTCGCCGGAAGTTGCGTTTCCTCCATTTTGTTGCCCGCTATGGCGGCGGTGTCGAGTTTGGGGCCGGGATGCGGCGCTTTTGACTGAGGGGGTAGGCCAGGCGGAGGCGTTGGGGACGTCCGCGCGGCGCAGAAGAGGACCAGCCTGGACGTCGGAGACGCTGTCATGTACGGCGCGAGCGGAGGCCGTGCCAAAGCCGAGAGGAAAAGCGGCACGAAGGAGGAGGCCGGACCCGGCGGTGCCGGCGGTGGGGGGAACCGAGTGGAGCTGCTGGTCTTCGGCTATGCCTGCAAGCTGTTCCGGGATGACGAGCGGGCCCTGGCCCAGGAACAGGGACAGCACCTCATCCCCTGGATGGGGGACCACAAGATCCTCATCGACAGGTCGGTTCCTCCCCCCACCCGTCGGTCCTCCCCTCCCCTCGCCCGCTTGATTTCGTCTGATGTTGACTTGATGGCCAGGACTAAAGAGGGTTTCGTGGAGCCAGCGGGGATCTGGGGGACCCCCTCCTCTGTCCTTAAATCCCCCTGGTTTTGGAGGGCGGGGGACGGTGAAACCTGCCCTAAGGCACTGGCTGGAGTTGCGTGCCGCGTCTGTCGCCGGAGGGACCGTCTCTGCTCTTGCAGCCCCTCGCGATCTCTCACCCCTGTCGCCGGTTCCAGTTGGCCACTCGGCGCGGTGGAAGCGGCCGGTGGCCTGGCTTCTCCTGACCCGCGTTGCCGTGGGGTTGTGCGCTGTCTCCCTGCGCGCGGCGCTCCCCCAGCTCCGTGTGGCGGGAGGGCCCCCCGAAACCCCGCGCCCTGGGACCGCGCGGTTAGAAAACTTCTCGGTCCCCCAGACTTCGCCCCCGGCGCCCTCCGTGGAGCGCCCGTGTTTTGCCGGCGTGACACTTGACTCCGCCAGCCTCCCCCCCCCCGCCGTGATAATCTGACGTGTTGAAGTGATTCAGACCAGAGGGTGAACTTGCCAGTCAGTTGGAAGCCGGTTGATTTCGTGCAGACACTGGCTTTGCTCCTAGAGGTAGTGTTCTTAGGGCTGGTTTCACGGTCTCTTAAAACCGAAGGGCGGAACTGGGGTACAGATGTGTTTCTTTTCAAATCAAACCTGTTTTAGGTAATCACCCAGGAGGGTGTTTAGCCACTTGGGGCACAGGGGTACTAGGATTGGGGATTTCTAAAGGTGTTTGATTTGAAAAGGATGGCATTACATGGTGTAGGCTGTTTGCTCCCCTCTTCTCACATGTTTTCAGTCCCCCTTTCTTTCCTTCTCCTCCTTGAGGTTTTTGTTTGTTGGGGTTTTTTGGTTTTGTTTTGTTTTTTTTTGGGGGGGGTTGGGTGTTTTGTTTTGTTTTGTTTTGTTTTGTTTTGTTTTTGGCGGTTTGGCAACTCTGCTTCTGGGGCCCGGACTGGAAAGCTAAGGATGACCAACCATTTAACTGTGGAATAGTCTCTCCGCGTGAAGGAAGCCCGTCGTTTGATTAAAGCTGGATTCTGCAAAGCCCTGGAACCTGACTGTAGGGATGACCTGTGCCTGGCCAAAAAATGGACACGTTAATGACCAAATAAGCCTTTTTCCATCCCTGACATTTCCCTTTGGAGTTAGATCTAGGCAACGTGACTCTAGAAGGGAGGGTTGCGAATCAGGTCTGGACGGGAAGCTCCTCACTCTGCTCAAACATGCTGTGCCTTTCAACTGTAGTTTCTATCGAACGCTGTTGCCTGAGTTGTCAGGCAGCTTGCTTTTCCAGAGCATAATTTGTGATATTTGTTATAAAAGTTTGGTAAGCGACGAAGTCTGAGCTCTTTATGCAGTTTTCCATATCGTCGTGTACGTGATTGGAGTCAGGTCTTCCACAGTGAGTGGGGAGCAAACGCTACACATGTACATGTATAATATTTTCAAATAATGATCTACATTTGTAAGTTAAGGAGGTTTACATCAAAGTAACAATAATTTTGAAATTTAATAAAATGCAATAACTTGGCTACTCTGGAATTTTGGCCTTTTTCTTATAAATGTGTTTTTTTTTTTTAATAAGTACTTTTTGGTCCTCATTACAAAAGTCAGCGTTAAAAAATTAGGCAGACTTTTGTGTGTGTCTCTATTCTATTTTTTTGCAACTCTAAATGAGTGTTTCTACCTTACGTATTATTTGATGTTGCGTGTCGACAGCAGCTTCATTGAATTTTTATGTTAAAGGTGTAGAGGAAGTGCTCTTACTCCTAATTTGGCCAAAGTGCCTATTGGTCCCTGCACGTAAACATGAATGTGCCTTCACGTGCGTTATTTCCTCGGGGAATAAAGTTTAGAAGAGCGTGTGCTGCACCTTCTCATGGTTTTGCTCTGTTCCCAGTGAACCTCCTTAAACTGCACGTATATGTCACTGTTCTCTGTATGTGTGTCTCTCTACCACATAACCCAGCACTTATTTCCTCAGCCAAGTGGCTAGGGGGCGAGCCTAGCCAAGATTTTACCTCCCATGGACGCAAGTTTCTTTGGTGAAGATCTCTCCTGAGAGTTCGGGACTAGCAGAAAGAAGCGAGGAAATTTCGACCGTTGGGTTCTTACGGATAGGTATTTATGTATTCGGTTTGCGTGAATGTAAGCTATGATATTTGACTTCTCAGAAATTTTTTTTTTTTTTTTTTTTTTTTTTTTTTTTTGCAAATGGCATTGAATGGTTGACCAAACCATAAACGGTAAGCACTGCCGATGAGGTGGATACCATTTATGCTATTAAAGGATCGTTTACCTTTAATTATAAGTTTTACCGTATTATACAGCAGAATTAAGACTTTGTTAAGATAATTTGAGTTTAAAAGACGGTGAGATGTGATTAGCCAAATTAAATATAAATCTGAGAAGATTTCTTATGTTTGTTTTCATATCTTTATTTCCTTACTTTAATTGGTAAGTATACATATATATGAAACATCACACACAAACCAGTCTAGACGTTGATTTCTTTCCGTTGACCAGCGTCTTCATATTACAGGTATGATGGGCGGGGTCACCTGCATGACCTTTCCGAGTACGATGCTGAGTACTCCACGTGGAACCGAGACTACCCGCTCTCTGAAGAGGAGGCTCGAATAGATGCCGTGTGTGATGAGGAGAGGTATTTAGCCTTGCATACGGACTTGCTTGAGGCGGAGGCGAGGCAAGGTACTGCTCAGGAAAAACTTACTTAAAAGCAACAAACTTTAAAAAAATTTTTTAAGTATTTAAAATTTACTCCCATTCATTTTTTTATACTCACTCTTTCTGATATTATCTTGACAGTACCCAGTGGATTGGAAAAACAGGAGTCTTTGCGTTCTGAGAGGACCTCAGGATAGTTTATATATAGAGCCACAAAGAATTTTCCCAGCTTTTGAGGGCAGACTGGGATTTGAAAAAACAAAAACCAAACTCTTTAACTGTTCTTCTTTAACAGTATCGTATAAACTGAAATTGATGTTCTTGTCTTTGCCTTAACGATCTTTAATACAGTTCTTAATCCCCAAATTTCTCAGCAGGAAGAAATTTTCCACAAAAGACGTGTATTCTGCTATCTGTGGTAAACATGTACTGGCAAAAGTACATATTAATAGATACGAAGTGTGAATTTTTAAGAACATTTTTGCCTCAAAAAGAGGTTGAAAAAAGTGTGTTGTATGCCTTACTGATAGCTATGTCTTTAGAAAAATGTAACATTTTTCTCAGTAAATTTCCATTTTTGTTAATAAAACTCTCATTTTTATTCAAGAGGAAGAATACAAGCGGTTGAGCGAGGCACTGGCGGAGGACGGGAGCTATAATGCGGTGGGGCTCACTTACGGCAGCGATTACTATGACCCGTCAGAGCCCACAGAGGAGGAGGAACCTTCCAGACAGAGAGGTGAGGGGAGAGAGCGGCCTGGGGCGGCACGTCGCCGGCAGCAGGCAGCACGCGGACCAGCCACGGCTTCAGAGCACACGTGCGGACGCAGAGTAGTTGGGCCATCGCTGTGACAGAGCAGTGGTGGGACTCCGTCCTGGGGTGGCACAGAGCTAGGAAGTGAAGTGAAGCGTTCAGGGAGGCGGACCGTGAATTCAGAATTGTCTGCAGTGCATCTGGTTGCCTTTTGCTTGCTTCTCTTTGGTTCGGGTGACCCGAGACCGCTCAGCCCGGGTCCTTTGTCCCTGAACTGGTAACGAACGCATCGCGTTCTCGGGCGTAGAAGGATAGGCGTTAATGACCTTCACGTGAGCCTGCTTCGTCACATCCCCCCGTGATTGATCCCCCCACGATTGAGACAATGACCAGGTCCAGTGGAAGGATGCCTGTGAGTCACTGCAAACAGAAAAGAGCATGAGTTAGGCTTGGTAGCACCCACGACATGCACTCAGCTTGGCGTTTTACAGTAATATTTATATAACATTGAAGATTTCAGAATCATACTTTTCTGGATTAACCCTGGGAACTTTGAATATAAAAAATAGTGCCACTAAAAAGCCTGGGCTCCTCTAGCACAGGCACGAAAGGTCTCCGTCACTTCTCTCAGCCCTGAGTCACTCCGGCCTTGTGTGCTGGTCAGTCATTAATTGTCAATGACAGTGACATGAACTGGAAGCTTTAGGGCTTGAGGACCTTATTCAGGATATTCTGTTTTGTGGGAAGGAGAACCGTGTGGGGTGCCGGGCAGGCTCCGTTGGTAGAGCATGCCACACATGATCTCGGGGTTGTGAGTTCGAGCCCCACGTTGGGTGTGGAGCCTACTTAAAAAAATAAGATAAAAATATTACAGGGAAGGAGAACTTTAGAAACCTATTCAAATGTGTAGAATAACGAGTTGGAATCACGTCTTACGGGGATTTCATTTCAGAGTTAGCAGTCTATTATTTGTTTCTCCCTAAGTTACAAACCTCCTAACGAGTATGAAGTAGTTACAGCAGTTTCATGTTGAAGCGTGGTCTGCCGGGCGCGTGGTGCGGCTGCAGCGGGCTCTCCTGCCCCTTCGCGGGGGGCGGGGGGGGGGCGGGGGGCGCCGCAATGGGACGGCAGGATGTAGGGCAGACGCACCCACACACTCCCTTGTTGCCCTTCCCCTCATCCTGCTTGTTACTCTGTGGGCGGCAGCGCAGTCCCTGTCGTGCAGCTCTGTCCTCCGTGCTTCCGTAAGGACTTTTCCACTGTCGGGAACTATGTTGAGTTAAAGCCTATTAAGCTATTCGCACCTTCAGAGGTTACGGCGCATTGGAAGTGTTCTGGCAGGTCTGAGCAGTGAACACCCATTCCGTTACCCAGCACACGACACTGTGTGTGACTCTGGGCTCTGGATGGTCGAGGCTTTGTTGCCTTGTTTGCGAACCATGTACATAAGTGAAGAATTGAAATTTATGAAGACTGGATGCCTTTGCAAGATCAAGTGACAAATCCATAATATTGGAAAAATCCATAATGTCAGTTTCCTAACAGTCTAGATTAGGGATCAGCAGACTACCACCGAAGGCCCCGTTGGCGGGTTTCTGTAAACGAAGTTTGGCGCACAGCTCGTTTATGTACACAGTGTCTGTGCAGCCCCCGCGGCAGAGCTGAGTCGCTGACCCAGAAGCCCTCTGCAGCCAGAAATGCTCACTGCCTGACATTTTACAGGAAGTTACCAGGCCCTGTAATGGGTTAGAATATTGTCTCCATGAAATTAAACTTTGTTATAGTTATGGAGTGTTAAGACTTTCAACGTGACTTAGTTTTTCTTTGAAGTTTTAGTATGCTTTCCCTTTAACGGAAAGTTCTCTTTAATATTATATACTGTTTTTCTTTCTATAATTGTATTTTCAGGACTTTATGTGGTGATTAATTTTTTTAAGGAAAGTTGGGGCTGTGTGAAACTTATAGCTTGACTTTCTAAGTTTAGCTTATGCTAACACAGAAAAAATGCCATGTGTATTTTCTTTTCACATTTATTTATTTTTAAGAGACAGAGCATGAGCGGGGGAGGGGCAGAGAGAGAGGGAAACAGAGAATCTGAAGCAGCTCCAGGCTCTGAGTCGTCAGTGCAGAGCCCGACGTGGGGCTGGAACCCACGAACTGGGAGATCCTGACCTGAGCCGAAGTCAGTTGCTTAACCGACTTGAGCCCCCCAGGCGCCAATAAAATGCTGTGGGTGTTAAACACACACACACACATGCAGGCATGTGCACCGACATGCACACACACAGGCACACACTTAATAGAGTTCAGCTTCGTGCAGTACCACTGACAACAAAGTTTCACTAAGTGTCGCATTATTTAAAGGGGTATTTGTTTTGTTCTGGTTTTGCAGCGCCATCACTGTGTGAATATTCCATGGTTTTCACTGTGCCCGCTGTCCTGGCGTTTTTGAACGTTTTAGGCTTTGTGCTGCTCGAGGGCAGCCTGTGTGTCCCGTGTGGCAGCCCCTCCTTCTGCAGCCTGTCGTCTTCAGCCTGCTTTGTGTCCTGCAGATTCTCACGATTTTTATCATTACTAAGTATCTTTTTTAGGAAGAAAGATTATTTGAATCTGAGTATTGTGTTTTTCTGTGCTAACGCCATTTTCTGTGAGTGAAGAAGGTGTGTGTCAGGAACAGAGCTCTGTGGAGCCCCCCTGTCCGCAACTGCTCTTTTCAGTCAGATGCCTGTACTTCATGAGCGGCATCACAGTAAGGAAAACCTATTCAAGAAACGAAATTTCCATCATTTTGCCATTTTAGGGAGATACAGTAAAAGTTGCACTTTTATGCACATGCCTTTGGCCCCACGCCCAAAGAGACTTGAGATTTGAAATTGGTTCTCGACGTGTTGCAAACTAGGTCTCTGGTGTCTCCCAGCTGCACTGTCATTTGGTTACTGGACATTGGGGTTGCTGCTCACAGGAAGTTTCTAGGCCCTGGTGAGTCTCTGGTTCTTAGGAGAGACCAGGGTTCATAGGCAGAAACAGGTGGGACAAGGTTAAATGATTCTTAGTGGAATTTATAATCTGCTTATATCGTGTCAGCGTTTTTAGGAACAGTGAAACCTGCTTGAGATCCCTCCTTGGCTTCGTAGAAGAATTAGGTTTGATGGGAAACCTTTGAAATTGTTCATCTTGTCAAGATACTTCATCGTACATGGTGGAAACACTTGTTTTGATGAAGATTTAATATTTATTTAATGTCAATTTTTGAGAGAAAAACCTAAGTAGATATTGAAGTCCCTTATGATGTTAGCTTTTATAAGTTTTTGACTATGTTTTTGTACATTTCGTTAATCCTCTTTGGTGGGTGACCCCCTGAGTGATTTAAGAGATATGCAGGTACCCTATTCAGGAAGTTCTAACACGCGGTGCTGCGTCTCCCGCATAGCAGGCAGGTGTGTGTGAAACGAGCTATTCGCAGATGGAAATGGGAACACGCATCTGATTATTTGTGGTAGGAGGTAGTTGGCTTGGGTGAAGTCCTGGCGGTTACACCGAAGGACTTTACAACTCGATGGTGAAACCCGTCCGTCATGTTGGAATTGAGCGCCTTGTGCCGTGCCTGCCCCGCTGGGGGTCCTATGGAAGCCGCTCGGAGGGTTACCCACCTACACACACACAGATCCCAGAGCTGGGGAGGGGGCAGGGGGAGCTGGCGGCCTGGTAAGCGCCCCCCCCCCCGCCCCGCTGTGGCTTTGGCAGAGCTACTCTGCTAGCGTGTACGGGGTGGGAGAGAAGACGGGAGAGGTTTCTAGAGGCAATGACAGGAAGGTAGAGAACCAGCTAGCCGCTCCCTGCTCCCCCTCCAACGCCGTGGACTGTCGCTGGCTGCCTTCTTCCTGATCGTTCTGAACTTTTGTATTTTCTTTTTACACAGAAAAAAATGAGGCCGAAAATGTAGAGGAAAACGAGGAGCCTTTCATCGCCCCCGTGGGGTTGAACGTGCCGCCTGACGTGGAGCTGGTATGTGTCCCCACTTCACGGTACCGTCCATTGGGATCGCTATGGGTCCAGAGGCACTGCTTGTGCGAGACCGCACTCGTGGTCAGGACGGCGCTCTGGCTTCGTAAGGCCTTCAGACTATGTGTGAGTTAATGGAGGAAGGAACCACACCCGACCTGTTTTCCTCCAAGGAGACGGGGAGGAATTCCAGCCGAATTGCTGGGTCAGCGGGTCAGGGACTTGCGGAGCTGGCTCTCGGAGATCGTAGGCCTGAGTCTCCACGTTTACCAACGTCAGAGCCAGAGCTGGTGGGGAGCAGGCTGTCAGCCACATTTAGACATAGAAACAGTCTTGCTCAAGGCAGCCTGGCTTTTGCCAGGGTGGTTCTGTGGGCACTTGAGTTGTAGGCCGTTACTTCAGGTTTCCTGGGTACTGTTGCACCCGGGCTTCCCATCCCTTGTAACCGGGGCCCTGCGGCATCTGCGGGTCGAGCTGGCAGAGCACAGTCTGGTTCACGCTCACCTCCCGCCGCTACGTCAGCTCCGGCCTGTCAGGTTCGGGCTGAGTTACTATAGGTGTCCCTCCTGCGGTCCCAGCGCCGTGCTGGCCGCTTTGATCTGCGCTGTCGTGATGCCAAGGACCCTGAGCCACGGCCCTGTTCGCGTCCCCTCGCACAGGCGGGGAAGAGGGAAGGACGTGGCCGTGCACGTGGCAGGCAGGAACACAAACCCCCGAGTCCCCGTGCTTGATGGGATTTTGATGTGTTCAGTAGGGATGTTGAGAGTATTTCTGCTGCACCTGTACGCTTGGAGGGGTGTTGGCACTCGGTGTGGCTTTTCTGTGGCATCTTCCTACTGGGTCCCTAGGGCCGTGGATGCCTGGATTCTTGCTCGTGCCCCGTGTCTTGTCTGGTGGACAGCGGGCACCAAAGCTGCCTGTGCAGGGTCTCACATTCTCCATGCTCGGCCTGCGTTTGCTGCCCCAGCTGCTCGTGTCCGTGTGGTGACGGCAGGGGACAGCGGAGCAGCCCTGCCTGCGCCCTGGCCGTCCTCCCTGTGTGCTCACCCGCCCCCTTCCCCGTCTTCCTACAGATAGGAGCCACGTGCCTTTGGATTTTGCTGAGTGCAGTTACTACTTACATTTGCTTCCCCATTTGCAGCACTTACTGGTCTGTCGTAGCTAAGGCTGGAAACGTCCTCTGAACATCTGATATCCTAGGACTTGTGTTAATACATTTTCTACGTGTTGTTATGGGTTATATTCCTACTTGCTCTGGAATATGATTTTTATTCTACATGAGAGATCTATTAAAAATAGATTGCTCCCTTATCTATATTTAATGCCAAAAGCTCTTATTTAAGGTCGACTACGTGGAATTTTACTTATTTTTATGTGAAAGGTTATTTTTA
>CM053566.1:984687-1004306 GCA_028646485.1 Cryptoprocta ferox | reverse complement strand
TTTTTAAAAATAAAATAAAATACATAACGGCTGTGCGTTCTTGGCCAGAGTAAGCTTCGCCGCGCCGTTGGCTGGGCTGCCGGAGCTAAAAATAGCCGCTCCCGTTGGCGAGCACATAGTCCTTCGCTGCCGTGCTGTCACTGCGGCTCGGCCTCGGGGCAGGAGGCGCCTGGACCGTGCGGAAACTGCGGGTGCCCGTCAGGCTGGCTGCCGCCTCTCTTCCTTTGTGCTGGTATCAGCGTGTCGCTCTTCAGAACACTTGTGATGTGGGGGCAGTGGCTCGTACACGCTTCACACTGTGATGTCCCCGTTAGCGGAGACATGGAGAAGACAGAGGCACCTGCGTCGGGAATAAACACCGGGATCGCGTATGCAGAGAGGCGATCGTGTCTCTGTGGGCAGGGGTCGCTGTCGCTCGGGAAGGAAAGCGGGCACTCTGGGGGGGTCCCTGACGCTTAGGCCAGGCTTTTGGATTAGAGCCTGATGATTCCAGGCCCTGCAGGGTTTGTGTGAAGAGCGAGGAGCGGTCAGAAATCACGGCGCTTGGGAGGCGAGCCACATGTTCTGTCCTCGGTCAAAGCCCGGCGGCCGTCCTGGCCCTGCTTCCCGCCGGACCCCTAGAGTGACCCCAGCTTTGTGTTAGCTTCTCACGGCGGTTGTGCGTGTGTTTTCTTGTGTCACGTGGGAAGCAAGGACCTGTTTCTCCCTGAGTGTGGAGCCTGGCATCACTGTCCCAGCGTGTGCTTTCAGCCGTCTGTGCCCTTCTCAGGGACGTGTGTGCCCGTGTTGGTCACCTCCTGAGTTCTGCCCACACCTGGTGCACACGCGGAGCACCGCTGGGAAGGTGGAGGGAGCGGCCCCCAGCCCCCAGGACGCCGAGGGCGCACAGGGTCACGTGGCACTGTGATCTGCCTTGGGGGCTGGCAGTGCTGCTGTCCCACAGGCCCGGGAGACGTGCTCGTTGGAGCGCACTTTATAAGCCAGAGGACAAGCAGGGAGGGACTTGCTGTGTGACTGCCATCACGCGCAGCATTTGCATCTCTTGGGTTAAGAACAGCGTGCACTTCCCATTCGGTGGCCGAGTGCTGTGTACCCGGCACTTTGCTCGTGTTCTCACTCGGTGGTTGAGGTCCCAGTAGCTCTGAGGCAGGGGCCGCCGGCAGCCCGTTTGCACGGGAGAGACGTCGAGGTTTAGAGAGCGTGAGAGCAGCCCTGAGCCACGGAGTCCGGCTCGATTGATGGTTCACATCAGAGTGTTATTTTCATCCTAATTCAGGGCCTTTGTCGCTGCGGGATGGGAGTGGGAGCAAAAAGAGACGTGATTTGTTTTTGCATTCCTGAGGAGTTCTGGCCTCTTCCTTGGGATTGGTGGGGACTCTCCGGACCGCAGCCCGCGTCCCATGTGTGCCGTGCCCGTGTGCTGTCCCGGCACCTGGGCTTCTGATGCCTCTGGTGGAATGTGAACAGATTTATGAAGTCGTACCTGTCACTATGTTTCATTGTAGCGTCAGAATTTGAATCCTGTCTTTGGAAGTCCCTTTCCAACCCTAAGATTTTGAAAATATGTTCCTACACTTCCTACTGTTGTGTCTATAGTTTTGTTTTTACAATTGAAATGTCTCTTGGTGTGATATTTACTTTGGGCTGTGAATGAAGTGGGTATTTCATATTTCCTCCCCTGATCATAGAGGAGGAGAGGGCCAGCCCAGCTGCTTGGCGGGGGAGGGGGGTCGGTCCACCTGCTGTTCCCTGCCGTCCCAGCCCCGCCCTTCAGGGGCCTGAGCACCAACATTTTCCAAAGCTCTTAGGAAACCTACACTGATGTGGGCTTTCGCACCACATACACTGTTCTCCCATTTCCCGGTGTCTGCCCCGCTGAGGACATGTCCACCCACCTTCTTGGGCCCCGCCACTTCCTTAAACCAAAGGTTTCCCCATTTAAATAAGACAAGCATTTCCCCCTTTATCGTTCTTTGTAACACACGCATTTATGTATGTCCTTGAAATCCCAGTTTAAAGTAGAGATAATCGTGGTATTAAATAGAACAGGATTTATGTAAAGCTTGTGTGACAAAGAGAGCAAAGAATGTTTCCAAACCAAATGTTTGTGTCTTATCCACTTGCTCTGGTAGCAAATCTGGAAGTATGTTCATAATGTGCTTTGTTTTTCTGTAGTAATGGCTTTGCTTTCTAACCAGTATCTTTTTTTATTTAGTGTTTATTTTTGAGAGAGAGAGAGCATGCATGAGCAGGGGAGGGGCAGAGAGAGAGGGAGAGAGAGCATGAGCAGGGGAGGGGCAGAGAGAGAGGGAGAGAGAGCATGAGCAGGGGAGGGGCAGAGAGAGAGAGAGAGAGCATGAGCAGGGGAGGGGCAGAGAGAGAGGAGAGAGAGACTCTCCAGCAGGCTCCCCACTGTCAGCACAGAGCCCAGTGCGGGGCTCCCACTCGGGAGGTGTGAGATCGTGACCTGAGCCGAAATCAAGACTTAGACGCTTATCCAACTCAGCCACCCAGGAGCCCTTGTGACTATTTTTTTAACTACCGTGACTTTATATCATAAAGGGGCCTATTTTTAAGAACTCTTAAACCAGAGGGTTGGTTTGGTCAGGAGAGAATGCCTCTATGTGGGGGGAATCGTAGTTTGCTTTCAAGGTCATTATCCTAAACTCGTCATTAATGATGGATATGTATGTGAACGCAGTTTCAAAGATTAATCTTCCTGTTAGCCAGGGCCCTTGAGCACGTGCCTCAGGACTTGCATTTCAGGCACAGGGGCCTCTGACGTGGAATCTAGTTGATTTTGGGATCAGTAACTAACTTTAATTGTAACTACTTACCCTATTTAAGCGTGAAGGACTTTATTAGTTCAGGAATTAATTTGAGAATTAGGGCGTTTATATTTTATGAAGGATGTGGTTCTGAGATTACAACAAGCATCTTGAATACTCAACCGCCCATTTTTAATGAATAGTTTCCCACTTTATTTGCATGTAATTTCCGAGTGTTAATCTCTCCCTTGTTATTTACAAGTATTTTCGGAGCGTGGAGTCTGGCTTCCAGCGTCTGGTCTGACAGCTCCGCTTGTGGGTGGGAAGTGGCGAGCGCCACGAGGTGGGAGTCACTTAGCAGCAAGAGCAGGAAGCTGCCGCAGGGTCTGAGTCCTCGTAGGGACCCCTCCTGGAGGAGGAGGACTCGGGTGCAGGAGCCTGTGAGAGCGTGTGGCCTACCTCAGGTCTCCAAAAAGGCTGTTTTCCGAGCAGTCCTAGGTAAGAAGGAGAGGGGTGGCCTGTAGACTCCCGAGAAACTTGGTGAACGGGTACCCCCTCCCTAGAAAAATGCTTATGTGCGGAATTCGCATACAGCTTCTGCGGGTTCCCGGCCTCCGGCCCCGTCACCGCCCCAGATAATATGGACGTACGGTGACTTGGTGTAAAACAGGATTGCCTCGAGTCAGTTCTGCAGACGCTGGAGCGGCCTGCCTTGTGCATGAGTCTCATCCCCGTACAGTACAGTACCACGGAGTCCAGAAGCGGGCCACGGGCCGTGCAGCCGGGGCCCGGCTTTTCACCTGCATGGTCTCTTTTCATGTCATTGACAGAAACACCGGGTTAATTCTGTGTTTTAAGTCATGGGGCCAGTGGAAAGGGGGGAAAATTGATCATGTGAATCTGTATGTTTTTTCGCAGCCACCAACAGCCAAAATGCATGCTATCATCGAGCGCACAGCCAACTTTGTGTGCAAACAGGGAGCACAGTTTGAGATAATGCTGAAAGCCAAGCAGGCCCGGAACTCTCAGTTTGACTTTCTACGCTTTGATCACTACCTCAACCCCTACTACAAGTTCATCCAGAAAGCCATGAAAGAGGGGCGCTACACGGTGCTGGCAGAAAACCGAAGCGAGGAGAAAAAGAGTACGTGAGACTCCGTCCTGCCTGGACGCGGGGCCCTCGCGGGGCGGCCTCCGGGAGGGGTAAAACGGCCCTCGCACAGAGCGGGGGTGCTGCAGCCTGCACCTCAGGGCCCCAGAGTGTTTGTGCGCCCCCCCCCCCCCACGGTGTGCTCGTTGAAGCTGCTGGTGCCCCCCCAGAGGCCGGTGCCGGGCTCTTCTAGAATAAGTCTTCAAAGTGTGTTAGATGCTTAGTATTTCCGTCGATAAGTGAAATATAATTAAACATCGATGCTCTCGGAACGTAACTGCCTGGGTTGGAAATGCTCCCTCTCGTTCTGGCTGGTTAACGTTTCCTGGAGAAAACAGTCCGTCTCTGGCTTCGAGAGCTCGTTCTAGTGGTGCGTGTGCGTGCGGGGTTAGGGGCTGAGGTCAGGTCACGTGCAAAAAGAGGAAAGGTTAGTTTGACTATTACCATCTTTTACTCGTCTCTACCTCAAGCTGTTGTTTTTATTAAATATCTAAATTTGGGATTTTTACTACAGAGACCGCCTGTTTGGAGTAACGTGCGGGACAACAGCCTCTGTGTGTGTTAGCCATTGCATTTTTTCCTCTTTAGCTGAAACATCATTTTCAAAATCAGTTGTGGGAGTCTTGTTTACGGATCTCATTTTCTCCACGTTCGTTAGGTTTTTAAAGTATCTGTTGCTGTTGTTTTACCTTCCATCAAGATTCTTGCCTTTTTTCTAGAAAATTAAAATAATTGGCTCCAGACTAGTAAGCGCTGGAGGGGCGCTGCCAGCTGGGCTGAGCAGCTCCTTTATTCCTGCCCAGCTTCCTGCTGGGCGTGTTGGGCGGTGCGCTCCGGGGGCATCTGTCACAGGTGTTGGGGGCGGACAGCCACGAAATGATCACATGTAGTTCTTCTTTGTCTGCTTCTAAGGGTTTTTTTTGTTCTTTTTTTTTAATATTTATTTTTGGGGGGGTGCAGAGAGAGGGAGAGAGAGAGAATCCTAAGCAGGCTCCACGCTCAGTGCAGAGCCTGATGCGAGGCTTGACTCACAGACTGTGAGATCATGATCTGAGCCGAGACCAAGAGTTGGGCGCTTTACCGACTGAGCCCCCAGGTGCCCCTGCTTCTCCGTTTTCGCATCATTTACTTGCACCTTGCCTCTCACCCTACAGCAGAATCTTGACGTCTGCCTTTGCTCTGCAGAGTCGGCGGTCAGCTCTGACGAGGAGGACGACGACGAGGAGGACGGGAGTTACCTGCACCCGTCTCTCTTTGCTTCCAAGAAGTGCGACCGCCTGGAGGAGCTGATGAAGGTGTCGATCTTCTGTAGTTTTCATGCCGTAACAAAACTTCGCTCTAATAGCTTTGGGAGATCATTAAACACACGTCTTTTGTATCTTATTGTATGATCATCGAGGTATATTTTGCATTTTCGCGCTTTGCTTGGTGGCTCCCACTCCTGTCGGTCGTATTTCGTTCTGCCCACCCACCCTCCTTTCACGAGTGGCCGTGGGCAAGATTGAAACCGTCCTTTCACCCGTTCCCCAGGGACTCACAGCCACGCGACAGCCCACCCCCCGTGTGCGTGCAGCCTGTTCTGAGGCACAGGCGCTGTGTTCTCACACACTGTGCTCTACAGCCGACTTGAGCCTGCTCAGCCTCGAGAGAGCTCTGTGACTCAGAACACAGGAAACGGTGTGATCACGCGTCCTCTCTGTCTGCAGCCTCTGAAGGTGGTGGACCCGGATCACCCCCTTGCCGCGCTAGTCCGTAAGGCCCAGGCCGACAGTCCCGCCCCCGCGCCCCCCGCGGCAGATGGCGCGGCGCAGCCCTCCCAGGTGGAGTACGCCGCTGACTGTGAGTATCTCGCTGTGCACCCCCCCCCCGGCCCGCAGCCCACTGCAGAGCTCGCCCTGCGGGGCAGGGCGCGAGACAGGTGGCACGTGGTGCCCTGGGTCTTCATGTTCAGCCGTCCCTAGCACGCGGCCTCATCCTTTTGCCTGTCACCTAAGGTTGACAGATGGCCGCTCTGTCTCCAGGAGGGATGAAGAACGGGCACGGGCAAACAGCGACCTTGCCCTTCTTCAGAGACCTCCCTGGAAGCCGTGCGCACTGCCTCCCTGTAGCCCTCACAGATGCGGGGGGGGGGGATGTTGGGGGCTTGCGGAACTGTCTGCCACGGTCACTTTCCCGGAAAAGGCACAAAGGCACAGCCCGAGACAGTATCTGCCGTGCCCTTTAGAGAATCAGCTAGTTGCAGTCCCTACCTGGCCTGGTTGTGTGCTAGCCCTTTGTCTGTTTAATTATCTCCAGATTATTAGTGGAAGGCAAATCTTGAGGTACCATTCAAGTAATTATTTGACAGTATTTGACCTTGGTCTCATTATCAGATCTTTTTAAAATTCGTGTACCTGGCGGTTAAATATTGAACGAGAGAAAAACCTTCAGTGTCAGGGATCCGTCTGCTCATTCCTCCCCCGCAGATCTGACGTAGGGGACCATCCGCAGAGCATGTCCCCGTCAGAGTCTGGAAAATCAGCAGGAGGCTAATTCTCTTAAGACGTGAGCCGTTCACTGTTTAAGCTTCTGTCGACCAGGAGCCGTGCCCTCCTGCACCTCTTTTCCCGTGCGACACAGCAGTGTGTGACTGGTGTGACTCGAGTGAACTTAATGCGTGTGTCCTGGAAAAACATCTTACAGGACTTGGAACGTACGGTGCTCGCAACGGGGAGTGCCGTGTGCACACACGGCCACACGGGTGAATCGGGAGTCAGGAGTGACCCCGTTCATTTGCCAAGCAGGACGCTCCGCGGCGTCCTTGCTTTCCTTCTTCAGCCCTGTTTTTGAGTCCCTGTCCGTGTGCGTCCAGTGGAGCCTAAAGCTATTAAACTGTCTTGCACAGGAAAGGGATAGAGACTGGGGGCCAGGGTGACCGTCACCCGACCGCTCGCTCTGCTCATCACGAGTGCACACACAATCGCATACCGAAGGCAGTGGTGGCGTGGGGCATCTGCAGAACCCCCGGGACCGGGCGGGAGGGCCGAGTGGCTGCTCTGTGACTCGTGCTCCCTTCGGGTGTCCCAGAGCCCCGTTTCCACCAGGCCCTCTGTCAGACAGGTGTGACCCCCCCCCCCCCAGGAAGTGCTCCAGCAGGGGCACCGATTAGGGACCCGTTGCTTCAGTGAACTTGTCCTCTTGCTGTCTCTGGTGCCTCATACGGTTCGAAAGTGACTGGCAGGTGAGACGGTGTGTTTGGGGCTTGTGCCCAGTGCTGCATTCGGGTTACAGATGCACGCCCCTCGCTGGGCCAGCCTCACAGCTAAGCTGTCTAAGCCAGCAGAGATGAAAGTCTGTGTTGACAGGCCCCCGGCTGCTCACACATGGGCTGCGGCTGTGCCAGAGGCAGGGACCGAGTTCCACATTTTGCAGAGAAGCAAGAAATCCAGAATGTTGGGGTGAAATATCTCAATTTACATATGTTGGCAATGAATTCATATTTTATAAAAATAGAAGACAGTCCAAGAAAACAGCAGCGTGGGTGCCGCTTGTAGGTGTGCCCCTGCGTCCGGCCTCTGCCATGGATGTGGAAGGGGGCGTGGGGGCAGCAGGGTGTCCCAGGGCTTCTTTACAGAGACCGCCCTCGGCAGTGGTCAGCGCTGCCTAGGGCCTCGGGAAGGGGCTGTGAGGTGTTGCGAGTTCGTGCAGATCCCGTGTTAGCAGAAGTGAGCGCGGGTTCGCTGTCCTGGAGAGCTGGGTGCAGCCGGGTGGGAGGCAGGCAGGGCATGGAAATGTGCACCGGAGCGAGGACCCCCAAAACTTGGCTGTGCGGAGGGGGAGGGACCATGCCTGCTGGGGAATGAGTGTCCCCCTGAGGGCCCCCGGAGGGCATCAGCCCTCAGGGTCACCACCGCAGCCATCTGTCCAGGGTTGGGGGCTCGAGGGGTGGGGCAGGAGGCCTGGACGGCTGGACCGAGTGATCCAGTTTCTAGGAAGAGCCTCGGGCTTGAACTTGGCTCCAGACCAGAATAGCGCCCGGCAGAGACACACGTGAGCTTCCGTGAACGCCCGTATTCAGGTCCTCAAAGACGTTTGTTTTTTCCTGTGGGCAGATTCGTGGGCTGTCTGAAAACCTGTGAGCAAGAATGTGATAAATTTGAAAAGGAGGCTCAGTAACGGGAAATGGGCCCCTTCAGATAGTCCGTGAAGCGGCAGAAAAGACGTCTGCAGGCCTGACTAGTTGGTGGTTTAAATAAAGTCTGTTTTAAGAGCAGGTCTGGAAGTGGTACCTACGGACCACTTGAACGCAAGGTGTGCTCTTGGCCCCTTGGACAGGGCGTCGTCCCCTGCTGCACCTGCGTGCAGGGCCGGTCCGCTCCGGATGCCGTGCGGGCGGGCCGCGGTCTGTGCCTTCTCGGCTCCATGCCCAGCCCCTTCCCCTAGCCCACGGCCTTGTAAGCGCTGGCTGTCCTTCCTTTGCATACATTTTAATTAAATACTTCATACGGTAGTTTACCTGGAAAAATGCACAGCAGAAGAGCTCTGCTGTGAAAGCAAACAGGCCCAGCCTGCAGAAGAGGAGCCTCCCGGCCCCAGTGCGCAGGGAAGCCAGGCGCTTCCAGAGGGAGGGGTGAGCAGGGGCCCCGCGGCAGAGACGGCCTGGATGGGTGCAGGGGGGCCCCTGTGGTGAAGCTGGCCCAGATGGGCGCGGGGGGGGGGGGGCCCATGGTGGAGCCGGCTTGGACGGGCACAAGGGGGGGTTGCCCCAGGCGGAGCTGACCCAGACGGGCGTGGGGGGCCCTGCGGTGGAGCCCCCGGACAGGCACAGGGGGGCCCCCGTGGCAGAGCCAGCGCATATGGGTGCAGGGGACCCTGCGGGTGAGCGGCGAGCAAGGGCGGCTCTGGGAAAGAGCCTTAGGAAAACGGCCCCATTAGGGTCTCACCTTTTCTTGGCAGCGCGAGGACACTTGAACCAACGGAGAGTTATTTCTCTTAAGCCAACAGACAAGTTATGTTCCGCTAATAGAAAAAGTGAAATCAGTGAGGAAGCAGAAAAACTGACAAACCAGCCACTTTTATAATCAAATAGGAAAAAAAAAAGTCCGGCAGAAACACGAGCTGCCGTGGAAATGATTCAGGAGGGTAAAAGCGGTCATGCAGTCTTTTTAAAGGGTTCCCCCAGGCTGCTCACCCACATGGCATCGTGTCTGCGCGCTTCAGAGCCCAGGCCCTCGAGAGCAAGACCCAGCGTGTCACCTAAACTGGCCTGCAGGACCCGGGAAGACTGTGACACTGACGGCCGAGAGGCCTGTGCTTGCGGGCACGTAAGAGAAATCAAGTCTTGGGATAAGATTGAGGTTTATGGGTTGTTTGAAGTGTTATTTCATGTTAGCAAGTTTGAATTCCTTAATAATTATCCATCAAGATGAACTAAAAGGAATACAGATGAAGCCTCCTGGGCCCGCGATTTTGGTGCTCTCGGGCGGGCAGGCGGGGAAGGAGAGGGCCCTTCCTGCCGCAGGGAGTGGCGATCTGCGCGGCCCGCGTAGACGCCTCCGGCCCGGATTTCTGTGGCAGTCTCCAAACACGGGGAAGGAAGGAGGTGCAGGGACAGTCATCACAAGCGAGATTTCTAGTGCTGACGGAACACGAGCTGCCGCGTGTGTCCCCGAACAGCCGTCTGCCTGGGGCAGGGCCAGGTGCCGAGGGGCTGGCGTAGGAGGGGAGCGTCTCTAACGGAACAGGTGAGAGATGACCTGCAGGAATAGGGTTCCGCTGGGGGAACCTGGAGGGGCCTCCATTGCCTGCCCATCTGTGCCACCTGGACCGTGAAGTGTGGATCGATGTGACACTTGCTTTGAAACTGCGTTAGTGTCCCGAGTAGATTCTTCGCAGGTCCGTGATGCTAGCACACAGTTTCAAGACTGTCAGCTCTGGTTTCTCTCGAGGCCCCAGCGGTCCCTGTCCCTGCTCTTCCTGCCCACGCCTGGTGCTCTGCTTGGCAGTCGGGGGGGGGGGGGCAGTTCGCAAAGCTTTCCCAGCTCTTTCTATTAGCAAGTGTTTATCAGTCCCCTCAGGGTACATCGGGCTGTTCCTTGTGAGTTATTTCTTGTCACAAGGGATTTTCAAAATCAATGAGAGATTTTCCTGGATTTAGGCAGCCTTGGAAGAATAGCACCTATTTATACTTTTTTATTATTTGTTTTGAAATGTATATTTTTGAGAGAGAGAGCAAATGGGGTAGGAGCAGAGAGAGAGGGGGACAGAGGATCCGAAACAGGCTCTGTGCTGACAGTGGAGAGCCAGATTCAGGGCTTGAGCTCACGAACCCTAAGATCATGACCTGAGCTGAAGTCCAGCGCTCAACCGACTGAGCTGCCCGGGTGCCTTGTGCCCATTTTTATTCTAAAAGAACTTTTTCTAAAGTCTCTTTATATATAGATGTGTAAGACTGATGACGTTTTCCATTCATTAGCCTGACAGTGACATTCTGTTACTTGGTTGTCTCCTGCTCTGTAGCCATGAATCCCTGCTGACGAGTGTAGTAAATACAATGACGTAGGAAGCAGTAATACCAAAACACTGCCCACTGGTAGAGCAGGCAGTTTCTTAAAAATAAAATCGCGACCCAGATTTTTAAGTGTTTCATTCTATAAATAGCTTAAGTGAATTAAGCCATCTCATGTGACTGGACTAGACATTCTCTTGCTTCTGCTCTGGTCTTTTTTAAGTGTGATTTTACTGTTGTTCATGGCATTTCTTTTTCTCTGCAAAATCATGACCTTAAAGTTCTTTACTTATTCTCCAAACCCTTTTTTAAAAAACGCCTTTGTTGTAAGTCAAGAGACCCAGAAGGAAGAAAGTACAAATAATACCCAAGATTCCACCATCCAGAAATAAACATCTCTAACGTTAGGTGAGCATCACTGACGCGTCACTGACGCAGTGGGCAGCACTGGGGTGAAGGAAGAGGAGAGCGAGAAGCTCCCGCGTGAGAAGGCACAGTCAACTTTAGGTAAAATATGGATTAAAAAGTTGGATGTAGTGACATCTGGGTGGCTCACGTTAAGCTTAAGTCAGTTAAACGTCCGACTTCGGCTGAGGTCACGATCTTGCGGTTCACAAGTGCGAACCCCACATCGGGCTCTGTGCTAACATCCACGAGCCTGGAGCTGCTTCTGATTCTGTGTCTCCCTCTCTCTGCCCCTCCCCCGCTTGCACTCTGTCTCTCTGTCTCTCAAAAATAAACAAACATTAAAAAAAAAGTTGGATGTACAGATAGAAATATTTGTGTTGGGGCACCTGGGGGGCTCGCTCAGTTAAGTGGCCAACTTCAGCTCAGGTCATAATCTCACAGTTTGTGGGTTCGAGCCCTACATCGGGCTCTGTGCTGACAGCTCAGGGCCTGGAGCCTGCTTCAGATTCTGTGTCTTGCCCTCTCTGCCCCTCCCCCACTTCTGCTCTGTTTCTCAAAACTGAGTAAATGTAAAAAAAAATTTTTTTAAAGAAATATTTGTGTTAAAGTAGAAATAGCTTTTTAATTTTACTTGAATTTAATAGAAGAACCTACGATCAAAAATCAAAGTGTAGTAATTACCGAACTTCAGATAAAAGTTTCCATACTTTAAGAATTAAGTTCTATGGGCACCTGGGTGGCTCAGTCGGTTAAGCGTCTGATTCTGGTTTTCATCTCAGGTCATGATTTCAGTTCCCGAGTTCAAGGCCTGCATCAGGCTCTGTGCTGATAGCTCAGAGCCTACTTCAGATTCTCTTTCTGCCTCCCCCGGCTCATGCTCTCTTTCTATGTCATAATAAATAAGTTAAAAAAAAAAAAAACGTTCTAGTGATTAGAAAATAAAGAAATTGAAATTACAGATTCTTTTTATTTATTTAAAAAATTTTTAACGTTTATTTATTTTTGAGACAGAGACCAGAGTGCGAGCAAGGGAGGGGCAGAGACAGAGGGAGACACAGAATCTGAAACAGGCTCCAGGCTCTGAGCTGTAGCACAGAGCCCGATGCGGGGCTCGAACCCATGAACCACGAGATCATGACATGAGCCGAAGTCGGACGCTTAACCAACTGAGCCACCCAGGCACCCATATAGATTCTTTTTAAAGCTCAGTTTTTATTTTAGACTTTATTAACTGTGAAACTGGAGGAAATTAAAAGAGTCCTAAATTCCATTCCCTTCGCCTCTCCCCTACCTCCTGATTTTTGAGAAGTAGTAACTTTGTTTATGTGGTAAGAGTAGTATTTATGTTGTGTTAGTGGCCCAAGACCCTGTGTGGTCGGCCTCCGTCCTGAGGGTGAGTGCCTCACCAGGGTGTCTCTACTCCAGTTCTTTGATGTTTTGTTTTGTTTTAAGTTTATTTTTATTTATTTTGAGAGCTAGCAAACAGGAGAGGGACAGAGCAAGAGAGAGAGAATCCCAAGCAGGCTCCATGTCAGCATGCAGAGCCCGACATAGGCCTCGAACACATGAACCTCGAGATCATGACGTGAGCCGAAATCAAGAGTCGGACACTTAACTGGGTACCCGGGCGCCCCTTTGCTCCCTTCTTTGACTCATCTCTGGGCATTTGAATCCCGTGGACTCGTGTTGTGAGGGTCTTAGTCACGTTCTCACACGCTCGAGAAGTGACCCCCTCCCACCCCTATGTAGAACGGAAAACTTGTCTGGGCTTAAAATTCTCGGGGAGCATCTTCTGTCTCCGAGCTCTCTGTAGGCTGGCGTGCGGCCTGCTCTTTCCTACACCGAGAAGCCTGTGTCGCCGCCAGTGCCCCCGGCCGGTTGTGTGGTGTGTGAGCTGCTGGGTCTTCGCTCGTCGCTCCTGGACGCCGTTCTCTGAGATGTCACTGAAAGTATCCGTGCCCTTCTCACAGAGAGCAGCTTGGCGGGGAGTTCCGTGCGCTGGTGCGCGCGTCTTGGGCTCCAACATCGCTGTGGAGAGGAAGGGGCCAGCTCACCCCCCCCCCCCCCCGGGGGCCGGCTTCTGAGCTGATCCCTTCCCCAGTCACCCTGGAGTGATCCGGTTCTCATTTCTGGGGACTGTTTTCTGTTGCGGGCCTCTCCTTTCCTGTTCCAGGTGGTGGCTTCTCTGCTGAAAAGACATCAGTTTCCTCATTGTGGGTTATCTCTTTCTTCTGTGTGGAGCATTTTATCTGTTTTAATGTTTTTCTCTTAGGCGTCCTGCATGGCTACATCCGTCTTCTCCCGTGCCATGACTGGGTTCTGGGCCACATGTCTTCTGTTGGCGCAGTTTCGAAGGGGTTGGTTCTGTAGAGGCGCTTTCCAGCTCTGTAGCCGGCGTCTGCAGACATGCTCCAAGGGTCCGGATGCTACTTTCCGTGTCACGCATTGCGTGTCCTGCTGCCTCCATTACGCACCTCCCTGCTGTTGTTGCAGGAAAGCCTCACAGACCACGGTCCGCGGGGATGAGTGGCTGGGCTCTCACAGAGCGTGGTTTGTGGACGCCAAAACTGGAATTCTTTGGAATGTCTGTGTCCTGAAATGTTATGTTTTTTGTTTTCAGTCATTTAAACGCATAACTGTCGTCCTGCGCTCCCCTGGGCTGCTCAGGACCAGGCCACGAGCCTAGTGCCCTTTTCATCTCGGTGCTGCTTTTAGTTCCCTTTTTTTGTGCTCAGTGGAATTCTTGTCTCGCTAGATTCATCTGTGGCCTGGAAAACTCAGACATTGCTTGCGTTCACTTTCCATCCGGGCTCCAGTCTTTGCCGTTCGCATGTGGTGCGGGGCTCTTAGTGTCGGGCTGTGGCTCCCGGTGTCTGGACGTGGCTCCCAGTGTCTGGACGTGGCTCCCGGCATCAGGCCATGGCTCCGGGCGTCGGGCCGTGGCTCCCGGCGTCTGGCTGTGGCTCCCGGTATCTGGCTGTGGCTCCCGGTATCTGGCCGTGGCTCCTAGTGTCTAGCCGTGGCTCCTGGTGTCAGACTGTGGCTCCTGGCATCTGGCTGTGACAGGCCTGCGCACTTCTGCGCCTTTGCCTTGCCGTCTCTCGTGCTCGTGTTGGCAGCTCTGCCCCCAACCTTTCATCAGGTGCTGCAGCGCTTCCTCCTGGACTGTCCTTCCTTCTCCGGACTCCTTTGTCTTCCCTTCCCAGCACAGCCTTCTCTGGAAAACCCATTCTCTGCTCTCCTGTGAGATCCTGAAAATACCCCAGAGCAGGTGTCCTTGCTGCCGTCAGGGACTCGCAGGGCAGAGCCCCTGTCCGCAGGGCCCCCCGCATCTGCAAGCACCTCCACCCCACAATTCCCATCTTCACCCAGAACTCTCTGGAATCTATTTTTATGTAACAGGCCTCCAGAACCTAATGCAGGATTAAAATCTCAAAACTTTTTAGATGGGGGATGGGGGTCATTGATGCTGACTCTAAGGAATGGTTAGAGACAGGCCTTTCGAGAAGGTTTTATTTGCCAGGAAGAAACACTGGGCCGAGGTTCCTGAGTCACGTGTTCTGTGTCTGAGGCTGACTGGCTTGGGTGGTTTTCCAGCTTTACAGACGTCACATTCTTCGTCACTGCAAATGCCACTCAGATTTTCCAAATCTACTTAGGTGACCAAGAGATAAGTCTCCTGTTGGAATTTTTAACACGGGGTCGTCTGGAGGCCGTGAGGGGGTAAATAAAAGGTGGCCGGGATGCGTTCTGTGGTCATAAGTAATAAGTTTGAAAACGTTCAGACCTGATGTGATGTCCCAGATGCTTCCCGGTATTTGGGGAGATGGGAGACCATAACGTTGTTTTACTTAAACACTGTCCACTTACGCTGAGTCACCATGTTGTACACCTGAAAGTCATGTAGCGCGTGCATCACCTCTGCTCAGAGAAAACGATCGCTCCACGACAAGCTGCGCAGTCGGCAGCGTAGGGGTCGTTGGTTGGCGTGACTGGTTCCCTGCCACCCAGGACTTGGGTGATGGAGAGCTCGCAGGTCAGCGGTCCGAGGGCCCTTCAGGAATCGGGGAGGCGGCCCAAGTCCGGGAGGCGAAGCTGGAAGTCTTAGGCATGGGGTCAGCAGACCATCGAGCGAGTGAGAGGAATTTGAGTTGGCCAGGTCGTCCTCCCGTTTCTCTCGCTCTGCTTCTGTCCTCTGCCTTGCAAATGCAGGCGTCAGCAGCAATAGCAATTCTTGAATTGGGTTGTTGATACCGAGTGTTTGAACTCGTATAACTTGACCTCTCCAGGGGTAAAGGTCTTTAGTGTGAAGAGAGCATAACTTTTTAACTGTGGGCAGAAGAAAGTCCTCTAATCAAGTAGACAGGCTGTGAGATTAATATCAAGTTCGGGATCTGACTCTTTAGATACTGATAAGACCTTTATTAGGGTTTATTTTTGGCAAAAGAGATAATCTTGTACAACTTGATAGTGAAATCACCACGAAAATTATTTATTCTGACGCTGGTCAGCTGGGTAAGCGCGGGGGGTGGGGGCGCTGCTGTGTGCCCGCAGTGTGCAGGTCCCCAGGGCATTTGCACGAGTCCGTTGCCTGGTGGCTTCCCCCTGAAGTCTAGCTTGAATAGAGATAAAGGAACATGACTTGTGATTCGGGAATTGTCTACAGTATTGTATGTTCTGTGCATGGTGTCACAGGGTGGGGGCCTTTACTGGCTCACCGTGGATCCAAATCGAAGTCGGAGATCAGACCCCACGAGTGTTTGGGAATGTGCAAACCATCCTGTCCACAGGATCCACCTGTGTCTCAGAAATCCCTGACCGTGTGGTCACAGAGTGGGGACCCAAATAGTGGTGGGAGTGAGGACGGATTTTACTCCTGTAACTTCCATGGGTTTGAAAATACCTTTGAGGTTATCAGCCACCGAGGTGGTAAGAGCATTTCTAAACCCCTCTTCAGAAAAGTTTGACTTGAAAAACCCAAATTCCAGTTTGTGGGGGTGAGGGAGGTGTTTTAGGTAGAAACTGCTGGGTACGTGACCCTGTCTGGGGCTCGGCGCACTATAGGTGGACAGGGCCACTCTGTGTGTGTGTGTGTGTGTGTGTGTGTGTGTGTGTGAGAGAGAGAGAGAGAGAGAGAGAGAGAGAGAGAGAGATCGTGAGCTGGGAGCGAGCTTTGCCACATGTCTTTACAGCTCACTTGCTGGGAACACTGACTTTGAACCCCAGTTAAGTGGAATGTCCTCCTCACGAAAGGAATGTCGTTCTTCGCATTTGTAGACCTGTGCTACCTCCTGAAAAGCCATTCAGCTTTTTTTTAAATGTTTATATTTGAGAGAGAGACAGAGCGCGAGTGGGGGAGGGGCAGAATTTCATCAATTAAAAAATGTGTGGGGATTTGTTTTTTCTCATTCTCTGAGTGTCTGTCTCCTCAGTATCAGATAAATACTCATGTCTGTACTCAGAGTATCTAATTTTGCCTCTCGGTCCACAGAGAGTAATACATTTACTGTCTGGCTCTTTGTAGGAAGTGTTTGCCAACTCTTCTTGCTCTATCCTAGAACCAGTGAGAGACTTTACTAGAATATAACTGTTCTCATTCTATTGGTTTCCTTTTATACGATGGCCCTACAGGCTTTAGTCACAGCAAAGGCCGGTTTTGTTAAAATCTGGCTCCTGAGCGTGTCGCTGTGTTCTCAGGGGGGTGCTCGCGCATCCTGCCGGTGCAGATCTGTGTCGGTGCCCCGAGCTCCCGCCGTCCTGCCCGCGCCCCGGAGCTGGGCAGCAGAGGATCTCGAATCCACAGCACCTGAAGCAGGACCGCTGACTTCCCCTCACGCCCCGGTTCAGGCACCACGGGAGTCTCTTGTCCCTCGCACCCTGTGTGATCACGCTGTGCGTCCTTGGGGACCACATTCAGGACCGCCCCGAGTCTGGCACCCCTCACCAGGGCCACCTGTGACCTCAGCCGCCAAACACCAGCCTCGTCGCTGCTGCAGCCCTGGACCTGGTGCTGCCTTCCTGCAGCCCGCCAGCCAGCGTGGCCTTCAAAGTGGCCCGTGTCACCGCGTCTCTCCTCGGAACCTCCTTGTGGTTTCCTGTCCCCATTTGAATTCCAGAAACTCCTCTCCGCTGCACCTCAGTCTGCTCTTCCCAACCCCAGGATGTACTGCGTGGGTTCTAACCGGGGGAGGGACGGCCTTGGCACTGGCTCGGCCGTGGCCTGAAACATGTTCCCTCTCGGGTCAGACCTTCCCTGGCTTCGCTCAGTGTTCCCAGTTGGTGCCCTTCTCACACACGCGGCCTCACGCTCTCCTGGACCTTCTCATCGTCTGGGCTTTACTTGGTTTCCCCTTTGGTGTGCCTCACGCCCTCACTTGCTGAACAGAAGCTCCAGGAGGGCAAGACCGGTCTCCCGTGGTGCTGCGGGCCCCCAGCCCCGAGGTGCCTCTCTGACACAAGGTTGTACTGAGTAATATCCGCTGGAGGGTCGCACAAAAGGACGGAAAACCCACAAAGTAACACATTGAAGAGGAGCACGAGTAACGTCGCTTCTCTGAACTCTGCCGTGTGTTGAAAGGCAGATGAAGAAGAAGATACTCATCCTCTCTCTGATTTTAACTAGGGTACTTTGGAGAATTATTTCAGTCAAGGGGCATCTGGGTGGCTCAGTCGGTTAAGCGTCCCACTCCGCTTCGGGTCATGATCTCATGGTTCGTGAGTTCGGGCCCTGCATCGGGCTCTGTGCTGACAGCTGGGAGCCTGGAGCTGCTTCCGATTCTGTGTCTCCCTCTCTCTGCCCCTCCCCCACTCAGGCTGTCTCTGTGTCTCTCAAAATCAGTAAACATTTTTTAAAAACCTATTTTATAATCAGAATTGAAAGGAGAAGCGCACAGAAGCAGCTGACTCAGTCTCGTGTGTGGACTCCTCCGGAAGCGCTGGGCCCACTGCGCCCCCACCTGCTGTGCTGCGGCCGGCAGCCCGACGGGGCCACGGGCCTCCCTGCGTGCCGTGCGCCCTGTGCTGCAGGTGTCTACGCGACGCCCCTGTGGTCCGCCGGGGGTCAGGCTGGCCGCCTGCGTGTGGGCAGCACGGGCAGCCGTGTTTCCGGAGTGGCTGTGCTCTTGGCCCGCAGCCGTCTGTTGGCCGACTTCTCGTGGCTTTTCCCGTGGTTGTGCCTGGGTTTCCTTTGGTTGGTTGGTTGGTTTTCTCCGGTGCTTTGCTGCAGCTTGTACTCTCGGGTGCACAGGGATACACGTTCTTTGAGCTCTCGAATGTGTGAAAACGCCCTGGTGCCGCTCCCGCGTGCGGGAGGTGCTCCAGACAGGCCCGGAACAGTGGGCTGAGTCCTGTCCCTCGGGTTGTGGAAGGTGCAGGCCCGTTGCCTCGGAGCCCTGGCTGCCGCAGGGCACCCTCACGCCATCCCAGTCCTCAGCCTCCTGCGCCTGACTCGGGCAGTCGCCGAGCAGACCGGCACCGGGGTCGTGCCACGGCGGGAATACCCGTGAGCGAGGTTCCCGGGGTCGTGGAGGATCTTGGAGACTGAGAGCCCTAGGGGAGGTCCCCGTCAGGGAGGAAGGCCAGCTGGGGGGCGGAAGAGGGGAGGGGGGAGCCGTGGAACGTGCCGCAGGCAACTTGGCGGGGGCAGCTCTGTCTGGCCCGGGCAGGGCTCCGGGGGTCTGGGAGGACTTGTGCAGTGTGCTGCCCCAGCAGGAGGCACGGCTGCTGACCTGGGCGGGTGAGGCGCTGAGGTGCAGGCCGGGGGCCCAGCGCACAGCGGCCGCCCACACACCCTGGCTGGTCACACTCTGGTCCTGACGTCTTGTGTGAATAAAGTATATCGGCTTTTTAAGAATAAACTTTTCTCCACGGCACTTGGTAAAGCCGTTTCCATTCTTACTGCGGACGCGTGTTGTCCTCTCTGAACTGGCTCTGACACAGAAGGGACTGCCCGCCAGCACTCTCCTCTCTAAGAACGCTTTCAACGCTAGAATTCTCTTCCGGGAGCTAAATCTGTATGAGATTAAGATCACATAAGATACCAGGAAGTTGGCTCCAAGTTTTGCAGGAGGCCAGTTGAATAGAAGGGATTTGGAAGGTAATAGGCTGTTTATGTGACCTCGTGTCACGCAGCTCGGTACGTTTCTGCGCGCGTGCGGTACTGGGAGGGACGTGTTCCAGAACGCACCTTATGCTTTTTAGCAGCTTGATTTTCTTCGTGCAGCTGTGCTGGCCCTTAGCGAATATAGGTGCTCGTTGAAACTTCTTTCTTGGATTCATTTGGAGCAGGTGTTTGTGGTTCTCATGCTATAGTAACGCCATCCGCATTTAACTTTCTCTAAAACCCGCTCGCTTCTTGGAAATTCAGAATGGAATCCAGAGAACAGCAGGCCTGGTAAGCGTAACATGTCAGAGAAGCCCTGTGGTAGAGAGTGCGGTGGCGTCCCCTTGGGGGTCTGGGACATGATGGTGGCCTTCAGGGAACATGGTCTTGGAGCACTAGACCTCTGTCCTGTCTGTGGTCCAGGCCAGCAGTGAGAGTCTCTGAGTGTGCGGGTGGCTGTGTACAAAAAACACATGTGCTCTGATGATCATTTCAAAGGGTCTGTGGCTTCCAGTGCACGTCCTGGAGCCTTTGTAATAGTGAGTCCGTGTGCCTGCACATATGAGCGCGAGGCTGTCTTGGAAGGCTCGCGGGGCCTGCTGTGGGCTGAGGTGTGCGCTGTGTGCTGGGGGTGTGTGCTGTGGGGTGTGCTGTGTGCTGTGCTGTGTGCTGGGGGGATGTGCTGTGTGCTGTAGGGTGTGTGCT
>CM053566.1:962780-984587 GCA_028646485.1 Cryptoprocta ferox | reverse complement strand
TGTGTGCTGGGGGGTGCGCTGTGTGCTGGGGGGGTGTGCGCCCCAGCACAGCTGTTGCAGAGAATTGCCCCCGGGAGCATGGTCCCGCAGGAGGGCGGAGCGGGGGCCTCCGAGCCGACCTGGGGTGGGGGAGGTCCCGGGGGTCAGACTCTGGGGGCAGGGGCCCGGGGGCGTCACGCAGAAGACGCTGCACAGATGTGAGGGAGCGAGGCGCTGCTCGGTGGGGGGACCCAGAGGTGCGGCGTGGGGGTCAGGCTGCGGTCCACCGCCACCATCACACCCCAGCGCCAGTGTTGGGGGGGAGGACAAAAGAACCCTCCCCCTGAAAGCTCTTCACCCTGACGGCCCTCGACGGGAGGACCTGGCTGAAAGGGGAGTTCTTAAACCCACTGGGGCGCCTCGCAGCAGACCCGGCCCGGCCGCCCCCGTCAGCCACCAGACAGCTGCGTCGCGTGGCTGTCGGGATTGTAGGTAAATGGAGATTGTGAAAAGCCTGTTCACCGTGTGCGCTGTGCCCGCAGGAAAGGCTCGCCGCGCGTGTCAGGGCGCGGAGAAGGGCTGCCCTCGCGGGTCTGCGGGGGACACGTCTCCCGCGTGCGGCCCTGCGCTGTGGGCGCCCGGCCTTCAGGTCCAGGCTCGGGCGTGCTGTGCTGCTCTCGCACCCGGGGGCTCAGCTGTGCGTTTGGCTCCCGCTCTGTCTTTCCGGTGTCTTCACGTGCTCCGGGGGTGAAGCCCGACTTCATCTGTTCTCTCGCCAGGGGCGCTGCTTTCAACGCTTTGTTTCGGCGTCACGCGGTGGACGCGCGGCTGGTCTGCGCGTTAGTACGAAGGGGCCACGCTCGGGTGTGCGAACCCCTGAACTTGTCTGCTACGCAGAGGACATGCTGAGGCTGCAGGACGGGCACCGTTCCGTCCACAGGCCGCCTGCTAGCGCCGCGGTCGAAAACCTACCGCGGGGCCCGGGGGGCTGTCGGTTGAGTGTGCGACTTCAGCTCAGGTCACGATCTCACAGCTTGTGAGTTCGAGCCCCGCGTCGGGCTCGCTGCTGTCAGCACAGAACCCGCTTCAGATCCTCTGTCCTCCTCTCTCTCTTCTCTCTTTCCCTCTTAAAAATAAATACTAAAATTTTAGAAAATTTTTAAAAATAGAAAAACATAAAAAGTAAAACCTGCTTCGGCTTGTTTTCGGGCAAGAGGCTAACTGTCCAGGATGGGAGTGGAGTGTCTGTCCTTCCACTGAGATGTGACACTCCGGACTGGGGAGGAACAGGAGTCCTGTCCCCTCTCTCGGAGACCCCGGGCCACACACAGGGCGTTCTCTGAGGGAGGTCGGAGGTTATGCTCTGTCCTCGCTGAAGCCGCATCACGTCCTCCTCCGTGGGTGGTTCTGGAGGCTTCACTGTGTGAAGGCAGCTGGGCGGGTGGGGACAGCGATTGCGTTCTTGCTGGGATGATGTATCTGACAGCGGCACAGGCTCCTTAGGAAAATCTGCCACTGGCCCCGCTGCATCCGTTTGTCCATCCAGCAAACGCTTCTCCTGCCGTCCACCTTGGCCCCCTTCAGAGACGTGACCCCGTGTTGCGTGAAGAGATCATGCGGTCAGGATATGGGGCCACGCATCTTGCTGGGAAAATTCCGAGCGTCCTCGTGTGTGTGTAGCAGCGGGTCGCGTGTGACATCGAGAGGGAAGGACGAGCTGGGAGTCGCGCGCGCCCGCAGCACGGGGGCTGCACGTGACTCCAGCCCGGGACAGGAGGCCGCCACCCGCGGGGCCCCCGCGCGGCACGCGCTGCCGGACGCTTGATAGATGGGCTCGGCTTAAAGTGGATTAGTTGAAAGTCGAAATCAAAGTCTTTAGCTGGAAAGATCTTGTCACCGTTCTCCAAGGAAAATGAAATTACGTCTCTGCGTAGTGAGAACCGTTTGCTTATCCCAACAGGATTAGAAGCAATTCTTAATTGGATCATTGAGTGTTTTTTTTTTTTTTTTAAGTTTATTTATTTTGAGAGAGAGAACCCTAAGCAGGCTTCACGGTGTCAGCATAGAGCTGACGACACGGGGCTCGGACTCTCAAACCGTGAGATCGTGACTGGATCAAAGAATCGGTCGTTTCACTGACTGAGCCACCCAGGCACCCCAGGGATCCTTGAATCTTCTATGATTTCGATGGATTTGAGTATTTTTCAAAGAAAAAAAAAGATGAATAAACTTACAGGACTTTGCACTCGAAACGGCGGGCTGCTGGCGCAGGTATTTGCCTCTGTCCCCGCCTTCCTAGGAAGCGGTCGTGGACGCTGTGTCAGTCTGGCTGCAGGAAATGCACCGTACGCGTCGCGGGGCAGGGGGCTGCCTAGTGACGGGGCGCGGACAGCTTTACAGACACCCCTCAGGGCGAGAGATGGGTGGTGACTGAGAATAATCGGAAAAGGAGCAGGTTACCGAGGCCGGCCTCCTGGGGGAGGGGCTGCCCTGGGGTAGGCCTGCCTGGGGGTCCCGCGGGCAGGGGGTCAGCGGCTACCGGAGAAGGGACTTACGTGCTCAGTCTCCACCCCTTCACTGTCCCCGGGTGTGTGTCTGCAAGTCGCGTGGCCCACGGGCAGGCTTTCTTGTATCAGAAAGTACAGCAAACAGCGTGGCTGCGCACGGACAGGCGTGACTTTGCACCTGTGTTTTCACAGCGACAGTGGCCGCCATGTATTACAGCTACTACATGCTGCCAGATGGCACCTACTGCCTGGCTCCTCCCCCGCCGGGGGTCGACGTGGCCACTTACTACAGCACCCTGCCTGCCGGCGTGGCCGTGCCCAGCTCCACCGGAGTGACAGCCAGCGCCCCGCCGCCCCCCGGGACCACACCCCCGCCCCCCCCAACCACAGCAGAGACGAGCAGCGCGGTGACCTCCACCATCACCACAAGGTACGCTCACTTCTGCCCGTCACCTGGCACTCCGTGTTCTTGGTTTGGGGTCTTTCGTCTGTCCAGACCGCCCAGTTACAGGGTCGATAGCGTAACAGAAATTTTCAGGATTCCCAGTCAGCACCCCACATCACCCCGACCTCGCATCCTTAGCGCCCCTCAACCCCCATAACCCTAGATCCTTAGCACCTCACAACCCCCCATAGCCCCCGCATCCTTAGCCCCCTGCAGTGAAGCTGCAGTTGTTGGCGAGAAACACAGGATTGTATAGAGTTGACAGAAGTGACTCCCACAAGCTGTAGGCAGATGGGGGTCTGGCTGTCGGACCGTCGAACCGTTGAACAGAAGTGACAGTGGGAAGGGACAGGGCCTCAGGGCCTGTCTTGGGTCAGCGTCCAGGTGTCTAGGGAGTGAGCAGGTGCTTTGCTGGGGGCTCCAGGTGTCTGTGCTGAAGTTGACAGAATGCTTGGATGTTTCTGCAAAATGACTTGCCTTCTGACCGTGCTGGGAAAGGGGGCATGAAACAAGAATGTTGGCCGTCACTGCCCACGTTCTCTTTTCAACTAGAAAAAAAGTCGACCCGTGATTTATTCTTGGTTGCTTCTAAGAATTAGCTCATGGGGCACCTGGGTAGCTCAGTCAGTTAAGGATCTGACTCTTGATTTCAGCTCAAGTCATGATCCCAGGGCTGTGGGATGGAGCCCCGCATCGGGCTCTGTGCTGAGTGTGGAGCCTGCTTGGGATTCTCTCTGCCTCCCCCCACCCCCACCCCAATAAAATTTTTAAAAAAAGAATTAATTCCTAATTGGAGGGAAACGTTAGGAGGACAAATGAATCTGTTTTCATGATTTAAAGTCTTATTTTCCATAAAGCCCCCAGTTTTACCCATTGGCAATGATGTTTTGGTCCCTGTTTTAAACCAACAGACTTTGATTAGCTTTTGTATTTGAGGTCATGCTCAGAGCCACCCTGCGTGTGTGTCACTGCGTGCGGGTGTGGCCCAGGACGCCGAGAGCCCTCAGCAGCGTGCCGCGCGGGTGCACCTGCTGCTGCTCTCAGGAGGCCCCGCACGGTGTGACGGAACTCTTCTCCGCAGTGCACTTGCTCCCGTGGCGGCCATCATCCCCCCGCCCCCCGACATCCAGCCCGTGATCGACAAGCTGGCCGAATACGTGGCTCGGAACGGCCTTAAGTTTGAGACCAGCGTTCGTGCTAAGAATGACCGAAGGTGAGATGAGGAGCGGCGCCTGGTGGGTGGACGCGGGCGGCCGGCCCTGCCCTCAGCTCGCTGTCCGGCCAGCTGCGACCTCCCTTTCTTCCCCATGATTGATCCTTGCGTGTTTATGCAAATACATCTGATAACCATCTTGCTGAATTACGGTTGGAAGGGGAGGTGTTTATTTTGTTCTTTAAGGAGGAATGTCTGCGCTACCCTAAAACAGCTGGCATCCACGCTTTTCAGAAATCTGCCATTTCAGGGCTCCTCGGGGGGTTCAGCTGGTTGAGCATCCCGACTCTTGATTTCGGCTCACGTCATCACCTCATGCTTCATGAGTTCGGGCCCTGCATCAGGCTCTGTGCTCGGCACGCAGGCTGCTTAAGATTCTCCCTTTCTTTGCCTCCCTCCCGATCACGCCCTTTCTCTCTCATAAAAAGATGAATCTGCCATTCAGCGGGGAGGGACGGGTGAGGCAGGTGACGGGAACGAAGGAGCACACTTGTCGCGATGAGCGCTGGGCAATGCTTGGAAGTGTTGTCACTACACTACACTCTGGAAACTGCTGTGACCCTATATGTTAATTAAATGCAATGAAAATGAAAACTTAAAAAATACATGTGCCAGGTAAAAAAATACAAGTTAACAAAAAGGTATATGTCTGTAAACAAAAAAACAAAGCAGCAGAAAACAAAAAAGAATGTTCCGTTTAATCTAATAACGTTCCAACCTCTGGGATAAGCCATCCGGCATGAGGTTGCAGTGACAACGTGGTCCCTGTGGCCACGGGCGAGCGATTTAACCTCCCTGTGCTCGGTCTCCCATGTCAGGAGGTAGGTAGGATACGGCCGTTGCTTCTGCACGTGGTCGTTGCGGTGACGGGGCGTGCTGGCTGCGAGCCGGCGGGAGGAGCCCCGCGCCCCGCTCTGGGGGCACGTCCGTGACTTGTCGCCGTCTCTCTCCTAGGTTCGAGTTCCTGCAGCCGTGGCACCAGTACAATGCCTATTACGAGTTCAAGAAGCAGTTCTTCCTCCAGAAGGAAGGGGGCGAGAGCACACAGGTCCGTGGCCGCGGGGCAGGGCGCCCCAGCAGGGCTCTCGGGCTTCTGCGCGGAATGCGAGCACGGGCTCGCGGAGTCCCTGTCCCAGGCGGTCGTGCGCAACCCACGCCGTCTCTACCTTTTCCCGCCTCCCGGGGGAGATGCCTGGGCTTGCGGTCTGTGTTCGTGGTTCCCTGCTGAGCAGCATGTTCTGAACACAACATCCACTCTCTCCAAGCGTTTGATGTTCCAGTGGATGTTATTCTTAACTGCTCTCGGTGGAGGCCACGTACCATGTTTGTCTAACGTCAGCCTCAGCGTAGAAACCGTGGATGTGTGTGCTCACGGCTGATGCTGGAGCCGCTCGGTGCCCTCCGGGCCGCAGGCTGCATCCTCGGGCGGCCTTGCCCCCGTGCAGCGTCCCCACGTGTAACTCATCAAGTGTTGTCCTGTGCCACTCCCCTCGGTCACATGGCGCCCTGACGTTTCGTTCAGGCCTGTTTTGGTAGAAGGCGTAGGCCTTGCTTCCTCTCAGTGGGTTTCTTCAGACTTTTCACCTATGATTGCTCAGACTGAAGAAACTAGGCTCATCTGCAGGCGGTGGGCATGACCCGGTATTCTGGAAGGATTCTCGGGCATTTGTCTCCGGAGAAAAGGCCGTGAGCACCAGCCCTGCATGGTGTCAGAGCATTAAGACGCATTCCGTCCTTCCGGAGGGAAACTCTCGTGCATTCCCCTTTCCGTTCCGTTGTATCAGAAAATGCAGGTCAGAGTTTGCAGGAGTGTGTCCCTTAGTGCTGTGTAGGCAGTGATGTGTCGTCCCATGGAGTCTGTTTGTCTGTCTGTGGCCCCTCCTGGGCGGTTCCTTACAGAGCAACTTAGGGTCACGTTTACTGTCTAGGCTGTGTCGGCACCAGAAGAGACTCCAGCGGAATCCACCCCTGAAAAGCCGAGTGACGCTGGGGAGGACTGTGTGTGTGAAGACTCGGCCGACGCGGGAGGAAGAGGCGGGCCCGGGGGGAGGAAGGAGGCGGCGTCCAGTAAGACGGTCGCAGACGGGAAGCTGGTGAAAGGTATGCTGCTGCCGACCTTGACCTTGCGGGGGTTCCTTCACGTTCAGGAGAAAGGTGCCTCTGACCACAGGGCAGGGGAGTGGCCACTGGTGCTGGTGGTCATAACAGAGCTTCCGTCTGCCACAACGACCCCTGATTCGGGCCCGTGGGGGCGTGAGCTCGTGTGACGTGTCCCTTTGTTTGCAGGCGTTCTGACAGCTTGTGAGAACGTTTAGCATGTTTCAAATGATGTCTCGCATCTCCTTGGACTCCTGAAACCACACTCATGTGCAAACCGTTGTGCTAGTGAAATTGGTCATCTGTATTTGTTAAGTTGCGTGTCCTGAGGCCTCTACCAGGCAATCCTGCATCGCTGCATTTGGTTGCCTTTTATGTTCTTGGAGTTTTTCAGCTGCCAGGGCAGATGGCCCTGGAAAGAAGCCAACATAATAAAAAGTGGGGGAAAGCTGGCACAGGCACTATAGCAAGGAAATAAGCCGTCCAGGGCATCAAGATGCGTCGAGTCCCGCCTGGTAGAGATGAGGAAGCCCGTGGGGAGGAGGGGTGCACGCTGGTGTTGACAGGGTGACCGTGGTTGCAGGACTGGGGCTGCCGTCCCCGGTGGAGGCCTCACAGGTGGGGCTGGAGTCGGGGGTGGGGCCTGGGGAACAGCCTGGAAAGCGGCCACAGCCAGCTCATGGGGCCCCAGATGCCCGATCAGAGGAGCGACTGCATCCAGTTGACTAACTCTGTGAGGACACCCGGGCAGAGGACTGCCTGGGGGTGTGGGTGGGACCAGTGGTCAGTCACAGAGCTGCAGGGGGGGAGCGGGAGAGGGAGCGGGCTCGTGGGGCCGGTGCAGGGTCACAGAGGGTGACACGGAAGGCCCATGCTTTGCGTCGAGGAGCCTCGTGGCACAGGGTGGTGATCTGGACTAACCAGACCAGCCCAGACAGGTGACCGGGTGACAGCGGGGGAAACTTGCCAGGCCAGAAAGACACACCAAGTAGCTTTACCTGAGCGCACGTGTTCAGCCCCTCGTCCTTCCCAGCCACTGTCAGAAGCTAGTTGAAATAACAAAGGGACGTAATAAGTAGAGAGTAAAATTGTCGTTGCTGCAGAAACGGGGAGGCGCTTACTGTCCATGTCGCAGAAGGACAAGGCAGCCTGCCCAGAACTGAGGTTACACTTCAGGACTCGGTGGCAGTGACCCCCCAGGGGAGCACACTGTCAGGCAGAGAGGGGGGCCTGCCCCTGGGCCGGGGCTGCCTCCACACCCCCAAGATGGCATGGCGCCACAGCGACTGGGACGGCACGGCCCGCTGCGCCCAGGCTGTTGGCTCCAGACGGGCACCGCACCTTCGACAGTCGGGCTAGAGCCACAGGAGGCAGGGTGGCTGAGTGCCAGGGCCTCGTACAGCTGGCGCTCTGACCTCCGGGTGGCCTGCCGAGGAGTGGCCGGCACGCGGCAACGCAGTGAAAGCCTGGAAGTCAGCCCCGATGAGAAGACAGGTTGAAAATTGTTCTCAGAGCTCCAGGCGAGAGGACAGAGGGGCAGCAAAGCATCCAGAGAAGACAGGCAGGTGTCCCCTGGGCAGAGAACAGGCATGTCGGCGCATCAGACCCACATCTGCACCAGGAAATGCCAGATAATTAAGCTGTGTCTGAAATTCTGAATGAAAAGCATTCTGGGTGTTGCTGGGCATGAAGACTTTCACAGACAAAGTAGTTAGGGAAAGTGAGGGCGATAAGAATATTTCTTTTGATTTTTTTCTAAAGATTTTATTTTTATTTATTTTTTTATACTAATCAGCAATAAAAAGGAACAAACTCCTGACACATGCAAACTTGGATGAATCTTCAGAGATTTTTGTAAGTGATTTTAAAGATTTTATTTTTAAGTAATCTCTACACCCAGTGTGGGGCTCGAACTCCAGCTCGAGATCAGGAGCCACACTCCACCAACTGAGCCGGCCGGGTACCCCAGTGAAAATATTTGTTGTCAGAAAATTATCAAATGCAGTGGAAACTTCAAACAAATGCTTACATACCCTTGTGTGCTTTTGTTGCTAAAGAAAAACCATAACAGGCTTTTAGCTCAACAACCTAGAAGAAAACTATAAATTAACGTGTCTAAGGAAAGCAGGAGAGGGGAACCCATAACAGTCGAAGCAGGAACCGGTGAGAAGGTGGTAAAGACCAGTAAAACGTGCCTGCAGGCTTCTGCAGAGGAAACACAGCACATGGTGCGCGGAGTACTCGGTTACTGCATGTAACTCTACATTTGATCAAATCTGGAAATATCTGGAAAAATTCTCTGAAAAAGCATAAAATGCTAAAATTACCTCAAGAGGTAGCCGCACGACAGATGTGTGGGTTGCAAAGAATTTAGGAAATGTTCACTGTGCAGTGGACTACGTCGCAAACAGGCAGCTGGCCGGACAGAGTCGAGGCCAAGCTCGTTTCCCCGCAACAGGGTGCGAAGCCTGCGTGACTGAAGCCACTGCCACACGCAGGACACACTAGGGGGTCCGGGCAGCTTGCTGGCGGCCTGTCGGTCCCTCCCTGAGGAACGCAAACGCCTTGCCGCGGAGCCAGTGTGGTCGGCCGTGCGAGCGGATGAGATGGCGGCCTGGGGCTCCCTCCGTGGCTGAAGCAGTGTCAGCGTCCCCGAGCGTGGCTGGTAAAGCTTCTTCATGAAGACAATACGCTAGGGGGAAAAATACTCTTCTGCATCACATCTGACAATGAGAATTCCAGATAAAGTACTTAAGTGTAAAAGAAACCCATAGAAATAGAAGGAAATAAAGGGAGTTTTGTTGTTGTTTTGTTTGTTTTTAGTAATTTAAGAGTCGGAAAAGACTTTCTAAGAATTGAACCCGTAAATCGTAAGAGTAGTAGGTTTGGCGGGGGCAGATGTCAGACCACTGACTGCTGACAGAAGACAGAGGATTAAAATTCTGGACTGTAGAAAAAGCTCATCCATCAATAAGAAAAGACACTGCAGCAGAAAAACAGGAGACAGAGGACAAGAAAAGATCACTCTCAAAAGAAGGAAAATAAATAGATTTTTAAAGTATATCTTCACTAGCAAGATGCTGTTTTTTGCCTCTCAGGTTGGTAAAGTTAAAAAGTAATGCTCAGGGAGGGGCTGCAGGTGGGGGGAAGAGGCAGCTGGGCCTTAGGGACCCACCTCCTCGCGTAGATGCCCGCCCCGCCTCGGAGACATGGCTCCGCCGGGTGCCCGGACCAGGTGCTCGTCGCAGGGCTCGCCAGCTTTCAGAAGGAAAACCTTGGCGATGGTCGTGGGAGACCGTGTCGTGGGAGCATCCAGACCAAGAAATAATACTCCTGACTTTAAAATGACCTGTGCGGACACGGAGACGTGGGAAGATGCTGCCTGGGAAGCAGAAGCAGGCCGGAGCACTGTCAAGTGGCCCACGTGGCCCTGGGTTCACGTGTGTGAAGCGCACACGTGTATGTCTGGGAACTGTGCGGGTGACTTTTTCCCGCATCTGTGCTGTGGTCAATCTTCCTTTCTGTTCACGCGTGGTTTCAGAGTTTTCCACGAAGAACATAATTACTTCCAAAGGCCGATGTCAGTATCAGAGCTTGCTCCGTTCCCACAGAAGCCCAGGGGCCGTGGGCTCCTCTGCGCACACTGACTGGGCACCTGCTGCTCCGGCCTGGCTCCCAGCCGCTCGGGTGCCCGTGACAGCCCGCAGCCTGCGGCCTGGGGGAGCGGGCCGTGGACACACGATGCAGACGTGTGGAAGCGTGGAGGTGTCCACGGGCTGGGGCTGCAGGAGGAAGAGGGAAGCAGGTGGGAAGAGACAGAGGTGGGGGAGAGGAGGCCAGCAGTGATGGGCAGCGCAGATGGAGAGGGGGCCGGAGCCAGGAGCGCGGGGTGCACCCGCTGCAGGGGGGCCGCGGGTGGCAGCGGGGTCATCCGATGCTCAGGGAACCCTTAGGCTGAGGAGCGACTTCGGAGCCCCTGCTCTCTGGCTGAGCTGGCGTGGGACACTTACTTCGTCTGTAAACAGGGAACCCCAGAGCCCCTCTGGCGGCTCGTAGGCGCTGCGTGAGCTGCAGCCCGAGGGCTACCCCACGGCTCCGTTCTTTGATTAATTCAGCGTAGGGTCTGTGCCGCCATGGTGCTCTTTGGCCTTGTACTTCGCGTGTGTCAATACCAAGTCTGTAGTAGGCGTTGTGTTAGCACAGAAACTGTGCCAGGAGCTTTCGTTTTAAAGTGTTGTATTTGCTGATTGCTGACCTTTCTAATTTGGGGTAAGAGGTGGTTTGAGAATCATCATTGTGAAGTTATTTTGAGGGGCGCCTGGGGGCTCAGTCGGTTAAGCATCTGACTCCTGATTTCTGCTCAGGTCACGATCTTGTGGTTCTTGAGTTCGATCCCTGAGTCGGGCTCTGCGCTGACCACGTGGAGCCTCCTTGGGATTCTCTCTGCCCCTCCCGATCCTACTCGCTCGCTCGCTCTCTCGCTCTCTCTCAAAATAAATAAATAAACCATAAAGCTATTTTGAGATGTAATACTATAGCCCCAAGTCAAGGAGCAATTTTGATTAACATTTAAGTGAATTTTTTTGCTTTTTAAGTTTTGTCAACCCTGTTTATCGAAGAGATCATAGTACTGTAGGCAATAAAGGGACAATGTCCTCAACCTTTTTTTCTCGTGGGAAATTTCAAGATCTACAAAAGCAGCATGTTGTGACAAGCACCCCGCCCCACCCCCACCGCCAGCCGGGCGGTGCTCTTGGCTGTTCACCGCAGCCCGCCCCAGAGTGCTTTCCAGGCTAGTCCCAGCGTTGTGGTGTTTCAGCCGTAAGTGATTTAGTGAATCTCCAAAAGATGGGCCTGTTTTGAACAGAAGCACGGTTCCGTGGTTAGTACTGACTCTCCAGCAGACCGTGTTCGTGACCCCCGTGTGCTCTGTTTTCAGGGGTTGTCGTGCATCAGGGCGCGGTGCGCTGCCACTCCAAAGCCAATTTTCCATTTGACTTACCAACTATGCCTTTCCGCGCATTTAGCGTCTGGGTGTGCTCTCGCTTGGGGTGCTTGTGGACAAAAGATTGTTGTATTTCAGAGATCTGGGGTAGTTACATACTGCGAGGCCTGCGTGGCTCTGGAGCCAGAACATGCAGACGGTGGGGCCCTTGGGGGCCAGCTGGACCACCCCTCCCCACCTGCAGTCACCCCCTTCTAGAACCTGCCCTGTTTTCTTACGGAAAATTCCAAGCACGTGTCACGCCTACCCAGACCCTGCCTCCACTCCGAGGTAGCTGTTTGCGCTGCCCTTCGTTTCCCTTCCTCGTCGTTTACTTGAATATCCTTCATAAGTAACATTTCATGGTTTTTGAAAGTGAAGTATCTTAATGCAGCCAGTTAGGTGTAGTTGGGACCACCCTTGCTGTAGTGTCTGCAGGAGAGGGACCCGTGAGCGCGTGGGGTGGGGCTGTTTCCTTTTGGGCCTTTGTATTTCTCTTACTCAAATTCCCAGATACCCCAGGGGAGAGCACTGGCCCGCCCGAGTGCGCATTGCGGCGGGTGAGAGTGTTACAGCCGTGGGGCCAGGTGCCCGGCAAACTGCGGGGGAAGGAGTGGATCCTGTGACTCCTGCTATGTGAGGAAAGGCTGCTGTGTCCAGCCTGCGGTTTTAGAAGTACCGTGTATAGTGGAGCCGCGCCAGCTCAGCCATGTGCTGAGCCCAAAAGAGAAGGAAAACCCCAAGACGAAGTGCCCCTTTGCCAATGCAGCGGCCCTGCTGGCGCTCTGCGCTAGTCCCCCACCAGGCGTGCGTGGCAGGCCAGCCTCCCCACGCCCAGTGTGCAGTTGAACAGCCCCCTTTGACAACGCAGGCGTTGCTGCTGCCTCCAGAGCCCCCTGGGCGTGAGATGTGGCTGCCCTGGGGCCGCCGCCCAGCAGCTGGCGCTCGTGTGGACGGCGCAGCCACCGGGGTTCTGCTCTGTGCCTCCAGGTACCTAAACATGCATCACCATGTTCACTTTTCCCAACAGCTTCATTTGCTCCAATAAGCTTTGCGATCAAGGCCAAAGAAAATGACCTCCTTCCCCTGGAAAAAAACCGCGTTAAGCTAGATGATGACAGTGATGATGATGAAGAAGGCAAAGAAGGGCAAGAAAGTTCTAGCGGCCCCGCAAACACTACCCCGGCAGTTGCCCCGCCCTGTGCAGTTGTTGAGGAGAAGCGGCCCCAACTCACCCAGGAGGAGCTGGAGGCGAAGCAAGGTTTGTCAGCACGTTTTACACTAGACACTATGTAACACAGCACTAGCTGCCTAATAAGCCTGCAGTGCTGGGACTGAGCCCCCAGCCGGGGCACGGCAAGGACCTGGGGGCAGGCGGTGCTTGGCGCACGCGGAGATGTCTCGGTCAGAGCGGCAGGCACTGCCCTCCCGAAGCCTCGGACACAGTGCCCCCGGGAGCTCGTTCTAGAGAGTGAGTTACCGGGGGGCGGGAGCCTCAGCGCTCTGAGGGCCGCCTCGGGCCGAATGCTCAGCCTATGTTCCCGGCTCGGGTAACGGACCCAACTGGGCGATGCCCTTCTGTGAGGCCGTCTGCCCGCAGAGCCGGCAGACCCTCGGAGAGGACGCGGGCCGGAGCTGGTTTCCAGGCTGGGGCTCATCTTCACGGGTCACGGCCTGGCCACCCGCGGCCCCCGCACCACCAGCAGTGTACGTGCAAGCGTCTCTCGGTCTCTTACCCCTAAATAAATTCTGTTCTGCGCTGCAGTAGTTTATTAACTCTCGAGTTAGCAGTTTCTATTTGTCCTAACTGGTCCTCGGACATTGCTTTTCCTGCACATGCACAGACAGATGATGCAACATTTCTAGTTGCCCCCTGAGTGGGCTCGGGCCAGCGCACTGGGCCTCCTCCCGCAGGTACTGCCGCGCACGGAGCCGTGTGTCGGGTCGTGCTTTAATGCAGCGCTCCTTGCCGGGCATGAGCGTTGGGGACACGTGTTCATGAGAGCCGTTCTGAAGTTTCCATGACTCCAGCCCTCTCTGGTCTGGAAACCCCTCAACCTTCCGACTTTGGTTTTGAAGGTGAAATATCTGAAATACTACTAGTGAGCGTATGAGCTAATTATCTCAAAATTCAGCTTGTCTGATTTGTTTACTTATCCTGAAATTTGTGTCATTAATCTTTTAGAATAACCACATTGTATCTCGTGACCCTCTCACTGCTTGTGAAAGCGAAGACAGCAAGTTATTTATAGAGTAGCATTTGTTGTAAACATCACTTTTTTCTGTTTATTCCTTAAGCAAAGCAAAAGCTGGAGGACCGACTGGCGGCTGCTGCCAGGGAGAAGCTGGCCCAGGCATCCAAGGAATCGAAGGAAAAACAGCTTCAAGCAGAACGTAAAAGGAAAGCAGCCTTGTTTTTACAAACCTTAAAAAATCCTCTCCCGGAAGCAGAAGTTGGAAAAGTTGAGGAAAATCCTTTCAACGTAGAGGTAGGTTAAGGTCCACGTGGGTGAGTGTGGCTTCCTGTGGGGGCCGGCCTGCTTCCCCACCGCTGTGAGTCTGGGGAAGACCCTCGTGAGGGTACCCTGGGCCCTGGGCTTCCCTGGGGGGGACACACATCCACCTGGGGACAGACTTGGCCAGAGCAAGACCGTGACGTTTCGTGTCCACGTCAGCATCGGTACTTGAATTCAAAAGAAAAATAAGCTGCAGTCACTCTTGCCTTCTCTGCGGAGGGGCGTTAACCGAGCCCGCCCCTCCCCCAACGAGGGAGCAGTGTCACCCTCCACACGCGCCCTCTGCTCCCGAGGGCTCAGCACCTCCACACACCAGTGTCCCCGGAGCGTCTTTTGTAGCAGCCTTTTCCTGGAACGTAGAAGCAGTCCTGCCCTGTCCCTTCGGTTGCGTTGACATTTCTGAGAGTCTGGGGCCGTTACTTGAAACAGATTTTGGCCACACGTAGCCACTTGGTTTACATGTTTAGCACGGAAAACAGCACTCTGAGTCCAGGCCTTCCTCCTCCTATCGAAGGGCAGGCCTGCTCTCTCCCCTCAGGAATCAGTCTGGAGCCCTCGGGTCTGGCGGGTGGCCTCAGACCTAGGAGCCGGGGGCAGCAAGGCAGGCAGGAGGGGCGGGTCGCTGCCGCCGACCCACCTTGAGCCTGCAGGGACATGGGGGGCGCCCGGGGGACGCTGGGACACAGCGTCTCCCCGAGACGGGCCACCGGGTGTGGGCCCCGGGGCCCCCAGTACTGGGCTTTGGGGAGTCCTGCCGCTGCAGTGACGGCCGCGGGGGAGGCCCGGGTCGGGGCAACAGAAGTTGTGCATGTGGCAGGGGGAGCGGGCGCAGGAGGCCCTAGTGTGCCTCGTTAGTTCCCTGCGTTGTCCCGTGTCATCCGTGCGGCGGATAAGAGGCTTAGGTAACAGCCACCCGCGTTTGTGGAACCAGCCGGTGCTGCACGCACATCCGTTTTCCAGCGACGCTGTGTGTGAACTCAGACTCTGTCACGGCCAGAATGCCTCATCGTCAACACGGTTTTTCCCGACCTGCCCTGTTGCCTTGCCGCGGCCACAAGAACTCCCTGTGAGCGCGAGACAGGCTCCGGCTTCTGCTTTCCTCCTGTTTGTCTTTCTACACGGCCTCGCCCACCTTCCTGGTTTCCCAGTGTGTGATTTAAATCTGCAGCACATAGAAACGGGTGTTTATGTTTCCTGTTTGGTCGCCAGGTGGATCTTCTCGCGCATTTGGTGGGAGAGATTGCAGCCCCTAAACGATTTGAACAAGAGTGCAGCGGTAGTAGCAGGTGGCAGTAAGTGTCTGATTGCCTTGAAACAGACATACTTTAATCACATTGACAGTTGTCGTAACCAGGCTTCAACTGGAAGGGTATCTCAGTCTAAAGCAGCGTCTGGGGACAGGTTACCCTGCCCGTGTGGTCTGTTCCGCGTGCACCTCACCTGCAGAGCAGGAGTAGGGTTGTCGTGCACGGGGGACCTGAAATCTGGGGGGTCAGCTCAGCGGGAGCGGGCAGCACCCCAGGTCTGTGAGAGCGGACGTGTGCGGGGCGGCGTAAAGACACCGCGCAGAAGGGCCCGGCTCAGGTCAGGACCCAGCAGGGTTTTGACTGAGCCACCCAGGGGCCCTCATTTTAGCCCTTTTGAAACCTCCCATTCCGTGTCACGAAGCACACTCCCCTCGTGCACAGCTGTCCCCAACTTCCATGTCCAGGACTTTTTCATCTTCCCAAACAAAACTCTGTCCCGCTAACCACTGGCCCCCTGGCGTCCAGGCCTCTGTTGTCCGTGTCCGTCAGCTGGGCTGCTCTCAGGGCCCCGTGCAGGTGGAATCCTGCAGTGTCTGATCTCCTGGAACCCCCTCACTCCACTTCACAGAACGTCCTTTTTCAAGGTGAATAACACTCCATCGTGTGTGTCCGTTACGTTTCATTCTTTGTGGGTTCTCTCGGGAAACAGATCTACTTCTGTGTGTAGATTCAAACGTCACAGTAACAGCCCGGACCCTACACATTACGCTGGTTTTCACTCCCCATAGGGCTGTTTCTGTCCACGTCGGGGTCATGCTCATTGAGTAGTTACTGGATGAGTGACTGTCCGGTCTCTCCCACACCAGCCCTTAACCTGATCCAGTCAGCGGTGGGCATGCACGCTCTTCCCGGGGCCTGGCCACCGTGACCGTGACCACGGTGCTGCTCTGAGCCTGGGTCCTGCCTTGCGCCCTTGCTTCAGTGCACGTGCCCATAGCGTGGACGCCAGACAGGCAGAAAGACAGCATCTGTGAGGGTTAGCTCAAGTGTTGACTGTGGAGGACTTTACAGGCCGAGTGGTGTCCCCGGAGAGCCCCCAGAGCCTCCCGTTTCCTCCTGGCTGTCTACCTCTCTTCTGTCAGCAGTGTCACAGACATTTCTCTCTTTGTCCACTGGAGGCTATGCCACTTAGAAGTACTTCGGTTTAAGGAGCACATAGCTGGACACGACGCATTCACCAAGCTGCCTGTTGGGACAGGGTGTGTTACGTGTTCTTCAGTGTCTCCGAGCGTGCTTGTTGGCATGGACAGATACTAACAACGTTACGTTGTGAAGCAGTCTGCGAGATAGAAAAATAGACATAAGTAGTGCTTAGAAACCCCGGCGAACACCTCACTTTTGGGGTGTGCTGTGTTCTTAATTCAAGTGAAGAGAAACCAGCGGTTTTTGATTTGAACCCCTATTGAGTTATGCAGTCATTTGCACAGTGACAGCACATTTCAGGACACCTTTTAGACACCCGCAGTTTGTTCAAGTTAATGATCCTGCCAGGTTTACAGGCCAAACAGGAGTCTGCAGGGAGGTGGGAACAAAGATCAACCGCGTGTGCTGAGCCTGCTGTTTGCAAGGCGCTGAGGCACTTTGGAAGATGGATTAGAAGCCTGTGTCTTATCCAAATGCCCACGCGGTCCCATTTGTCCCCCAGGACAGTCTGTGGGGCCCAGAGCAGCCAGCACAAATGAGCACGTTGGTCATGCCTGGGCCTCCGGGAGGCAGAGGAGCACATGGCCTGCAGAGGGGGTCTGGGCGGGGCTTTGAGGAAGCCTGGTAATGGTGGAGAGTTGACAGATCGGGAGGACCCTCCAGGACCAAAGGCGCTCAGGTGGTGGCAGTGGGTGCAGCACACTGAGGGGACCCTGGCCGGCCCGGCCCCAGGGACTGTGCAGGATCACGCAGGGTAAGGACGGCGGGAGTGGCAGCTGTGTGCCGGGACCAGACTGGGACGTGGACGAGGCAGAGCCGCATTTCCACGGAAGCCCGCAGCGGCCACAGTGTCAGGGGCAGGACACGATGGCAAGCCCAGGCAGTGGCGCCCACGGCAGGGACCGCACAGAGGGTCCTCTGGGAGGGAGCACTGCACTCGGATCGGGGCAGCTGGATCACTTCAGGAGAGAGGGCACGGCGCAAGAATGACACGCAGTAGAGGTTTGAATGTGCAGTTTCAGAGGGTGCACTTCGAGTCTGACATAGCGAGGCGGATGTAGAATTGTCCCATTTTATGGTAGGTGTACGGTCATTTCACAAATGAGGTTGTATTCAAAGATGCATGTTCGTCTACTTTTGAGCAATTCGTTTTTCTGCAGCAGGTCGGAGCTGGTTCGCTTCTGTGCGGCTTTGCGGGTACTTCACTGTGGGCGGGAAATGATCGGCTTCATTTCCGGGGTTACTGAAGGGGGGGGGGGCGCGAGAGCAGTCTTGAAATTCTCTCGATTTCTCACAGACACCACTCAGGCCAGTCTGTGCCCTGCCTTCCCCGTGGCAGCTTGTGCTCTGATGGTTTCTGCTGGAGCGTTGACGTTCCACCCCAGGAGGTGCCCACTTGCTTGGTGCTGCCCTGCGGCCCCGTGTGCACCCCTCCCGCAGCCCCGCGCGTGCCCTTCCCGCAGCCCCGCGCACGCACCCGAGCACCCCTCCCGCAGGGCGGCTTGGCCCAGTGCCTTCTGAAAGCAGAGCGGAGAGGGCGGCCCAAGGGCGAGTTCTGGTCTCAAGGTGACTTTGTGGCTCAGTCAGAAACAGCATTTACGTGCGAAGTCGTCACACTGTCCAGTGCGGTGTTCGGGAGCCACTAGCCATCCAGGGCCGTTTAAATGTGACTTAGTAAAAATTAAATAAAATCCAAAATTCAGGTCCTTATTTCATACTTGCCACGTTTCAAGCGTTGAGTAGTCACCCGCGGCTGATGGCTGACCGCAGGGGACAGCAGAGCGTTTCCACCGCTGCAGCAGGGCCCAGACTGCACAGCTGCCCGGGTGTCTTATCCTGTGGCTGTGGTGCCAGCCACGCTTTGATTGCACATGTCACAACCTGCCCCGCTGCCCCCACGTGGCTTCAGCAGCAGCAGCAGATGGTGGGGCTCACACTCCGAGTCCTGAGGACAGCGAGGCCCGAGGATTCCTCTCCAGGCACCCCCCCCGCCCCCCAGGCTGCCTCCTCCTGCTGCGCCACCCGCAGCCAGGACTCCCCTCCTCACTCCACACCCATATGGAAGTTCTGGACAGCTTGACCTGGGTCGTGTGCTTCTCCCTCAACCTGGCACGATCACCAAGAAAGTGGAATGTTCTGTTCTGTCTCCTGTTGAGACAGAGTGAGCCTCCCTCCTCTGGCATTCATGTATGGAGGGGGCCCAAAGGGCTGGTGCCCACGCAGCGTCTGCACAGGTAAGGGAGTGGGCGCCCGGCCGCGGAGGGAGCAGGCATCCACTGCTCACGTTCTCCTGAAGCGGGGCTCGCTGCTCGTCGGGGTCCCTGACGTGTGCTGACACAGAGCCCGCGCCCTGGGACTCGCTGCTGGACTACAGCGACTGCGTGGGTGGTGTTGGTTACTCTTTTTCATTCTCAAGGCTAATTACTGGATTTCTAAATATTCTCTTGTTGGTACTTGTAAGCTGAGGTCATCACAGTGAATCCTCTCCGTTCAGTTGGGCAGAGGCCCCCGTACTCGCTGATTTTCACTTTAATGGTGAAGGATCGTCATTTTATTAGAATAAGTCGATCTCATGAGTTGATTACAAGGAATATTTTGGAAATGTTGGTTTGATGAGCCTGTTGCGTCAAACAGAGCATGAACTTGAAGCCCAATGGAGTGTGGCTACCCCAGGCAGAGAAGCAGTAACGCTCAGAGACAAGAGTTCTCAGGTCAGCGGCAAGTATGAGCAGAAACCCGGCCCATGAGTTGCCGCACACCTTCCCTGTGTTTCCCTGGTGCCCGGTGACTGGCAGGGCCACGTGCTCTCCCCCCCGCCTTGGAGGGCCGCCAGGAGTGCCACAGCTCTGGCTCAGGCCAGAGCGCCTGTCTCAGCTTCCCCGGGAGCCCTGTGCCCGGGCCCGGGAAGGACGGACCTGCAGCTGCTCTGGCTCCGGTTGTGCCCTGACACTCATCCGGCTGTCACACGGCCCCACGGGCTGTCCCAGGGTGCCAGCTGCCCGCTCCGTCCTCGTTTTCAGTCTTGCCTTTTGTGCAGCGTGTGTCCCTAATTTATTGGGAGTTTGAAGACACACCTCAAGCTGGTTTTCCCAGTGTGCAGCAGCAGAGCTGTCTGCCAGCCGGCACACCTGGGTCGTGCCCGCGGCAGGACGCGGGGGCCCAGCAGCACCCCCTCATCTAGTCTCCGGGGCTGCCCAGCGTCCTGCACGGTTTCTTGTGTTCTTGGCTTAGGGTGTTGTTTACTCTGCTCAGGGACGAGTCCTGACTAGTACCAGTGCGGACGCACGGGCTCTTAGACATCGAGGCTGGTGTCTAGTGTTGAGATGGGCTCCCTGAGCCAGTTCAGGCCGAGCCTTAGAGATGAGCGGGCATCACTGCCGCCAGGGAAGACAGGGAGTGAGGACCAGCACGGGCACTGAGCGAGGTCTCTGCCCTTCTCCCGGCGGCTCCCGGTTCCTGAGTTACTAGACGTGGAAGAAACCACTTGGGACAGAGGGCGAGTTGTTCTCGAGCATCTCAGGTTCTGCTTGCCTGAGGACAGGTGTGAGCGCCAGGAACGGCCAAGGCACAAGAGCGTCTCATTGACGAGGGTCGAAGCACAAACACATCTCAGTGTTGAGGGCCGAGGCGTGAGCGCATGTCATTGGATGAGTGCCTTGCTTTTCCTTTCCAAGCTGAAGAAAGCAGAGTAGCTTTAGTAGGAAGTGCTGTCCAGGTTGGCCTTGTCCCCGCGGAGCACGTGGGTGCAAGGAGAGGAAGGGAGTGGTCACAGTTACACGGACCCTCCCCTCAGGCTCCAGCACCTGCCCGGAATTGTTCCCCGAGTCTCCTAGCCAGATCTGCAAGGCGCACGGTGATAAATTTCAGGGTTCTCCGTGTGTCTCGAGGTGTGTGGCTTTTAATGGCCGCAGGTAAAACTCATTTGGAGTGAATTGGAGAGTGACCCTTCTCGGGGACTAGGGGTGGGCAGCACCCGGGCGCCAGGACAAGCAATGGGAAAGGAAGGTTTCAGGGGTTTGAGTTTTGATGGTTTGGGGTTTTTTTGTTTTTATTGTTGTTGTCGTTGTTGTTTTGGTAAACTCATTTCTTTGCTTTACAATATGATGTGGAGAAACTAATGGCAGTGGAAGTGGGTTTACGCTGTGGTTTTTAAAGGCTGCGCACTCTTTCACCGTCCAGACTCACCACATGGAGCCAGGACCCTGACAGTCATTAGAGAGTGCTGTGACGTGGGGCCTCGGTCACGCGTCTTGCACACTTGGGTGAATGCTCTGTAGAAGAGGTCCCTAGAGATGGCATTGCCCTAGTGGTGCTCACAGCTGAAGGTCACCCGCCTCCTGGTCTGTGTGCGGGTGATCCCCGTGGTGGGCGTTCTCCCTGCGTCGGGTTCACTCGGGTGAAGGCGTTGATGGTGGACAGTAGTCTGCTGAGTGCAGCCCTGTGCCGAGTGAGCACGTGTGGAGCCTGGCTTGTGCCCGTGGGTTGTCTGGTTAAGGATTGCCGTGTGAGCTGTTTTCCCCGGGGTTACCGAGCTGGGCCTGGCGTGCGGCACCACCCGTGTGCAAGGTCTCCAGGACGATGACTTCACTTAGGTGTGTTGGCAGAATCATGACCACAGTAGGTGGAGTTAATATCCATCAACTCACAGATGCAGGAAGGAAAGAAGGAAGCGGTATTTCTTTTGACAGAGAGTTCTTTAAATCAAAGAAGAACGTTTTTTCATTCAGGTCTTCTTTAAAAATTAGTTTCAGGTTGGTATAGAGATTCTTGAAAGCCTAATCCTACTGGAGGAGTAAGAACCTCTGTGCTAGTGCAAAGTCACAGTTATTTCTGAAGGCGCCAGTGCGGCTCTTTTCTTAACACGATGTCCTTGGAGCCACGTTCCCTCATCAGAGCCGGCGCCCCTGGCTGCGGTTGGTGGACAACCGTATGGGGAGACCGTTGCTTATACCCTCAGCGTCTGCAGAGCCGCCATTTCCCTGGAGACACCAGGGCGATGTTTTAGAGCCATAAAAAGGGACGTGGTCTTGTCCAGATGTTAGTACATTATTGGTGTGAATCATGTGTGGATAATTTCAACCCAAAGTTGAAACTTCACAGATGTGCGTTTTAAAATGTCCTGTTTTCCTTATTAACATCCGGATATTTTCTTGTGTTCCCAGGAAACCAGCTCTGTGCCCTGTCCTCTGCTGACTGGAGGCAGACCTCTGCCAACCTCAGACGTCAAACCCCCCGAAGGGCCCTCTAGCAAAAGTAAAGACCCACCAAGAGAAGAAGAGAAAGAGAAGAAGAAGAAAAAGCACAAAAAGCGGTCTCGGACAAGATCGCGCTCCCCCAAGTACCACTCGTCCTCCAAATCCAGGCCCAGGTCCCACTCAAAAGCAAAGCACTGTCTCCCCAGTGCCTACCGGACGGCGCGGCGCTCCAGGTGGGTGTGCAGGGCGCTCGCGGCACGGGTTTGGCCTGGGCACTGGGTCCTCCTTCCCCAGAGCGGCAGGCCTGGCGGAGACGAGCGAGCGCGGGCCTCGTGAGTGCTCAGCTGTGGATCAGCTCACAAACCCAAATGAGGTCTTTTCAGGATGTCTTCTGTTTCATCTCCAAAACTCACCAACTACT
>CM053566.1:925690-955150 GCA_028646485.1 Cryptoprocta ferox | reverse complement strand
TGACCTGAGTTGAAACCAAGAGTCGGAACTTAACTGACTGAGCCACCCAGGCGCCCCGATCTTTTAATAGAGTCGTAAACTTACTCCTTAAAAACAATACAGTGGGTGTGCCTGGGGGACTCGGTTGAGCGTCTGACTCTTGATCTCTGCTCAGGTCATGATCTCCTGGCTCGGGAGTTTGAGCCCCATGTCGGGCTCTGCGCTGACAGGGAGGAGCCCGCTTGGGATTCTCTCTTTCCCTCTCTGTTCCTTTCTTTCTCTCTCCATCTCAAATAAATAAACTTTATTTTAAAAAAACAAACAAGGGGCGCCTGGTGGCTCAGTCAGTTAAGTGTCTGACTTCAGCTCAGGTCATGATCTTACCACTTGTAGGTTCAAGCCCCCGTCGGGCTGTGTGCTGACAGCTCAGAGCCTGGAGTCTGCTTCGGATTCTCTCTCCCTCTCCCTCTCTCCCTCTCTCTCTCCCTCTCTCTCTCTCTCCCTCTCTCTCTCTCTCTCTCTCTGCCCCTCCCCCGCTCACAGTCTATCTTGCTCTCAAAAATGAATAAATGTTAAAAAAAATTTTTAAAAATTACAGTGAATATCCATATGCACGTACCTGCCAGCTCGATTCGGCAGGGCCCACATTTTTCCATGTGGCTGCCGCCACCCCCTTGCCTGTGTACACTGTGACTTTGGCAAGTCCAGGGCCAGTGAAACTGCGGGGGGGAGGGGGTTGGACTTGTCTTACTGTGTCCTCATGGCTGGGTCTGTGCTGAATCTTTTAGCAAGAACACTACAGAGGTGTCTGTCATCACACAAATGTCTGTCCCATTATCAGTGATGGCTGCATCTGATGGCTCCGTTGAGGCGGGGTGCCCCGCGCAGCGTTGTGAGCGGGTGAGGCGGGGCGCCCCACACAGGGAATCTGGCGGTGGTGATGTGACACAGTGCAGGCGTCCCATCGATAACCTGTCCTCTCATTGGCCGTGGCATCCACTGGTGTTGGATTCGTTCTGACAGTGGTGATGGCAAAATGCTGGCTCTCAAATTCTGTCTTTCCTTCTCTAAAGAAGGCACACACCCCCTTTGTTTGGTGTCACTGTGGTCTCTGGGGTTCCATCCATTGTGCCTAATCCGTTGCCAGGATTAACCTGACGGGGACACCATCTCACCTTGGGCCCCATTGTTCTCCAAGCACTTTGTTGCTTTTCGGCATGAGGTTCCCAAGCTTTGCCGGTGCTTTCCCCGCGCCAGCACCAGGCCAGCTGTTCGTCCAGGGACCTTGTTTCCTTTTTATTGGGTTTTTGGAGATCAAGATACGCTTGGATTGAATTGTGTAAGAGTCCAAATCACAGGACTATTTGGCCACGTGGGATCGCAGCGCTCCTCAGCAGTCGGCCCGCTGTCTGGTTGCAGCGAATAGCCCGTGCTCAGTCAGCCGTGGTTTGCCATTGAACTCCTTGTGCTTAGCGCTGTGCTGGGCGCACCGCGAGCGTTGGTGGGGGTGGGAGCGCGCCGCTGCCGCAGCCTCTAATGCACCGAGTGTCACCGGCCCACCGCAGGCTCTGGTGTCAGAGGGTGCGCGTCTTCATTCCCGGGAGCAGCCACTGAAAAGAAAAAGGAGAGAAAAACCAATGGAGGACAGAAACAGAACCTTAAAAAATGAGTCGTTGACTGAAAAGAAAGCAGAAAAGTGGGGAAGGACAGGAACAACTGCAAATGGACAACAGGAAACGGGAGGGTCGTCGAGTCTGCGGCACCCGCGCAGATGCAGGGCGGCTGGACATCAGGCACGGGCAGCGCCCTCAGCCTCCGCTGGAAACAGGCCCCTGCTCAGCCGCTCGCAGAGACCCCTCCAGCACGCAAGTCAGGTACACACTGCAGTGGGAGGGGCCCGGCTGGCGGAGCGCCCGAGTCTGGGTCTTGGGGCTGCGAGCCCCTTGTTGGGTGCAGACGTGCCTTGATGGGCACAGGTGCACATGCAGTGCTCTGAGCGGAAAGGCCCGGTGACAGCACGTGCCGGAGGAGCGCCCGGCTCACGAGGACGCGCCTTACCGTGTGGGCACCGAGCAGAAGCAGGAACTGAGACACCTGGGGGCCAAGTAGACAAGAGCGTGGATCTGGGAAGTGTGCGCGGTCACCGAGCTGACCTGCCTGCTGCACTGTGAGTGCTGAGGCCCCCAGCGAGAGAGTGGGTGCCGTGTTCCCTCAGCACAGGGCAGCGAGTGTGAAACTCCTTACAGACATACGTGGAGGGCGCCTGGGGGCTCAGTCGGTTAAGTGTCTGACTTCAGCTCGGGTCATGATCTCATCAAGCCCCGCATCGGGCTCTCTGCTGACAGCTCGGAGCCTGGAGCCTGCTGAGGATTCTGTGTCTCCCTCTCTCTCTGCCCCTCCCCAGCTTGTGCTCTCTCTCTGTCTCAGAAATAAATAAAATGTTAAAAAAAGAAGAGAATAGAAAACCCAGAAATGGACCCACAATATATGGTCATCTCATCTTCAACAAAGCAGGAGAGAATATCCAGTGGAATAAAGACAGTCTCTTCAGCAAATGGCACGGTGACATGCAGAATGAACCTGGACCACTTGCTTACACCAGACACAAAAATAAACTCAAAATGGATGAAAGGGGCACCTGGGGGGCTCAGTCAGTTAAGCATCCGACTCTTGATTTTGCCTCAGGTCATGATCTCATGATTGAGCCCCACATCGGGCTCTTTGCTGACAGCGTGGAGCCTGCTTGGGATTCTCTGTCTCCTTCTTTCTCTGCCTGCCCGCCCCCCACTTTTCTCTCTCAAAATAAATAAATTTTAATAAATGGATGAAAGACCTAAATGTGAGACTGGAAACTAAAAAATTCTAGAGAAGAAAGCAGATAGAAAACCTCTTTGACATCGGACACCGCCATTTCTTTCTACACGTCTCCTGAGGCAAGGGAAATAAAAGCAAAATGAACTATTGGGACGTCATCAAGATAGAAAGCTTCTGCACAACGAAGGAAACAGCAAAACTAAAAGGCAGCCTGTGGAATGGGAGAGGATATTTGCAAATGACGCATCAAATAAAGGGCTAGTATCCAAAACGTATAAAGAACTTCTCAAACTCAAGTCCCAAAAAAATGAATAATCCAATTTAAAAATGGGCGGAAGACATGAACAGACATTTCTCCAAAGCAGACATGCGTATGGCCAAGAGACACATGAAAAGATGCTCGGGGCGCCGGGGGAGCTCAGAGCACATGCACCCCGTGTACGGCAGCGTTATCAACAAGAGCCCCACTGTGGCAGAGCCCAGGTGCCCGTCAGCAGGTGAGCGGGCACGGCTGTGGTGTGCACACACGGTGGAGTATTTCTCTTCTGTGAGGAGAATAAAGTCTTCCCGTTTGCTCGGGTGTCCCTCGTGTGGAACGCACAAAACAAAGTCAATGGGCAAAGAGACAGACACAGGACAGACCGGTGGTGACCCGCCGGGCAGGAGGCAGACAGGCTTCTGGTCATGGGATGAAAGGCACAGCGTAGGGAGCACAGCCCGTGGTGGCTCTGTTGGCGACCGATGGCGGCTGCACTCAGCGCAGCGTCACGCATGTCCCACCGCTGCGGCCTGGAGCTGGTGTAACTGTGTCAACTGTACTTCAGTTTCGTTAAGAAAAAGGCAGGGAAAGAAAAGGGGAAACAGACTAACGGTGAAACTAAAAAGATGGTTCTTTGAAAATGACCCAAAAATTGATAAATCTTTAGACTGATCAAGAGTGAGAGCGTACAGACAATAAAAGAATAATAAAGAAATATATCCTTTTCTAGTTAATTTGACAATGTAGAGGAAATGGGCAATTTCCTTGAAAGATACAAGTGGCCACTGTGACAGCAAGAGAAATAGAAAATCTAAATAACTCTGCCTGAGAATTTATTTGTAACTTTAAAACCACAAAACTCCAGGCCCAGATGGCGTTCATCATTAAATTCTAACAAATGTTCGGGGCGCCTGGGGGGCTGTCAGCTAGGCATCTGACATCAGCTCAGGTCACCATCTCACGGTTCATGGGTTCAAGCCCTGCATCAGGCTCTGCGCGGACCACTCAGAGCCCAGAGCTGCTTCGGGTTCTGTTTCCCTCTTGCTCTCTGCCCCTCCCCCACTCGTGCTCTGTCTCTCTCTCAAAAATAAACATTAAAAAAAAATTAAATGTTCAAGGAAGAAGAGATACCAGTTTATAGACAGTCTTGACAGAACATAGGGAACATCTCGCTCACCTCGTGAGGCACCGCGGCTGTGGCTCCTAAAGAGGTGTGCGTGTGGGCAGGGGTGCGTGTGGACGGGGCGCCTGTGGACAGGGTAAGTGTGCACGGGGACAGGGACGTGTGGCAGGGGCGCATGGGGGAATGTGTGCGTGGACAAGCGTGTGGTGGGCGACAGGGGCGCGTGTGGCGGCAGCATCAGTCAGGTCTCTTCTCCCCACTGATGGACCCAGTGCGGCCCCGGCAGGCCTCCTCGGGCATCTCGTAGGGACTGGCGAGCGACCAGATCCGTGGTCCGTGCGGAAACACAGAGGACCCGGAGCAGCCACTACAGTCTCGCCCAAGGACAGGGTTGGAGGGCGCCCGCTGCCCGTTGCAGACTCGCCGGGAGGCCTCCAGGGAGCACGGCCAGTCGCAGCCCTGTGAGGAGAGGAGAGGCGGTGAACGTGACCTCGCTGAGGTGAAAAATCACACTCACAAGTCGGGGTTGAGAGCGTGAAGAGGCGCCCCGCCTACCATAGGGGACAGGTGCCGGGAAGGACGTTTCATAAACGGAGAGAATGAAGTCGCCCACGAACGTGGCCTCCGCCAGACCAAACGCAGGCTGGAGACGCTGCCCCTGGCGCGGCCGCTCCGTGTGGCGCTCCCGCTCCGCCTGTCTGCCTGCCGGCCGGTCCTGGGCACTCGCCATAAACCCCTGCCCGCGAGAGCAGCTCGACTTGTCATCGCCCAGAGAGACTTGTCCACGGGGGAGAGCGGCAGCGTGGCGGCGGGCCCGACGTCGTGCTGCGTCGGCAGCGGAAACACCAGCCGCCTGGCAGGCGTCACGGAGGGCAGAGGCCGCCGGACTCAGAAGAGCAACGCCGTGATTCCGCTTTTGTGTCTTTTGTCGAGGGGGTGGCGATCGGTCCAGGTGACTGGAGGCAGCAGGGAGGGAACTTTCTAGAATGGTGCCTCTTGATGCTGAGAAGAGTCTGTCCACACCTTCCGGACTCCAGTAGCTCCTAAGACTGTGGTGTGTCTCTGGAGGAAAAGTGCACCTCACGTTTTCTAAGAAGAAGGGATTCTGTCATTCCTCAAGCAGGTGTTCCGGAAGTTTCGCCCACAACCATCAATCTGTCGTCAGACTGAGCCTGACTCATGGGCAGCGATCACCGGCCACAGGGACTGGGCTGGACTGGGGGCTGACCCGTCGTGGGCGATTGTCACGTGCTACCGGATGGCGCATTCTCTCTGCTACTTCCTGAGGTCCGAGCACACGTGTACAGACGTACACACCGCAAAGAACTGCTGCAGGTTGAGAAGATAGGCGTGCCGGTTGGTTTCTGCGTGCGTGTGTCCGGTGTGGACACCGTCATCCTTGCTGGCGCCCGGCCGCCTTCCCAGGCCCTGACTCACCAGGCCAAGCGTGAGTCACCGAGCCCCTGCCCCTGTGCGACAACAGCACCGCGGGGGCCAGGCGGGCGGGCACGTGGGCAGGCCGTGGGGCGTCTCCAGGTGGACAAGGGCCTGCGACCCAGAGCACAGGCCTGGGACTCTGTGCGAAGTGAAGACACACAGGTTCCCATCACCCGTGGGACCCGGAGAGGCACCTGTGACAGCTTCGTGACCACACACAGACTCAAGCACGCTCACCACCCGCCGGCCGCCTGTTGATCACATGGGCGGGGGGCGGAATTTCCGAACAGCCAGCGACCCCCCCGTTCCCGGAGGAACCAGAGGGCAGAGAGCAGGGGCGTTCGGAGCCGGGCTGGGCCACACGCTGCTCTGACCTCCCACGTGTGGCGCGCGCTCTTTCCTGCCGTGTGTTTTGGGGAGCGGGCCGCGGGGTCGCGGGCGGGGGGGGCGAGTGCAGGAGGCCGTGGGGGCTAGGAGAGGAGGAGGGACGGGACGGGGCCAAGGGGTCGCGGGGGCAGGGATGGGCTCTGCGGTCCCGGGAAGCGCAGGGCAGGGAGAACGGAGCTTTTGTGCAGGCAGCACCCAATTTAGAGAGTTCCCCGTTTCTTGCTAGAACTTCTCAAGTCCGCGTGACCGGACAAGCAGCGTGAGCAGCACCTGCTCGCTCTCCACAGGCCTTCTAAGTGCAGACAAAATGCTGGCCTCTGGAGGCGGGTGGGGACAGACCTCCTTCTGGGAGAGGGCGGCCTTCGTTCCCTTCCGGGTGCCCTTGGCTGCACCTGTCGTGAGTCAGATAAACCGCTCAGTGCTTGTGAGAGGGGTCAGCACATGTGGGCACGTGACCCCACGCTTCGTCCCATGGAAGGCGCTCGAAACTCCTCCCGAGCCATCTGTCTTTGTCTGAAGCTGCTTTCCTTGCAGAAGCCCCCACGAGAAGAAGAAGAAGAGGCGCTCGCGGTCACGGACCGAGTCCAAGGCCGGCTCCCAGTCGGCGTCCCCGAGCAAGCAGTCCACGCGCCGGCACACGGCGCACTCGGCCAGCATCTCTCCCGTGGAGAGTCGGGGCTCCAGCCTGGAGCGCTCCAGGTAACCCCACGGGCGCGGGAGGTGGTCAGCGCTGGGGTCAGGGGCTCCCGAGTGGCCCGCCCCTCCGCGGTGCTCCCCTGTGTCGACATGAGGGTGGAGTGGGGTGGGGTGGGCAGGCCACTGTCTGCCCCGCTGGGAAAGCACATCTTAGCGTGAGGCAGCTGTCGTGGGGCAGGCGGGCACGGGGGTCGGTCCGCGATGACCCGGCCCCAGGGCCCACCTCTCGACGCACCACTCACTCCAAGCCACGGAAGTCAGGGGTGGAACCGTGCTCCCTGACGGAACAGGCCCGTGACCTCAGAGGCCGTGGCCGATGGTTAGGTGAGCGGCCCGGTCGGCAGCACAGGTGTGGGTGTCCTCACGCCTGTGCCCGTGGCCATCAGGAGGCCTTTGCAGACCCGTCAGCTGCCGTGCACCCAGAGCCTGGGCAGGGGCCCGGGGGTCGTTCGGGAGGCGGATCGCGATGGCCTCCCGTCTGCGGCGTGCACCTCGCGGGCTGCGTGCGGGGAAACGTTCGCTGAGCCGGGCGGCGCTGCGTAAAATTCACGCGTCTACACCGCGAGTCGTGAGAGCAAAGTGTGTACTTATGACAGTGACTTCCAAAGACCCTAGTGACAAATGTGGGAAGACGCTTCAGTAGTTTTGCGGCCTCTGACCTTCGTCTGTGTTCACACCAGGGGCGTTTCTCAGGAAAAAGACGGCCAGATCTCCTCAGCGATCGTTTCCTCCGTGCAGAGCAAAATAACTCAGGTAAGGCGGCCGCGGGCTCCCTCCCTTCCCCCGGCCCAGAGGGGCTCCTTTTCGCACCCACCCCACGACGCCGATGGGCCCCTCACCCTGCGGGCCCGCGGGGTCCCCCACTGGCAGTCCGTCCCCCCGGGCCCACACGGGAAGCTGGTGCGACCGGTGTGTCTCCCTGCAGGACCTCATGGCCAAAGTGAGGGCGATGCTGGCAGCTTCGAAGAACATGCAGACCAGCGCCTCCTGAGACGCGGCGGCTGCGGAGAGCCAGCCTGTGCGCAGACCCGTCCCCCATCCGTGCCCCCCCTCCGGGGACGCCCCTGGGCTGTCGGCGGTTTTTGTAAAGTAATTTTTGAGGACATTTTCAGTTTAAGATTTTTGACCAGCAGTCTCTTACCTGTATATTTGTAAATAATATCATGTTTCTGTGAAAATGTATTATCAAATAAAATGGGAGGAAAACACCTTTTCTAGCTAGCGACTGTGGGGCGGTTTCTTCCTTGTTTGGCCTGTGAGTTTGTTTTCACCATGTGTCACACTGGGTTCCCCAGCGCAGCCGTTCCCTGTTGTGGCCCGACACGCCCACCCCCCGTGGTCACCGCGCCTGCGCCAGTCCTGGACCAGCGCCTGGGCCAGGCCGTGGTTTGTCCTCATCTGCGGCCCGGCCCTGGTGACTTCTCGACGGCCGCCTGGCTGTTCCTGGGCTGGGTTTTATTCAGGTCGCCACAAATAAGGACTTGCCGCGGTCTGAGGTTTGGAGCAACGTCGCTGGCTCCCTGCGGTGGAATGTTCTGCCCACGCTCAGCCCTCCGCGCCTGCCGCCAGCCCGGTCAGGCGGAAAAGTGGAACTTAGTTTTCCTCCTTCCGAAGTCGGCCTCTTCCTGGAAGCTCCTGCCCCAGAGAGGCGGGGCCCCCCGGAGCCGTGCGGGGCAGGCCTGGGGGAGGCGGGGCCGCCACCACGTGTCCTTCCGGATGCGTGTGCCCGCACACGCACACGCACTTGCCTGCTCCCTTGCCACGGCCACCTTCCCTCACGCTGTGCCCTCCGTATTCCGTGTCGGCCTCTGAGACGCCGTCGCGGCTCCAAGGACGGGCCCGGCCCACGCAGGTCTCCCCCACCGCACCGCGCCGATTCAGCCGGTGACTCGGACGGCGGGGGCCGCCTGCAGCGCGCACGGTGCGTCTCTGGCGTCGGAAGGGCGGTCCCGGCTTTGACTCTGACGCGAGCGCCTGCCTTCCAGAAAGACTTTCCACCAAACTAGCCAACCTTCTGCGCCCTCCCGGGGTGGCGCCGTCTCAGATGCTGCTGTCCTTGCTGCGTCACCTCAGTGATTACGAGTGACCTCCAGCGGCTGCTCATAATTTTCTTCCAATCTGTCCCGTATGTTTGGTTATAGTTTTCACGTGCAAACATGCCGTTACGTGTAGCCGTTCATTTTGCTCGTGGCCTCCGGCAGGGCCACCTCGGGTGGTGACATTTCCACTCGAAGGAACCAGAAACCACAGTCACGGCAGGGAGGTGGTCCGTGTCTGTGGGCGTCTGGGCGCGTGTCGGGGCCACCCGGCACTGGGGGGGCCTCACGGCCAGGTAGGCACAGCTTTGCACAGACCGAGCCCCGGAGAGCCCACCCAGAAGGCCACGGTTGTGTGCTTAGGGGACCGTCCCACAGGGGGAGTGGGGAGGACCCCGCAGTGTGGCTTCCTGTCCCGTGGGGAAGGGGTTCCGCTTGGTCCAGGTGGGCGCCCGCTCGGGCTGCGCGGACGACAAGGACCCCTTGCTCCGCACGCTGCACTCCCTGCGACAAGTACTGGGCGGAGGGACAGGCTTCAGGGGAGAGCCCTGCCCTCAGGCCGCGGCGCTGAATATTCACTCTTCCAAGGCCACTTCCCACCTGCAGCTCTTGTGCCCCCGGGCGCTCCGCGTGACCTGCGTGGACCCCCCCCCCACGCTTCCGGGGCCGATCCCCCTCCCCCATTCCACACCCCACCCCCCCTGCTCCGCCAGGTTCCCGGGTGAAGGCCCTTCGCTGAACCTACGTCCCTAGTGGGAGAGGGGTGGGAACGGCGGCCCCAGCTGTTCTGTCGCACCTGCAATTTGGCCACACGGTTAAATACGCTCCCGGGCGGCGCCGGGTGGCTCAGGCGGTTCAGCGAACACCTCCTCCGCTCAGGTCGTGATCTCGCGCTCGTGGGATCGAGCCCCGTGTGGGGCTTCTCCCAACTGTCAGGATTCGAGCTCCGGCCACGGCTTTCAGTGCGCGCTGCGCGCTCGGTCCCCGGGCAAGAGCGGACGGAGCCGGGGCGGGGGGGGGGGGGGGACAGGCCACTGTCCCCCCAGGAAAGCAGGTGCCACTGCCCAGAGAAGGCGCGAGGGAGGCAGGCGAACCGACAGTTTACCCGCCCGGAGGCCGCACCCCCGGGGCAAGAGCTGAGATCCACGCAGCAGGCTGGGCGCCGCCCCCGACAGCCACCCCGAGGTCCAGGACACCGGAATTTGTCCCAGGCTTCTCCGCCTTCGCGGTGTCTGCAGGGTGGACGGCCCGCACCTTCTGCCATAAACAGCGTGGCGGCCAGCGTGGCCAGTGCTTTGTAGAGAGGGTGGAGCCAGGGGGCATCTGTAGGGAGATGACCCGCGACCTGGAGAAAGTAATGAAGCAGGGGAGTGTGCCAAGGGGCCCTGGGCTGCCAGTGCAAAGGTCCTGAGGCAGGAATGTGCCTGAGTGACAAGGGAGAGGGGAGGTCAGGAGTTCATGGTAGGGGAAAGGGTGGGATTCGGGGGTGGGGGCTCTGGGCAGGACCTGCAGACCCGTGGAGGAGCTGGGACTGTGTCCCCAGTGCAGCGGGAGGCCCCGTCCCTACCCATGTGGGAAAAGTGGCCCAACTGCAATCTAGGGAACAGCCTGTAGGAAGCCAGGGTGTGTGCAGAGGCAGGTGGGAGGTGGGTCCCCATGCCCAGCGGCCATCCCAAACCACAGGAGCCTGTCCTCATGCCAAGTGCTGTGGTCTTGGGGCCAGGGTGGCTCTCTGACGGAGACCCCGGCTCATGGCTGCCCGGGGACCACGTGGACATGCCAGGATGGTCTCGTCTTCAGAGACTTAACTGTTTCGTCTACAGCAGCCCTTTTCCCAGACGAGCTGCCTCTCGGGTTTGGGGGGACGCGCATCTGGGACACCGCTGGCCGCACCGCAGGGCCCTGGCGGGGAAGCCCCGAGACTCGGGCTCCCAGGAGCGCCGGGCTGCCCCTCCAGGACCCAGCTGAGGAAGAGCATATCGTTTCCCTGAGCCCGCGTTAGGGCGCCTCCTCCCCAGGGGTGAGCCGGACCCACACCTCCTAGACTTGTGTGACCATCGTCGCCGTCCGATTCCAGAATATTCCACCCCGCCCCCCAGATTAGCATTCTGCGCTGGGTCTCTGGAAGTGCCTCTTGTGGACGCTTTCTTCATAGACTCGGGCACCACCGGCCCGTGGTGCATCAGAACGTCGCCTCCTGTGAGTCCGTCTGTGGCCAGGGGACACTGGGTGTTCCTGCTTTTTGGCCCTTGTGGGTCGTGCTGTGGTGACACCCGCCAGGTTCCATGCAAACGGAAGCTCTCCGCCCGGTTCTTCAGTGGGGGGAAGCCGCTCCCGTGCAGGGTGGATGCAAGGACCCTCCGAGGAGAGGCCGGGGGGGGGGGGCGGGTAGGGAGCGGCTGCAGAGCCCCTCGGGGACACAGGGCACGGGGACGTGGCGGCGCGGGCATGCGGAGCTGGGACCCGATGGGGTAGGGCCTGGGGACCCCACCTCCCACGGCCACTTCACGTGAGCCTTACGTGTCAGGACCCTGCCCGTCCCGCACGGGGGCGCCCTGACCCCCAGCACCACGGGATGTGACCGTGTGTGGAGGCAGCGCCCTACACGCGTGACGAGGTGAAGTGGTGTCGCCCGGGTGGACCTGCCGCATACGACTGAGTCCCCGCGGCGAGCACAGCAGGACGCAGACACACACACGGGGCTCGACCACTGGGGACATGGCAGGGAGACGGCGTCTGCAGCCCCGGGCCCCTCGCTGACCATCCAGGACGATCCCGTCCCAAGATCTTTAACGCAACCGTATCGGCAAAGCCCCTTTCGCCACATAAGGGGACACGTCTCGGATCCCAGGGGTTAGGACTGGGTATCTCTGGGCCACTGTCCCACACTTGGGATTCGCGATTCGCCCCCCACCCCGGGCGCCAGCCCCACGAGGGTGGGGATTCAGGCATGCGGCCCGAGCCTCACCGCTCTGCTGGGGTGGAGGCGGGGGTCCCGGTCCAGGGTCACCACCTCCCCCCAGACCCCTGTCTTGGAGAAGGGACCTTATTTGAGTGAGCAACCTTTTGCATCCCGTACACATAGTGCGCTTCCCTTGCTCTCATTTTTATTGATTTTCAGTTACACAAGCAAACCAGAAATAGCCGCTCCTGGCAGAACGTAAAGCAGGCTGACGAGCTGAAGGCCTTGGCCTCACCCGGCTCCCCCGGAGCAGATCCCGAGCGGCGGGTCCCAGGGACAGGGACGGATCCCAGGGACAGTGACTGCCGAGGAAGCCGCCCGGGCCGCGGGGATGGGAAGGGCGGGGGGTGCAGAGCTGCCCGGCGTCCCCCGGTGGTGCAGCTCATCTCCAAGGGCCCGGAGCACCTCCGCTCCATTAGTCATGAGCCGGGGCTGCCCTGGAATGACGCCCCGCAGCCCGAGGAGGGGTGGCCAAGGGAGCGCCCAGGGAACGTGGGCGGAGCTCAACCCCATGCCCTTCAGTGGTTCCCTCCAGAACTTTCCCTCTGCTTTCACACGTGCACACGCGCACGGCGCAGGAAAGCAGCGCCCTCCCAGCTTAGCCCGAGCCGCGGTCCCAAGGCCGTCCCTCATTGCAGGATGTGGGTTGTGTGGCCCTGAGCCAGTCGCGCAACTGGGAGACCGTAATGAGCGGTCGGCCCAGGCGCTGGGCATCAGCATCACGAACCCCTGGGCTGACAGGGACAAAGGGGGATTTCCTAAAGGAAACTGGAGGAGCTGACACCAGACAAAGGGAGATGGGTGGCTGGCATGGCTGGATCAAGGGCTCAGAGAGATGATACAGATATACGTGTTGGTGCGTGCACATGCGGTAAATGTAAATATACAGTTTCGTGGGTCTTTTCTGACTTCTGTTTTCTTTTCTCGCAATTTTTTTCCACTCCACGAAATGACCGAGTAGCCCACTGGCACACCTGGATCTAGTCCTTTCTGACTCCCAGGTAGTGTTCCGTCTTGCGGGTGTGTCCCCGTGTGGTTGGCCCAGAGCACCCCCACTTACTTGGCACCGTGTGGGTCTTAGAAGAGGTGCCTGTCCTCCGGCGGGACACAGCACCCCACGCTGCAGGGATCACAGATGGGCGGGCAGTGTCCTCACCTGCGTTGCTGGCCACAGTGGGCACGACTGGCCGGGCACGTGGCCCTGCTCCAGCCGGTCAGCCCTTTGCGGGCATTCAGGCAGCTTCTGTTGTTAAATGAGTACATCCTGCATCCGTCTTCTCGTGCAAAGATGGGAGTGTTTTCCTAGGGCAGACCAAGAATGCCGGCCGTGGGAAAGGTACTCTTTCAATTTTAATAGCTGCTCCCTGACGGCCTTCCAGGGAGGCTGGACCAGCTGCCCCACCCCCACCCCGTGGCACCGAAGTCCCCACTTCCTACGCCCTCGGCACATGATGAGGTGTCAGTTTTCCAACGTCGCCCATCTTTTGGCTAAAAGCGGCCTCTTCTCGGTGCTTGGACTCTGTCCATGTCCAAACACCAGGGTTCAGTGGCAGGCTCCGAGAGAAAGCAGCAACAGTGGGGCCGTGGTCCCCAGCGTGAAGTGACACGCCGCCCCCCCAAGCATCCTTGGTGCTTGCTGAGGTCACCAGCCACCACCTGGACCTGTCTCGGGAGAAGCACAGCCTGTCCACGCTTCTGTGTGTGCTCCTGAGGCCGCCGTCCCAGCCACCTCCCTTCACCAGCCTCTGGGATCCACCCGCCCACAGCATCCTGCTCCAAACCCTCAAATGCGGGACGAACTCTTACACGGGGCTCGATTGCTCTGGCAACCCTTCCGAGCCCCTGGATCCAGCCCTGCCTGCCATCCATCTCCCTTCCTCTGACTTCATCGCCTCCTGTTTTCTTTAGAAAACCCCTTGCTTCCTACAGTCCGTGCAGGCAGATCAGCTCATTTCCACCCCCCAGCCACATGTTTGGCTCAGGGACAGACACATAATCTGCATCATCCAATAAAAGGTGGCCGTGGGTCTGTGGCTTGAGAGAGAGTCTGTCTGTGGCTGGGCTTGCTAAGCCGCACGGATGTTGGCTGGAGCTGCCCTGCGCCGTCTTTGCTGCCATTTGGAGAAATCTTGCCTGAGGATGAAGCCAGCACAACAATGGAGGGAGAAACTGTGTACGGGATCTAGTCTCTGTGCGACTTGATCCGGCCTTGCCTGACATCCCTATGCCCTGGGAGGTCCCGGTCTAACAAGCCTCTACATTTCCTTTCCTTGACGAGAAGCAGCTTGAGCTGGTTTCTGCCACTGACAACCAGGGTGTCCCCATGCACGTGAGCAAAATTTGGGGATGTGCCTCTGAGAGGTCACTGTGTGCCAGGGTGCCTCGCCACACGGCATCTCAATTTGTCAATACGAAGGTCTCCTGAAGCAGGTGCAGGATCTCCTTGCTCCAAAGGGGCCACAGAGGCTCTAACAGTAACAGAGGACCGATGATCAAGGCCACAGCTTGGGGCAGGATGGCGAAGGGGAGGCTCTGCCTGGAACCCACCCCTCACCACTCCCCCCAGACCGGGTGCCGTGGGTCCAGCGGAAATGCTTGGGCCTCAGTTTCCCTTTCCATAGTACGGGCCCTCAATTCTGACAGTACCAGCTCTTCCCAGAGGGCTGGGAAGAGTTGCAGACCCAGCAGGATGAGAAATCTAACAAAGTCTGGGGGGGGGGGAGCTCTGCATCTGAACCCCGCAGCCCCCGCCCCGACCCTCCCCACCGAAGATCCCACAGGGTACTTAGGTTCTCTGGGCCTCGGTTTCCTCGTTTGAAAACGGAACAACAGTGCCCCTCTCGTAAAACGTTGTGAGAAGCCAATGAGATTACAAATGAGGCAGGTTGAACCGGTGCCCAGCGCACACGGACCTCCGCCAAACGTCAGCATCCGCCTCCCCAACCCAGAGCCCACGGACTCCCAACTGCGCCCAGACCCCAGGAGACTAGCGCGCCGACAGCGCCCCCGCCCCGCCCCCACCCCTTCCCTTCGCGTCTCGAGGGCTCCACCAGGCGTCCGCCGGACGCGCTGCAGAGGCCGCTTGGGGTGCCCAGCCGTGTCCACGAATCCCGGCTCTGGCCGGGGTTCGCGGAGCGCGCGGGCAGGCGGGGAGCCGGGGCAGCCCCCAGGGCTGAGGGGCGGCCCCGACCACCGCACTTTGCGCCCGCCCGCGCACCCCCGCCGCCCCGAGACCGTCTGCGGACGCTCGCGTATCTCCTTCCCGTCGGGCACCGCAGCCCCAGGGTCCGGGGCTCGGGCGAGGCGCGGGGTGCGGCTGGGGTCCGAGTCCCCGCGCAGGACGCGGAGCCTTTAAGGCGGTGGGCGGGGCGAGCGCGGCCGGCGGTCGTTCGCAGACATTAGCATGCCCCGCCCCTCCGCTGAGAGGCGGCGCGCGGGGCTCGGCCGGGCCGGGCGCTGCGCGCGGCGGAGCGGGGCGCACGGGCGGACGGGCGCAGGGGCGCAGGGGCGCAGAGCGGCGGCGCGGGGCGCGGGGCGCCGGACGCAGGGGCGCGGGAGCGCGGGGACCTCCACTGCCGCGCCGACCTCCCTGCGAGCGGGATGGGGCGCCGCGCCGCCCCCGGGCCCGGCCCGCCGCCCCCCCGGCTCCCGCCGCTGCCGCTGCCGCTGCCGCTGCCGCTGCTGCCGCTGCTGCTCGCGCTGGCGGCCCGCGGGGGCTCTGGCGCGCCCGCGCCCCGCGCGGAGGACCTCAGCCTGGGAGTGGTGAGTGCGCGGCCGGCACGCGGGGTCCCGCGGGCCGGGAGGACCCCGACAGTGCCCCTCGGCGCCTGCGGGAACGCGGGGAGCCCTGGACCCATTTTCTAGGCGGAAAGCTGAGGCCGGGGCGCAGGCTGAGCGGCTGACGCGCGCGCGCCCAGGTCTGGAAAAAGGCGCCGGGTACCTTCCCGGCTCCTCGGCGCTCGCAGCGCTCCGCAGCCGCGGCGGACAGCGGAGGTTGGGGCTCCCCGGTCGAGCCCTTGTCTGCGGCTCGGAGCGGCCCCAAAGGGGGACCCCAGGCGAGCGGGACGGCCGTCGCAGCCGCCGGCAGCAGGGCGCCCCGCGTCCGTTCCCAGTGGGAGTGGCGGGGGGGAGGGGCGCGCACCCCCACCGAGAAAAGGTCGGGGCTGCGGAGTAGGGGCGCCCCGGAAAGCTGGTGGTTCTCGAGTTTGCTCCGTGTAGGGTGCTGGGGAGCGAGAGAACCGGCCCCCAGACCCCACTGGACACGAATCTTGGCCCTGTTCCCTGTCCCCTTCCTCCGCCAGGGCGGCCAGCCTTGCTCTGTCTCCCCCTTGGCCCTGTCTGAGGTTTATGGGGTTCCCCTCCCATTCCTAGGCTCGGATGCAGCCCCACCGCGGTCCCCAGCGCCCCCTCCCTGAACGCCAGCTGTCCCCCCGCCTTGGGAGCCGTCCTGGGGGCGGCGGCAGCGCCCTCCTCCCACAGCCCTCCCCCTGTTCAGACTCCTCTGGACCTGGAAGCTTGAGATCAGACTTTCTGGGTCTCGCCGCCCCCAGGTTGGAGAGCTCAGGCGAGGGCGCGAGGGGCAGTTGGATTGTTTCTTTGGGGGCTTCCGCCCCTGCTGCGGCTCCTCACTCTGACAAGCTGCCGGGGATCCGGGCCAGGGGCCGCACCCTTCCCAGCCCCGCACACGGCCCACCTCCACCCGCGCAGACAGGGGTGTCCTAAAGGGGTGCTGGGCGAGCCCCTCTCCCAGCGCCTCTGACACTTGAAAGCTGCAGGTGGATTTCAGGCAGGAAGGGGGGGGCACTCGACTGGGGGAGTTGGGAGTCACCCGCAGCTCCGTTCAGTCGGCCGGACTTGGCCACAGGCTCTGGCCGAGAAACAGGCTGGGGGCCACCCCCGCCCAGCTGCCCCAGCCCTGGAAGCCATCTGGGCCGGCGCAGCCGGCGGCATCCAGACGCCTGAGGGACCCTCCCAGCCAGACTGCCTCCGAAATTGGGGTGCTCCTCTGTAGCTGGGGGTTTCCTGGATCCCCTCCTGGGGCACATGATCTGGGGGCCAGCGTGTCTCCAGGTCTGGGCAGAGAGACAATAGAACCCAGGACTCCACTTTCCAGCTCAGAGAGACCCTGCTCTGAAGGCTAATGAGGATCCGGGGGCCCGTCGGGGGATGGGATGGGAGTCCTGGCCTGGCCAAGTCGGTTTGTCAGACCCAGGGTGGTTCCGAAGTCTTTCTCTCCCTGCCCAGGGACAGCGGGTTGTGCACCCCCTCTGCTCGCTGCCGGGGTTCCCGAGACCCCCCCCTGGGGGTGGGCAGTCACCGGGCCAAACTCTGTGGAATGCAGCGGGGGGCAGGGGGATGTGGCTCCTTAGCCTCGAGCTCCAAAGACAGCAGGGCCCTGGCATCTGGCCCAGTGGGTAAAGAGCAGAGGGTTCTGCTCCTGACCCTTAAGGCTCCCACCCAGGGAAGGCCAGGACCCGCCCGCCTGGCGGAGCAGCCTTCCAGCCTCCCGCCCCGTTTGCGGGCAGAGGGCGATCTCTGGTGGCCTTCTGGGGAATGACACCCCAGAGCCGCAGACCCAGAGGTGCAGGAAGTCTTGGACACAAGCAGGATTTATAGGGAGGAGGGGGGACTCCTTCCCGCCCCTCCTGTAGACGCCCGGGTCCGCTGACTCTGGATATGCAGATCTGGGGCTGCCAGTGAGGAGAAGGGCCCCTTTGTAAGTGTGACCCAGCTCCTGCCAGACAGAGTCGAGCCCAGCGGGTCTTGAGCCCTGGCTGGTCGCTGGGAGAGGCTGGCCCAGCCCACCCCCTGCTTTGGTGTGAGGACAAAGCACTGCATTGAGTCCTGCTGTGCCCAGCTCATGGTGGGCTTTCAGGCTGTGCACAGCGGGACAGAAGAGTGCGCTGTGCTCTCCTGGGGTCAGCCGAGCTTCCCGTTATTGTATTTCCGCCGAGGTGACACCCATAGCAAGATACCCAGGCTATACAGAAGGGTCCTAGGGAGAAAGTCTGTCTTCTCTATTCTCCCCTCATCCCCTGAGAATCCTCTGGAGGTCGTCTGGGCATCCAGAAGGACAGGGGGACCTGGGCTCCTTATTTTTATGGATGACAGCCTCCTGCCCACTGTTGCTCGCCCGGCTGTTTTCACTTCGAAGCCTGTCCTGGAGAACATTCCGTATTGCCACGTCTGGATCTGCCCGGGTCTCTGTGTTCACCCCAGCTCGCTCCATCGCGCGGATGTCACATGCTCCCGCCGGCCCTGGGCACGGACGTGCGGGCTGTTGCTGATGTTTTTGCTAAGCCAGCGGTAGTGCCAGAACTTCCCGGTTACCGCGGCGTAACTATGTGGGACCCAGGCCCTGGAGTAGGGGGGCCGGTGACGGGCATGAACGTCACACGTGGCATGTCAGCAGATTTGCCAGCCCGTCTTCTAAAGTTTCTGCCCAGGTGCTCAGGTTTCTACCTCCAGCAACAAAGTTCCCATTGCCCTGAACACATAGCATCTTGGGGGATCGTGTGATCTTTGACGGACAGGTGACCAGTTTGCGGCTGAGACTGTGTGTGAGGATGGCCAGGAGCAAGCAAGGCCCTCCCACGACCCGGGAGGCCCCAGGGGATGAGAGGACAGGCAGGCCACGGCCAGACGATGGCAGCGCTGGATGTGAGCCGGGACTTCAGAGCATGCGCAAGCCCCGTGTCCCCCACCCTGGGCTGGAGGCAGATCGTGGCAGGAGTGACAGTTACCCTTGGCCTCTGGGTCCCTGCTCCTCAGTGCCAGTACCCACGGGAGCCCGTGGCCCTGCGTGCGCTCAGGACTGATGTCACAGACCTGGCACGGTGCAGCTGCAGCCTGGGCCTGCCCACCGTCCACCAGGACAGACAGCATTAACACACAGAGTAACCAGGGAATGGTCAACCCTGCGTGATTCTGCGCGGAGTCTTCCGGAGAGAAGCCTCCAGGGGCCCCCTCCCAGCACACCCATGGGAGGGTAGATGTAACTGAAGGTCCTAAGATCCACCCAGCAGGCCCCCAGTCCTGAGGCGGGTTGTCAGCAGGGAGCTCTGGTCCTGGAGCACTCCTTGCCCTCGGTGGAGCACTCCTTGCCTTGGGGCTGCAGCCAGTCTGAAAGAAGTCTTTGTGTTCTTCTGTGGTGGGAGCCAGTGTGGCATGGGCAGGGCTGTGCCCCCTGGGAGCGTGGACCCCCAGCAGCTGGCCCGAAGGCTTAGGATGTGTCCCCTCTCACGTGGGCCCTTGGGGTCTGGACCCAGCCCACGGGCCTCGGTCTCTGGTGGGTGAGGCCTCTGGATTGTTCTCACGGGTGGGTGCTGGCAGGAAGTCAGCTGCCTTCCCGTCCTGAGGGGGAGGGAGCAGCGGAGAGAAGGCTGGAGAGGATCTGAGGTTTGGCAGCGCGGCTGACGCAGTGCCTTCCAAGGGTGCGTTGAGCATCTGTGGTTTTTGCCTATTGCTGGCGATGAGTTTCCAGCGCGATGGTCTGGGCGCAGGGTCTGTGCATCGCTCGCGGAGGGTGGTGGGTCTGCCCCTCATAAGCTGAGAGCCTGTGGGGTCTTCCGTCGGCCCTCTGCAGGGACGGGACAGGGTGACAGAGTGGTCTGGCGGGTGCACAGCCCGGGTCCCCCCACCCCCTGCCCAGAATCAGCTTCGACTGCTGACCGGCTGCCAGCCTCTGCATGCCTGCCTCCTGTATGCCTTTCTCCGTGTTTCTCTGTGGAACATCCAGGGCTGCTTCCTGCCCCAGGGCCTTTGTGTGTGCCGTACCCACCTCCGTGAACTCTTATAGGGCTTGACACCTGACCAGTTCCTCATCTTTCAGGTCTCAGCCTTCAGGTCTCAGTCACTCACCGGGGACACCTTCTCTGATGACCATTTAGACGCTGCATCCTGTCACTCACGTCCCCTCATAGCAGAGACGTTACGGGCATAGGCTCTGGGCTCCAGTCCCGGCCCTGCCCCATGCTGGCTATGTGACTGGGGGTGCCTGTCCTAACCTCTCTCTCCATGTCCCCCTCTGGAAAGTGGGGATGGCGGTGCTCGCCCATGAGATTACTTCAGCAGGTACTTATTTGGTGGCTACTGTATGCCAGGCGGGAACACCACAGACGATGCCCTGAGAGGCGTCGTGAGCGTGAAGCAGGTCAGTGAGTGGAAAAATACTCCGTAATTGTCAGCTGTTAGGATCGCGTGTGGTACCTGCTGTCCTGCGTGAAGTCACTTGTTTCTGCGTCCACTTGTTTACCGTTGCTTTTCCCCAGGACGCCATCTGCTTCTGGAGCCCCGTCTGCAGGGCAGGCTCTCCCGGGTCTCCACTGTCCCCAGATGCCTGGCACAGTGAGTGCTCATTCTGGGTGTGTCAGGTGGACGGACAGTCTGTCCCAGGGGGACCCCCCCCGGGGACACTGGGCACAGGGATCTCCCCAGCCACCCATCATCAGCTCCCAGAGCAAGACCAGCGCCGGCTCATTTCCGTCCGTGTGGCCGAGCAAGGCAGGCAGGGACGGATGCCAGGCCAGACCCACCCCTGGCTTCACGTGTGACCGAGTGCCCGGTTTCCTCAGCTGTGAGCGGAGGTGGTGGCCACACTGCCCTGACCCGGTGCCGGTGAGCAGTGAGCCCGTACTTCCTGGCCACAGCCGGGCTCTGCTGGACTTACTGTTGGTATCTGGGCCCTGGGGGTGCTCTAGAGCCACTGCCTGCCAGCCTCCACTTCCCCTGAGCCACTTTGCCGTGGCCGAGGGGTGACTGTCTGCACTCCGCCATGGCCCCTCTGCAGCCTTTGAGTCTCGGTTTACTCGTCTGTGCAGAGGGGCTAATGCTCTCTATGCCCCCCACTAGGTTGGGGGGAGGTCTAGTCCCAGATGGACTGTGCAGGGGAAGGACGCACAGGTCAGCCACCCAACTGCTGGGGGCTCACACCTGCTGGGGGCTCTCACCTGCTGGGGTCTCACACCTGTTGGGCCCTCTCACCTGCTGGGGGCTCTCACCTGCTGGGCCCTCTCACCTGCTGGGGCCTCGCACCTGCTGGGCCCTCTCACCTGCTGGGGGCTCTCACCTGCTGGGCCCTCTCACCTGCTGGGGCCTCGCACCTGCTGGGCCCTCTCACCTGCTGGGCCCTCTCACGTGCTGGGGCCTCTCACCTGCTGGGCCCTCTCATCTGCTGGGGGCTCTCACCTGCTGGGCCCTCTCACCTGCTGGGCCCTCTCACCTGCTGGGCCCTCTCACGTGCTGGGGCCTCTCACCTGCTGGGCCCTCTCACATGCTGGGGCCTTGCACCTGCTGGGGGCTCTCACCTGCTGGGCCCTCTCACCTGCTGAGGGTGCACCTGCTCCGGCAGCTCAGGCCAGGGCTGTGCTGCGTCTGGAATCGGAGAGTTGGGAAGGGGGTGGGACCCGTTAGCACAGTAAACGGAGGCACGTGGCATCATCCGTGACAAGCGCACGAAAGAGATAAAAGCGGAGAGGCCTGGGGCCGCGCGGGCAAGCCCGGAAGGGCCGGCTGGATGTGCCGCATCACGTCCTCCCCAGTGCCTTGCACCGGGCACCGCGGCTCCGACCTCAGTTTCCCCGCCTGCAGTAAAGGCCCGGCCCAGGGGTCCCTGGGTGGAGGAAGGGCGCATCTCCTCGGCTGTTGGGGACTCTGGGGCGGGGTAGCGGCTGCGGGGTTGGGGCGCCCCTGCTCTTCCCCTCTTCTCCCCTCCTTTCGCCTCCCCTCTACTCCCCACGGCCTTCTGGAAGGTTCACCTCCGCTGCGCAGCCGGGTTGCCCTGGAGACGCGGTCGCCGTGACTACGGCTCGCACGGGGTGGGCGCACAGGGCGGGGCCCCGGCTTGCACCCCGCAGGCTCCGTAGGGACAGGGAGGGGGGCGCGGGGGCAGCGTGCGGCCCCTGCCGCGACCCCCCCACCCCCAGGACGGTTCTCAGTCCCCGCGTTAACCTCCCTCTGCCCCAGAAGGTAGTGCTGCCCCCGGGAGGAGGCCTGTCCGTTTGGGAATTGGCCTGTCTCCCCCGGAGATGGAGAAGCGCTGGCCGGCGGAGGGGGCTGGGGGGGGGGCACTGTCGCCCCAGCGCCCCCTCCCTCCCTGTGCGGGCCCCCCCCCCCCCCGCGGTGCCTCCCAGCGGGGGATCGACCGCCCCGCCCCCGCAGGCTTGCAGGCCCCTCCTCCCCGAGGCCACCGAGAGCCCTCCACCCCCCCACCCCCGCTGCGGGCAACCCCCCACACGCCCAGGGGCTTCTAGTGTCAGCCGCCTCCTCAGGGTTTCCCACCCTCCCGGTCTGGCCTGTCTGGGAATGGACCCAGAAGCCCCCTGGACGGCAGGGGCCATGGGGAGGGGACAGCTGGGGCCTTCAGAGGGGCCTGCTTCCTGATGCTAAGGCCAGGGGGAGGGGTCCACTCTGGGAGCGCCCACACCTACGGGTGGGGTCCCCTGGCCCACCCTGTTCTTCCGGTCTGGCACCTGACAGCCCCCAGCCGCCAGAGCCGCAGTGTCCCCAGGGCCCAGGCAGGCAGGGCCTGCCCACACTCTGCTGCCCTCCGTTGTTCTGCAAGGTAGCACGGGGGCCCCTCTGACCCGGGGCTAAAACCTCCTGCCTTTCAGCCTTGGCAAACGTTTCTAAACCACCTGACGCACTCTTGAGGCCTCCAAAGCCTGCAAATGCGTGTGGCCCCCTGGCCAGGCTGCGGGGGCTTCCCTGGGCGGGGCGGGGCCCTCTGCCAGCCCTCGGAGCCCCGGAGGGCTGGGGCACAGCTCAGTGCAGCCCCCAGCTGCTATCCCAGCCTGCAGGCCCGACAGCTTCTCCCAGGGCGCCTCACCCCCACCGCTTGTGTGGACCCTTCCCTGGTGAGGAGGGGGGTTGCTGGCACCTCCATCTAGCATCCTGGACATGCAAGGAAACTCCAGAGGGCTTCCTAGAGAAGGCAGCCTCGTGGTGCCGAGCAGCCCTGAGGCCCTGGGGTTCTGTAGCTCAGGCCTAGAGTCTTAAGAGAGGGCTCTGAAATGTGTGCGTGCGTGTGCGTGTGTGCGTGTGTGTGTGTTTTCTGACATTCAGGAAAAAAACTGCAGTCAAAACTTTCAATAATTTTTGAAGCTTTTCCCAAAAACGTGTGTAGCCGCGAACACGTGTGTTTAGTGCCAAAGGCTGCCTCGGGTCTCTCCAACGCCCAGACAGGGCCCGGGCCCGGGACACGCTCACCCTGCTGGTGACCGAGCTGTTTGAAGTGATGGGAAGGGGGTGGGGAGGTGGGTGGCCAAGGCCATCTCCCCTGAGCACAAGGTGTCACCCTTCAGGCCCCCGGGGAGAAGGTGTCCTCTAATGAGGCGCGTCCACTTGGGAGGGTGTCTCGATCACTGTCCATTGAGGACCAAGTCACTTCTGGTGCTACTCAGCCCTGTCCGACCACCCCGGAGGGGCCCCAGTTTTGCACACACTCTTGGGGGCCTCCAGTCGGGACTAGAGGACCTGGGCCAGTAAGGGTTTGGGGGGGGGGAGGGGAAGGAACAGAGAAACCTCGGGAAAGATCCTGTTTCCCGGAAAGGGAGGAATCTAACTGGTCTCTGCAGGTGTATGCAAATTGTATGCAAATCCTCAAGGTGGCAGCTTCTGGTCAGTTGAAGCCCCTGGGAGCCCCAGGCCGGTGGACCCCCCACCACTGAGCACCTGCTAGGCCCCCTGTGGGGGCAGACACTCTGGGCATGGACCCTACTGGCCAGGGCTACGAACCCAGAAGCTTCCAAGGGGTCCGCAGGTAGCAGAAACGAACCGAAGAGTTTCTTAGATATCCACCAAAGCGCAAACAGGCCTGCGCGTTGGTACCTTTCTTGGAGCCACAGGCCTGGGAATGGTGGGGCTCAGGGAGTCCCTGCCTTGCCTTCCATCCACCAGTGGGTTCCCCGCCCCCCTGTCTGGGGAGCCCCCCATGTCCAGATGGCCCAGGCGCTATCGTGGGACTGTCACACAGCCTAGGAAGTGGGCACGAGCACCATTTGGTGGTTCAAGAAGCTGGAACGCAAGCGGGGCTCCCCCCACGGGAGGGCCTCAGCGCCTCCCGGTCTCCCAGGGCCCCGCACGGATGGCGCAGGTGACTGGGGACTGAGAGGGGGCTGCATTTGTGTCCACGCCGAAGGGCCACCTTCCTGCCTGCCTCCTGTTTGGCTCAGGGAACCCCGCCCAGCGCACTTGCCAGCAGAGCCCGTCGCCTGACGCCGCGCGTGCTTCATAGAGCCCCTGCGTCAGGTGCTCACATGAACCTTTGCCACTTTCTGACTCATTCCACGCTCACGTCCACGGGCGGGGGGGGGAACCAGCCCAGAGGCTGGAGTGACTTGTGTCAAATGCACAGCAGGTGGCCTCAGAGTCTGGGCTGTTAGCGGCTGCGAATGCGCGGCTCCTGACGGGAGCCTGAGGCCAGGCTCCAGACTTCAGGTCCTGGACTCTTGCCTCCCCAGGGCCTGAATTCGGCACTTGCCACATGAGATAACCTTTGCAGAATTTGTCCCCGGGGCATCTCCTGGCTCAGGAGAAGTGAGGCGGGGCAGGTTGCTGTGAGCAGCCGTACGGGTTGCGCACTGCTTGAGCTCCGCCCTTCTAAGGGGCATCAAGTTTATTCAAGTGCTTCTCCAGCATCGGCCCATAAAGTAACTTAGAGAAGGGACCGGAGGTGCCTTGTGGATTAATGGGGGGCTGGGGCCAGGGTGCTGTTGGTCAGGGCTGGGAGAGGCCTGCCCGCCACCTCGAGGGCAGGCTCCTCTTCTGGGGGGGGCTGAGCCCCCCGCCCCCACCACTCACCCTGCTCTCTCCTCTCAGGAGTGGCTGAGCCGATTCGGCTACCTGCGCCCAGCCGACCCCACAACGGGCCAGCTGCAGACACAGGAGGAGCTGGCCAAGGCCATCGCCGCCATGCAGCGGTTCGGGGGCCTGGAGACCACCGGCGTCCTGGGTCAGTCCCGCGGGGGCGGCAGGAGCCGGCTGCTCCGGGAGCCCGGTTTCCCCTAACTCCACCTGCTTTGGGGCCCCCCGTGGAGGTGGGGTTAGGGACGGGCCCCCCAAGGACTCCCCCCAAGTGTGGGCCCAGTGCCCACCCACAGTCCCAGCTGAGCCTTGTCCTGTGCAGGTGACAGACCTGCACCGCCAACACCACCAGCTTTCCCTGGGAAAGCGGAGATCTGGGGTGTTTATGTGAGCACCCCACTTTTGACGCGCTGGCAGCACACTCCAGTTTTGTGAAGGGCCCCCTGTGGTCTGACATGTCACAGCTGCTGTCCCCAGGCCTCTGCAGAGGTGGACACGTAGGTGTCACAACAGAGCAGGCCAGGCGTGTGTCCCGTGAACGGCCAGAAGGACTGGCGATCCTGGACAGATGGCGCCGCGCCCGGCCAGTCCAGGCCCTGCCGCACTTGGCACTTGCTCTCAACGAGCCCTGTCCCGGTCCTGGACGCAGCCCTGGCAGTGAGATCTGGTCCCCGCCAGACCTGGTCCGGGGAGCGGGGCGTGGGGCCTGAGCCCGGTGCCGCCTCTAGGGGACCTGACCCCGACACTCCCCTGCAGATGAGGCCACCCTGGCGCTGATGAAGACCCCTCGGTGTTCCCTCCCGGACCTTCCTGCTGCGGCCCCTGCTCGGAGGAGGCGCCAGGCTCCAGCTCCAACCACGTGGAGCAAGAGGAGCCTGTCGTGGAGGTGGGCGGGGTGCATGGACTGTCCTGGTCTTAGTCCCTGGGGGCCCCGAAACTAGCGCCACAGGCCAGGCCCAGGGTGACAGGGAGGTGGTCCTCAGCCCTGGAGGCCAAGGGTCGCCAGGCTGGCTGCTTTCGAAGCTCAGCGGTGGGGGGAGGGGGACCTGCGGTCCCAGCCTCCCCCCTCCCCTGCTCCAGTGCTGGCGCTGAGGTCCCAGCCTCCCCTCCCACCCCTGCTCCAGTGCTGGCGCTGCGGTCCCAGCCTCCCCCTACCACACGGCCACCTCCCTGCCTGCCTGTGTCCCTTGAGGACCCCTCACCCCGTCCAGGAGGCCTCATCTCACCCTTTGCCTTAACTGCATCTACGAATCCCTGTTTGCAGATAAGGTCCTGGGTGGGTAGCCCTGGGGAGGGAGGCTGGACCACGCTGGAGCCCGGCGAGGGGGCACGGGGCCTGGTGAGCAGACCCCAGGCTCTGACCCCGCCCGCCCTAGGGTCCGCACGTTCCCGCGGGACTCGCCCCTGGGCCGGGACACCGTGCGCGCGCTCATGCACTACGCCCTCAAAGTCTGGAGCGACATCACGCCCCTCAACTTCCACGAGGTGGCGGGCAGTGCCGCGGACATCCAGGTCGACTTCTCCAAGGCCGAGCACGACGACGCCTACCCCTTCGACGGCCCAGGCGGCACGGTGGCCCACGCCTTCTTCCCCGGCGACCAGCTCTCCGCGGGGGACGCCCACTTCGATGATGACGAGTCCTGGGCCTTCCGCTCCTCAGGTGCGTGGGGCTAAGGCCGGGTCCCAGGGGCCCCTCGCGCTCCCTCGGCAGTGACTGCACACCCACTGCAGCGTGGCGGAGACACCGTCACCTCACACCCCTCCCCACGGGTGCCTGGCCGGTGCGCGCGAGCTCGTCCCGTCCGGTCGGCCTGGCCGTCCCCCTCCTGACCCCCTGGCTCCCCGTGTTCCCAGACGCGCACGATATGGACCTGTTCGCCGTGGCCGTCCACGAGTTCGGCCACGCCATCGGGCTGAGCCACGCGGCGGCCCCGAGCTCCATCATGCAGCCGTATTACCAGGGCCCCGTGGGCGACCCGCTGCACTACAGGCTCCCCTATGAGGACAGGGTGCGCATCTGGCAGCTGTACGGTAAGCGCTCCCCCCAGAGCCAGGCCCAGGTCACCCCGGGGATGGGGACAGAACGGGGGGGCCCCAGAACCCCACGGGAGGGGTCTGTCTTGTTCATGTCCGTGTGCCCAGCATCCAGACCCTGCATGGCACGCCTGAGCTGCTCCGTACCGTGTGCGGGGTGGACAAGTGGGTGGTCTGTCGCGGGGGTCCCAGGCCTTTGAACAGAGCCCCAGAGCCAAGGGCAGGATCCCTGTCGGCCCCCAGATAGCTTCAGGTTGTGACAGCTGGCATGGACGGTGCCCTCAGCCCGTGTGAAACACGAATGTGTGTTGAGGCGTCCCGAGAGATTGGAACTGCTGTCCCCATTTAGAGATGGGAAGGCTGAGGCAGGATGGTCCCTGGCGGCCAACAGAGCCAGGACTGAACCCAGAGCTCGGCCACCGGCTGTGCTGGGGACGCATCAGGGCCTTGCACAGAAGGAGACCCCACCCCGGAGCGGGCATGGGCCTGGGGCGCGCGTGGTGGTGACATCCCTGCGGCTCCCATGTCCCTGCCCCACCCCAGGTGCCCCCCCACGACCCCAGCCTGCCCTCCCATGACCCCAGGTCCTCCCCCACAACCCCAGGCTGCCCCCTACAACCTTAGGCTGCCCCCCATGACCCCAGGTGCCCCCCCACAACCCATCTGCCCCCATGAGCCCAGGAGCCCCCCATGACCGCAGGCACTCCCCCACGACCCCAGTCTGCCCCCCATGACCCCAGTCTGCCCCCCATGACCCCAGGTGCCCCCCACAACTCCAGTCTGCCCCCATGAGCCCAGGCTGCCACCCCACAGCACCAGCGTACTTTCCACCTCCCCTAACCCCCCTCCCCCACTTTCGCGAGCTCCCCGGTGTCTGGTGTCTGACACCCTCTGGCACCGATCCTTTCCTACTAGAGTAAAATCTACCACATTGACCCTACTGACGAGTACAGGCCGGTGGCGTCGACCATGCTCACAGGGTTGTCTATCTGCCACTTCTGCGTGGTTCCAGAACATTCGTCCCCACACCACCAAAGGAGACCCCACTGCCATCAGCAGTCACCCCCCGCCCCCCACCGCCCCCCACCTCCTTCCCATCCACGGCCACGGGTGCCGCCCCTTCTGGACAGTTCATGCAACTGGGACTGCACGCCGTGGGCCCTCTTGTGCCCAGCTGCTCTCACCGGGCGCCTGTCCGCACCCCGGGTCAGCGCTTCCTTCCCCTTTACGGCCAAACGATTTCATTTGTCCCCTCCTGTGGGTGGACGTGTCCCCTCCTGTGGGCGGACACGTGCGATGTTTCTGCCGCGGGCTGCTGTGCGCATTCAGACAAGCTTTGGTTTGCACGCCTGTTCCTGGTTCTCTGGGGTCTGCACCCAGGAGGAGGCCGGGGCAGGGGGTAACATTCAGCTCCTGGAGGTTAGGGAGGGGTCGCGGGGACCCCGTGTCTCCCCCCAGGGCTGCGATGCCAGGGCTCCAGTGCACGCGCAGGGCCTACAGCTCCGTGTCGGAAGTCCCAGGAAGGGCGATGGCATCTGCCCAGAGGGGAGGGCCTGCTGGGTTCAACGCAGCCTCCTGTCCCCACAGGCGTGCGGGAGTCTGTGTCCCCCACGGCACAGCCGGACACCCCAGAGCCCGAGGAGCCTCCCCTCCCGCCAGAGCCCCCCAACAACCGGTCCAGCGCCCCGTAAGCCGTGGGCCCCTGCCCTGCACACTGTGGCCAGCACCACCCCCGGCCGAGGCTCGGGGCCTGGGCTCCAGGCCCCGCTGAGAGACGCAGGCCCTGGGGGCTAAGCCCTGAGCGACCTGGAAGGACATCCCCTCGCCCTTTGTCCCCAACGGGCGCCCGGTGAGCGGGAGCACCTGTCTGATGTCCACTCGCCCCGTGGCCCGTGTCGCCCACTCCGCACGACACAAAAGCACTGGGGCTTTGATCTGTGTTTGTGACTTGACGTATAGTTGACCGACGAGAAGCGGCTCGTCTTTAAGTCCTCTCTCGATGCCGCCGTGGTGGCCTCTGAGCCTGCAGGCAGCGACGCGGCGCGGCGCGGGGGCTCCTTCAGCGGGTTCCGACGGCGTTTGGGAAGCCCTGCTCCCCCAGAGTGGGTCGGAATGGGGGCTCCCCCCAGCCCGCAGTCCCCCTCGCCCCCAGCCCTCCCCTTGCCGTCTCTGCCCCCAGACCCAGGAAGGATGTGCCTCTCCGCTGCAGCACTGACTTTGATGCCGTGGCCCAGATCCGTGGGGAGGCCTTTTTCTTCAAAGGTAACCCCCACCCGGTCCGGGGAGCGGCGGCTGCGTGGGAGGGCGCCTGCGGGGGGGCCCCAGACCTGCCCCCTGCAGCCCCGCCCCCTCTCTGTCCCCGCAGGCAGGTACTTCTGGCGGCTGACCCGGGACGGGCACCTGGTGTCGCTGCAGCCGGCGCAGATGCACCGCTTCTGGCGGGGCCTGCCGCTGCACCTGGACGGCGTGGACGCCGTGTTCGAGCGCACCAGCGACCACAAGATCGTCTTCTTCAAAGGTGGGCGGGCCCCGCCCGGGCGCTCGGCCTGAGTCACGGCCGGTGGGGCCCCCAGCCCGCCTCTGCACAGGACGCCCCTCCTGCCGTCTGCTCCCGGCGCAGGGCAGGGGGCGGCTCGTTCGTTTGTGCACACCGCCAGTGCGCATTTATCGAGCACCTACTGTGGCCTCCGCACTGGGGTAGGCGCTGCAGGTGCACCGCGGACAGAACAGGCAAACGCCCTCGCCCACGTTCCCACGGGGGGGACACGGTTGGCACCGGCAAGAGTGAGGAAGTTAGTTTCGGACAGAGCCGAGGGAAAGTGCTCCGGGCAGAGGGAGCTGCCAGTGCAAAGGCCCCGGGGCAAGAACAGAGAGGGAGGGCGAGCGAGGACAGAAGGGCAGGTCAACACCTGAGGGAAGGCGCTGGATTTAT
>CM053566.1:899685-925190 GCA_028646485.1 Cryptoprocta ferox | reverse complement strand
GTGGGGGGGCGGGGTGGGGCGGGGCGCGGAGCTCTGGGCCGGGGGGCGGGGCGTGCTGTGGAGAGGCGGGGTGGGGCGGGGCGCGGAGCTCTGGGCCGGGGGGCGGGGCGTGCTGTGTGGGGGCGGGGCGCGGAGCCCTGGGCCTGGAGTGGGGTGTGCTGTGGGGGGGCGGGGTGTGCTGTGGAGGGGCGGGGTGTGCTGTGGAGGGGCGGGGTGGGGCGGGGCGCGGAGCTCTGGGCCGGGGGGCGGGGCGTGCTGTGTGGGGGCGGGGCGCGGAGCCCTGGGCTGGGGGTGGGGTGTGCTGTGGGGGGGCGGGGCGTGCTGTGGGGGGCCGGGGTGGGGCGGGGCGCGGAGCCCAGCAGCACAGGGCAGGTGCCTGCACCTGTGGGCGCCTCGGGGGCTGTGAGCCTCCCCAGCCACGCCTGCTGCCCGGACCAGGCTTTGCAGCCCAGCCTCGGGTGGGGTTCCGGGGCTGAGCCCTGCGCCACAGCAGACTCGCTGTCGCCCGTCCGGCTGCCCGAGGCCATAGTCCTGGGGCTGGGACCTGCATGGCATCATCTTCTAGATTTAGGTCATTTCTCAACATCCGCCGCCGCCTCCAGCATTGAAGTCTCGGCGTGGCCGCCCGGACCTGTGCTGGGGCAGGTGCGCCCGCGCCCGCCTCCAGGGAGGCCTCCCAGCCCTTTCCCTGCCCACGTCCCGGGGCCCGAGCTGGTGTTCTCGAGCTTCAGCGGCAGAGTATAAATTGCTGGGGAGGAAGGGCATGAAGCAACCGGGGTTTGTTCTCTCGGCCGGGAGGGCAGACGCCCCAAATCAAGGTGCGGCCGGGTCCTTCCGGAGCCGCGGGGAGACTGCCCCAGCCGCTCCCGCCCCTGCCGGTGTCCCCGTCAGGCTTCTGTCCTCCGTGGGTGCCCCAGGTCTGCGCGCCCTCTTCTTAGAAGGACACCGTCAGCGGATGGGCCTCCCCACGTGACTTCCTCTTAGCTAAGCTCACCGGCAAAGACCCTGTTTCTAAACAAGTCCGATTCTGCGGTTCAGGCGGATGTGAGTTTGGGGGAGCTTTATTCAACCCCTGCCGCAGCTCTTTGAACAAAAATGGGGTGACCGTACCTCTTTGAGGAGGCAAAGAATATTCCGCATGTTTTCCAAGCTCACTCACGTGCCCTGCCAGCCCCTGGTTCAGGTGGGGCAGCTGCCAGTCACGCCGGCTCCAGCGGGTGTGATTCCCCCGGAGTCTCCGTCCTCCGGCCGAGTGGCCATCGGGAGCCTGGCACAAGGGAGGGCTCCCTGGAGGCAGCAACTGTGATTTCAACGTTCACACAAAAACAAAACAGGAAGAAGCGTGCACGTCAGATCTGTTATAATCCGGAGCCACCCGGCCCTGATCGCCTCGAGGAGCAGCGCCTTTCAAAGAGAACGTCGCCAAGTGAGTGGCGTGTGCGCCCTCCTTTCTCCGGAGGCCGCCTCCCCTCTTCTCACGCGACAGATCTTGGAGATTTCTTCGTGTCACTGCGTAGAGTCTCCTCGTTCCTCAAACCTTTATTTCGAAAGATGACGTCCAGCTTCCAGGAAAGCTGCCAAAGCGGTACGTGAAGGCCGCCTGGCTTCGCCCCTTGTCTGCGTTCGGCTCTGCTCGCCGCCTGAGTTCCTGTGGACCGTCTGTGCCCAAAGCTGTGCTTCCCCCAGCTGGTCACACCCGGAGCCTTCCTGCCGGGCCGTCCTCCCAGGGCGGCAGGAGTGTCATCCCTCCCCCCCCCCGGCCCCCCGCGGGTTCTGGTTTCCCACGTTCAGCAGGAGCAGCAGAGAGGGCCGCGCCCAGAGCGCCCAGGGGCCTGGCGCTGCTCCCCGCGCTCCCGCATCTGCGAGGTTCCCCGTCTTAAGGTCACCAGGTCCACCTCGCCTGCCCTTTGTTTTGTGGGCTCCGCTGCCCCCTCTCTCGGCCTCTGCGCGTGTGCCGACCTTCGCTTCATCCCTGCCCCTTCTCTGTCTCTGGCAAAGGATTTTTTAAAAGTTATGTTTACTTTTGATCGTGGTAAAAACAACAACACATGCAAGTTACCATCTTGCGCACATCTAAGCGCACAGTTCAGAGGCGTTAGCACACTCACAGCCATGGAGCCGCCGCCGTCCACCTTCAGGACTTTTTCACCTTTCCAAACGGTCACCGTCCCCATCAGACGCCAACCCCCAGCCCCTGGTGCCCACCGTCTACTTTTGTCTGTGGACAAAAGTGCCTCGTACGTGTGGAGTCACACAGTGTTTGTCCTTTGTGACGGCTGGTTTCCCTCAGTGTCGTGTCCTCAAGGTCCGCGTGTGTTTGAATGTCCTTCCTTTTTAAGGCTGAATAATATTCCATCGTCTGGACGGACCACATTCCGCGTATCCATCATCCGCTGGTGGTCACTTACGTGCCTTCCACCTCTTGGCCGCCGTGAACATGGGTGTGCAAGCATCTCTGCGCCGAGACCCTGCCTTCAGCTGTGTGTCTACGCAGAGGCGGGGCTGGTGGATCCTCTGTGTCAGACTCTGAGGACCATCCACGCTGTGTCCCACGGTGGCTGCCCCAGCTTGCGTTCCCACCAACAGCGTGAGAGGCCCCTCCTCCACATCCTCGCCAGCCCTGGGTATTTTCAGGTGTTTGGACAGTGGCCATTCTCACGGGTGTGAGACGGCGTCTCGTTGTCCTTTTGACTTGTGTTTCCCTAATTAGGTCAAGCATCGTTTCTTCTATCTGTTGGCCATTTGAACATCTTCCTTGGAGAACGTTTATTCCAATTCTTTGCCTGGCAGAAGATTTTTTATTATAAAGTTTGCTTATTTAGAGCGAGAGAGAGCATGCAGGGGAGGGGCAGAGAGAGAGGGAGAGAGAGAAGCCCAAGCAGGATCTGTGCCGTCAGCGCAGAGCCCGACATGGGGCTCAATTTTATGAACCGTGAGATCACAACCTGAGCTGAAATCAAAATTTGGATGCTTAGCTGACTGAGACATCCAGGCGCCCTTCTGGCAAAAGATTCTTAAACATTTTCCTCCCCCTTCTCCCCCTCCTCCCCCTCCTCCCTCCCCTCCCCCTCCCCCTGCCCTCCCCCTCCCCCTGCCCTCCTCCCCGTCCCCCTCCCCCTGCCCTCCTCCCCCTCCTCCCCCTCCCCCTGCCCTCCTCCTCCTCCCCCTCCTCCTCCTCCTCCTCCTCCCCCTCCTCCCCCTCCCCCTCCTGCCCTCCCCCTCCTCCTGCCCTCCTCCCCCCTCCCCCTCCTCTTCCTCCCCCTCCTCCTCCTCTTCCTCCTTCCCCCCTCCCCGCCCCTCCCCCTCCTCCTCCAAAAAGCAGGCTGCTCATTGCTAAGCCAGAGGGGAGGACTGGAGGACACCTTCGAGAACTTTCCTAGTGTCACCTCCCACCCCTCCCCCCTGGCTGAACGACACAGTGACGTTTCCAGAGCACAGTCAGGGAAGTACCTGGGGTCTATCTTAAACCGTTTTTTAAAATGTTTACATATGGATTTGAAGTTCTTGGTGATTTGCTTCTGTGTAAAGCCCGACAGAGGTGCGCACGCACGCGTCTGCTCACGGCCCTGACGAGTGCCCTTCCCGCCCTGGCCGCGAGGACACCCCGACCTGCCTGTCGCAGGAGTGGGTGAGGCATGGCTGAGCAGAGCGGCCTCCCGTGTCCGCATAGTGGGTGCTCTGTGAGAACCCGGGTTCTCAGGCTGCTGGCAGGTGGGCCAGCCCCACGCCAGGCACACAATAGGTGCTCAATAAATGCTCATGAAGACCCCGGGGTGGGGGGGGCAGTTGCAGGGGGCGGGCGGGGGAGGAAGGGCTGGAGCGTCCGAGCTCTGGCCCATGGCGCTCTCTCTCACCCCCAGGAGACAGATACTGGGTATTTAAGGACAATAACGTAGAGGAAGGATATCCGCGGCCCGTCTCAGACTTCGGCCTCCCGCCGGGCGGCGTCGACGCTGCCTTCTCCTGGGCCCACAATGACAAGACTTATTTCTTTAAGGACCAGCTGTACTGGCGCTTCGATGAACACACACGGCGCATGGACCCCGGCCACCCCGCCCGGAGCCCCCCGTGGAGGGGCATTCCCAGCACGCTGGACGACGCCATGCGCTGGTCTGACGGTGAGCCGCACGCGGACGGCTCCCGCCTGGGAACGGGGGGCACAGAGGGCTCATTGGGAGGACCCCCGGGAGGCACTGCGCGCACCTGGGCCACCTGCTGCCATAGGCCTCCTGCTGCATCTCACACACCCCAGGGCCTTTGCACTTGCCCTGAATCCTGCAGACACTGCCCAGACATCTGCACGGCCCCTCCCTCGCGTGCTTCAGGCCCAAATAGCGCAACCCCGCCGGGCAAAGGGTAGAACGCATTTCTCTCCTTACGGGGCTGGCTCTCGGGGGCCAGATGTTTCTGCTGTTCTGTTTCCAAAGCTCCGTCCCCAACACCTACAACAGCCTGGCACATAGTAGGCCCTCCCTAAATGTAGGGAGAGAACCCGAGACGTGATCTTGTCCATTTCCCTGCCTCCCAGCGGCCGCCCCAAGCTTGCCCAGGCCTGTGCGGCCCCGGGTGCGTGCGGACGGCCACCAGGGCTGAGACAGACTAACGTCGTGTAAGCTGGTCTCCGCTCCCCCGCGGCCTCCAGCCCCGCTCCCTCGTCCACCCGCCGTCTGCTTGAGTCCGCCCTGCAGCCCGCCGGGCGCTCACGCCCCCTTCTCCCTCAGGTGCTGCCTACTTCTTCCGTGGCAAGGAGTACTGGAAGGTGCTGGACGGCGAGCTGGAGGCGGCGCCCGGGTACCCGCGGTCCACAGCGCAGGACTGGCTGGTCTGCACAGACCCCCAGGCGGACCCGGAGGGCGCGGACGGGGAGGCCGGGGCCCACGCGCGGCCAGGACGGCGCGGTCAGAGCCGCTCAGAGGACGGCTTCGAGGTCTGCTCCTGCACCTCCCCCGCCGCCCCTCCCCCGGGGGCCTCGGGCCCGCTGCTGGCAGCCACACTCTTGCGGCCACTGATCGTGCTGTGGACAGCGGCCCGGGCCCTGGTGCTCTGACAGCCGCCTGCCTGCAGCGAGAGGGGCGGATGGGTCGCGGCTGGGGCCTCACGGGACAAGGACCGGTGCCCCCACCCCTCCAGCGCCTGGACCGACGGCCCCTCAGTGGCCCCAGCCTTGCAGATCTGGACGCACCGCGGGCCCTGGTCGTGCCCTGCAGACTGGCAGGAGGCCAGCAGAGGGCGCTGCCCCTGGGCGGTCGCGGCAGAAGGAGCGACCACCTGCCCTTCCTTTTCTGCCACGAGGTGGCCTGACCGCCATCTGTGAGTTGGGCAGACTCCGCCAAGGCCGGGCTGGGGACAGAAACCGTGTCTCTCGTGAGCAAGCAGCTGGATCGCGCGGAACTCGAATATGAGCCGGAGGACGCAGGGCTGGGGGCGGGGGGCATTCGGTGGCCACACTGCGCCCAGCCCCGCCGGCCAGCCCCCCAGCCCTGTCTGTCGTCCACACTGCTGCCCCGGTGCTCCCGCCCAAGGGGGCTTTTGTCCCCAGTCCCTGTGGGCCTGCAGCTGCCTGCCCAGGGGAGCCCCTGCCCCGCAGATGAGTCCCCCAAGCTGGGGCCTCTTGATGCATTTCAGAGAAACACGACCACCCCCTGCTCTGTAACAGCTCAGCCTCGGCTCCCTGGTGCACTGCAGGCAGGAACCGCAGGGTGGGGTCCTCGGGGGCCTGGAGGGGCTGTGCGGCCCTGGCCCCAGACCCGTCTGCACTTTGGAGGGCCGGGGGATTCCAGGAAGGCCCGTGTGGTGCTCACTCCCACCCCTGGGGTTCACCAACACCTTCCTTGCAGCGCCCCCCCCCACCTTCCCGTCATTTGGTCCTTATGACCATTTCACAGATGGGGGAGCTGAGGCTCAGCTAGGGAAATGAGCCTGCTGCCAGCAGGCGGGGCCCGGGCAGGGTCAGGTCTTGGAACCAAGGCTCTGGCACGTTTGCCCAGCGCTCACCGACGGAGCCCCTCCCTGAGTGCACGCACTGCTCAGAGCGGACGTGCAGAACGCACCAGCACCCATTCTCGGTGAGGCATCCGGGATGCCAGTTGCCAAAACCAGGGAGCCTCCCAACAGGAAGTGCAGGGACGGCCCTCCCACTCAGAGAGGCAGAGACTGCGAGCTGTACGCTCAGCCAGGAAAGACCGCCTTTCCCTCGGCCTAGCCTCCCCAACCCCCAACCCCGCGGCCTAGTCCACCTCCCACCCGCCCCCCCCCCGTGCCCTAGACGCCCCCCTCCGCGGCCTAGGACCCTGCAGTCCTTTCCTTCCTAATGGGAGCCACTGTCGCCCCAGAGGTTAGGCCCTGCCCAGGGAGGAGGGTGTTCCTCTGGTCCCAGGGGCTCTCGCGGCCCTGAAGCCGGTGCACGGAGGGGCTGCGAGCCCCCGGTTAGAGCACATGCCCCCTACACAGCATCGGCACCACCTGGACCTGGTGGACATGCAGATTCCGGGCCCCGCCCCTGCGATCAGATCACTGCCGGTGGGCCCGGTTGTGTGTGTGCGCGCGCGCGTGTGTGTGTTAACCCCCCAGCCCTGTAAGTGTGACACCGATTTCCCCGGGGGCCCAGAAAGGCTGCCCCGAGCAGGACAGGCAGAAACAAAGGCAGGAGCTGACTGTGTAGTCAGACGGAGGAGGCAGGCCCGGGCGGGAGCAGCAGGGCCGCCCACGGGGGATTCCCTCCCTGCGAAGCCCCACACGCTGGCTCCAGGGAGGGGCGGAGACGTGTGCGCATCTCTGGAGAGTGCAGGCTCCTACGGCCCGCGCCTGCACCCCTACCCCACACCCAGCAGCACAGGCAGGAGACCACCTGGCCGGCGGATGCAGGGGTGTGGGGGCGCGGGGACACACTGCCCCCCTCACGGGGCCACGCGGGGCTGCATCCCGGTCCACGTGTGTGCCGTCTGGTGCTCAGAGCCGGGAGGGGCTCTGTCTGTCCATGCAGACAAGGTGGACTGGACGTCCTTCCCTGGCCAACAGGCTGCCTCCTGCCCACCGAGGATGTCCCCCCGGGGGCTGCCCCTTCACTGTCCAGCAGCTCTGGGGGACCTGGCCCAGGCCCCTGGGGGCACAGCGGCCCTGGTCTCACTGCTGTGTTAAAGCCAAAGGCTCTTCGGTAAAACTTCCCCAAGTCCGCGTCCCGCGAACAAAGAGGCAGCAGGCGTCCCAAAAGACGCTGCGCACACGGTCTTTGTGTTTGTGGCGAATCACCATTTAGACACCAGATGCTTATGTTGAATTTGGGGTGTTCAGCCAGTCTCTGTTTTTACCCCGGGCTGTGCCGGCCGTGCCTGGAGAACTGTCCCCCAACCCCAGGCACACAGCAGCTGTGTGACAGACCCAGAGCCCTGGCTGCCAGTGAGGACGGTGACCCGGCTCACGGCACACGCCAGGCCCGGGTCCCGGCCGGGGTCGCGAGACCGTGTGAGCGTGGGCGGCAGGTTGACAAAACACACCAACACGGGTGACTTCGGGGCCGGGATGCATCCGCTCTGGCTCCTGCCTGGCAGGTGGGGAACTGGTGCACGGGCTTCGCTCGGGCTGCGTGGCGAGCACCGCAGACGGGGACGCACAGCAGCCGTGGGTCTGCCACGGCCCAGAGGCGGGAGGTCTGCGGCCAGGTGCCCGTGAGACGGCGCGTCCCCGCTGTGTCCTCGCAGGAAAGAGTGAGTCCTGGTCTCCACGTGGGGACACTGGTCCCACGGGGGCCCCGCCTCTGTGACCTGCTCCACTCTAAGCACCCAGACGGCCCCGCCTCCAGGTGCTGTCCCGCAGGCGGTCGGTGGAAACACACAGGAGCTTGGGCCACGGCCCGCAGGCCAGACCCCGACCTCAGCCACACCTCAGCCTCTCCACCGACCTTTCCTGGGAGCAGGTTGTGGGGCTCGGCGGGCTCTGGGGGACTCGTGCCCCCAAGAATCCTCACAGTGCTATGGTTCTCACCCTGTTTTGCACTTTACAAATACAGACTCATTTGGACCCTCCAGATGTCGTCAAGGGAGGGATGTGGTTGCGTCTGCTTTCCGGAGGAAGTCGAGGCTTGGGGAAGGGCAGTGAGCCGCCAGAATGCTGGGTTCTGCGGGTGAGAGGCCCACCTGTGCTCTCCCTGTGTCGGGGCCGGTGTGGATATGGGGGAGCCGCCTGAGACCGGCCCCAAAGACTCTGAGAAGACATTTCTCTGCGGTTCTGGGGACCGAGCCAGCACCACATGGGGGACAGGGCCGCAGCCAGGGCCAGGAGGCTCCCCCCAGCTCCCAGGACGCCCACAGCCCCCCGCGGTATTCGGGCTCTTGCTGGCTCTGCTGTCCCTCCCTGAGCCTCCAAAGGTGGCAGGACCCTGGTGCTTCCGGAGAAATGAGAGCAAGCCAAAGCAGACCGAACCTGGTGCCGGCTTCCCGCTCTCCCCAGGCAGGACACCGTGACAGGTCGTCTGGAGCTCATGGCTTACAGCAGTGATGCCCGTCTGCTCCTGTCCTGTGTCTGGATGTCACCTGGGCTCGGCCGAGCAGTTCTTGGCGGCTGTCGGGACTTACGGCCAGGTGGGGGCCGAGGGCGAGACCCCAAGATGTGGGGCAGAGTGCATCACTGGTGCAACCTCGTCTGGGGGGCAGTGGGCTGGCTCCTGCTCAGTCTGGGGCAACTGAGCCAAGGGAGGGGACAGACCCCACCTCTCCAGGGCGACCGAGTGCCTGTCCACGTTCCCAGGAAACCCCATGAGACTTGCAGTCTTGCCGTGCCCACCGTGGAAGATCCAACTGGCCCCTCGGCTCCAACATCACAAGGGAAAAACCAGGGCCCTGAGCTTCCCTAAGCCTGCCCCTCCCGGCACAGACGACAGGCCACCTTCCACGTACTCGGGCGACACCTCATCACCTTTTCTCTCAAACCTCCCAACGGGCCATGCACGGGTTTGGCTCCACCCTCCGCCCCGCGTGGAAAGTTCCAGCAGCCTGACTGGTCCCCAGCACTGCACTGGTGTGTTTGTGCGGCAGCCACCGGGGCCTGTGGAACACCCCCCAGACCAGGCCCCCACCCTGACCCCCGAGTCCTCACGGTGGCCCTGTCCTCAGTGTCCCCTTCCCTCCCCTGGCCACTCCAGCCTCACCCGAGACCACCAGGTCAGCTCCTGCCTCGGGCCTTCCATGGCCAGACTCTGTGTCTGATGTCACCTATGCACCCACGGCCCCCGACCGCCCCCTCCCTGGTCAGCTTACGCATTTACATATCCCACCTGGGGCTGGTCAGTTGTCTCTCCTCCTACTAGTCCTCAACGACTCTGCCTGTCTTCTCCGTGCTGTGGCCCCGCGCCAAGAGCAGTGCCAGGCTCACCCAGTGTTTGTTGAGTGAACGCACAAATGACAGGTGTCCCCGGCCGTCTCAGCCCAGCGCAGGGGTTCCTCTTCCCGCCCGGCCGGGCCGTGGCTTCAATTTAATGAATAAATCGTTTGCTCTGTCGTCCAGGGAGGGAAAGCGGGCGTCAGATACGCTGGACGGCCCAGGCGTCATGGTGTTAAACCTCCATGCGTCGATTACGGCCGGGAGAGGTCAGCACCCTGTGGCCGGGGTGATGCAGGGGGAGAGGCCAGCCGACCTGGGGAGGGTAACACAGCGACTTTGGGAGCAGCGCAAGGGAGAGCAGGGAGAGGGCAGAGCTCGGGGAGCACACGGCCCCCCACAGCCACCCCGTGGCATGAATGGGTGATGAGGACGCAATACGCCTGCTTTCCCAGCGGGGTCACGGGCAGGGACGCAGGCAGGCACCTGCGACAGCCTGCAAGGGCAGGGCTTTATCGTGAGGCTTGCTTCTCGGTCGTCCGCAGCTGTACGAAAGTGGGGTGACCTGTGCACATCTGCGCGTCCCGGGCCGGGTGTGGTGTGGGGACACTGAATACACTGCAAAGGGAACAGCATGCTGGCCGTGTGCCAGAGCTGGGCACGGGGCGCGTCCCAGGAGGAACAGAGACCCCAGGGGTCTGCACGGGCAGCCGAGGCTGAGAGCTGCCACACGGATGTCCGTGTGTCCTGGGATCTGTCGCCCCGGGGCCGCCCCTCCTCACTGCCGGGAGGTGGCCGGGGTTACATCACCCAGGAGGGCCCAGGGAGCTCCAGGCCGCGGCAACGTGGACCCTGATGCAATCCCTGCTGTCCTGCACCCGGCGGCCCTGCTCAGCCTGGACTCTGCCCTTCCTGGGACCCGGGACCGGCCACCAGCTGCCCCACCCCAACGCGTCGCTCGGCCCCTGGGCCTTCCCCTCTCACCTCTCAAACAGCCGGGCCTGGGGCAGGGTGGTGTCCTCCAGTGAGCTGAGCCCCCTTTACATCTGCTCCGCCTTCTCAGCCATGGGCCGCTCCCCTGACCCAGTCCTGGGCCACCTGTCCCCTTGGGTCCCCGCGTCCCTGCTCGCTCCAGGTGTGTCTGCTGCTGCTACATGACGTGTCTCCAAGGTTCCAGGTGCTGCGGCCGGAGATTCATTCCTCGTTCCTTGTAGGCCTCTGCCAAGTTCTGTTTATCGGTGCATCCATGGACGGACAGCGATGCGGGGGGGGGGGGGCGGGGGGGATCCTGCCTTTGGGCACCGAGAGTGAGCGGCCATGGACGTGAACATTCCGCACACATTCTCGCTGAGACTCCACTTCCCCTCCCCTGGGGGTTCGTGCGCAGGGGTGGACGGTTGGCCTCACGCTTGGGGGAGCCGCGGGGGGACTCGTCATCTGGTAAACCCTCCCCCTCTCCCGGCAGGCACCACGCGAGCTGGGCTGCAGGCGCAGGGGCGTTCCTCATCCGCTCTGTGAGCCCCCAGCCCGCCCCCGCCCCATCTGCTGCCCCAGCGGCTGCGCCTGGGGTGGGGGTGGGCTCCCCGGTGTGACCTCCAGGCTGGAGCAGAGGAATCCCAGCCCCCACTCCCCTCCCGGATGCACCTGTCGCTCAAAAGCATGAATGCATCTAACGTGGCTTCTGGGGCTCGCCGACTCTCCGTGGCCCGACGTGGGCCCCTGCCATGCTCCTGAGGCAGTGGGTCCCGGGAGGGGCAGGAAGGAGCAGGTGGGCCCTGTCCCCAGTTTGTCCAGGGCTGTCCGGGTGTGGACTGGGCAGCGTGGCTGGGCTGGGGCCGCGTGGGGAGCTCGGCCACCACCCCCGCGGAAACCACAGCTCCGGCAGGTTGACCTGGACCATGTGCCAAAGTTCTCACTTGTCAGCAAGGGAACCAGATGGGAGATGAAAAGGTGCTTTCAGTGCGGGGAGTCAGAGAACGCGTTTCGGGGTTTGGAAAGCAGGACATCCGGGTCAGCGACTCTCTGGTCCAGATGCTCGCTTGGTCTCGTGCAGCCCTACACTCGGGTGGCAGGTGAGCCTGGGCACAGGGACGACCCAGGACCATCTTCCCCGGGGGCCGTGGCCAGAAAGCACAAGCACACGGTCCCAAGGTGGCCGAGCCCCCAGCAAGGGCCCATCACCTCCGAGTAGCCCAAAGAGGAGCTCTGATTTCCAGCCTCCTCTTCCAAAGGCAGGGGCTCCCGCTCTGGGCAGGAGAAGAGGACAAGGAGAGGAGAGGACAGACATGAGGACGGGACCTCCATCCTTGCACTGCCCTCCCCAAGCCGGAGATGTCTGGCAGCCCGGGCTCCCTTCAGCTTTCCTCTCCTACCCGCCCGGTGCCGAGCAAAGGTCCTGAGACCTCAACAAGTGTTGTTTGCGTGCATCTGGCACACACACCTCCACTCTGTTCCCCAGCCAGCTGTCTGCAGAGCACCCGCTCTTTTCCAGGTGCTGTTCCAGGCGATCCCCCCGGGCAGCTCCTCCTCCATCCCGGCCCGGCCCGCCAGGACACGGCAGACACATCGCAGAAGAGGAGACAAGTGGTGCCCGGCTGACGAGCCGCCACGGGAGGCGGCAGACACCTGCTCTTCGGCATCTGCGTCTGTCCCGTGTCAAGGGCTCCCGGAGGCCAGTGTTGGGGCAGGAGGGGGTCAGGGGGCCCTGCTGGGCCTGTAACTCTCTGCAGCCCTTTGGGGACATAAGCTGCATACCCTGTGGTGGCCGGTACCGGGCAGCCCGCCCCCGGCTGTGTCCAGAGAAGCCCGAACGAGGAAACGAGTGGGGGCGTTTTGTGGCGGCCTGATGTGAACGGCGAGCCAAGTCCAGAGCCAGCCCCGGGTGCGTCATCACGATGGACAGCGGTTCTGGGCCCGGCTCGGGGACAGCCCCGTGCAGCCCCGACGGGGCTTGTCCGCGCCACGTGCCGCGAGGAAAGCCTGGCGGGACGTGACACGTGCTCTCATTCCGAGACGGTCAAAACGGGAAACTCATGACTCACAGAGCTATAAAAACGAAGCGGTGTTCAAGATTTTGCCCAAGGAGGAAACCAGGCAGATGTTAGAAAGTTGAGAAGAAAATTAAAAAAGACACTCTTGGGGGCGCCTGGGGGGCTCAGTCGGTTGAGCGTCTGACTCTTGATTTTGGCTCAGGTCATGATCCCAGGGCTGTGGGTTCAAGCCCTGCGTCGGGCTCTTTGCTGGGGTCGCGGAGCCTGCTTGGGATTCTCTCTCCCTCTCTCTCTGCTCCTCCCCTGCTTGTGTTCTCTCTCTTTCTCTCTCCCTCTCTCAAAATAAATAAATAAACTTAGAAAAAATACGGAAATGGATAAGTAGCTGGAGGAAAATTTGGGTTTTTCCGTGGGTGGAGGGAAGGTCAGCGGAACACGGTGGGCAAGAAAGAATGTGCGTGATTGCCCATCACGTACAACTTACAGAGAGGGTCGTAAGGCGGCTCAGCGGGTGGGAGCCCCGCACCGGGCACTTCTGTCCGGGCCTTCGGCCATGTGCCCTGCAACCCCGCAGACTTCCCAGCGCGCAGCTGGGACTGGGACTGGGTTTTCAGCCGGCCTCTCTCTCACTCGACTGACACGTTGAACCCATTTACGTTTATGGAACTGTAGCTCCGTTACACGCAGGGGCCGCCGACACGGACAGACCGGCCGCTCACATTCCGTTCCTCTCTGACTGTTTTCCTCTCCTGCTGTCTCCCTGTGCGTGTGGCTCTGGAAGAACTGATCTGCTTTGAGTCCTCTTTCCATCGGTGCTTTTTGTGGTTACCTTCAGACTTACCCAAGATACCTCGTAGTTACAGAAGTCTATTTTAAGCTAAAAACTTTTTATTTTCGACGGCACACGAAAACCCCTGTGCTCCTGTTCCCACCCCCACACACAGTATTTTGTCATGACTTGTACCTATTTCTATTGCATATATTTTAACATATTTGTTGGTTATGGTTATTTTTGATACTTTTGCTTATACTTTTCTTTTTTTAATGTTTACTTATTTATTTTTGAGAGAGACAGAGACAGAGCTCAAGCAGGGGAGGGGCAGAGAGAGAGGGAGACACAGAATCCAAAGCAGGCTCCAGGCTCCAAGCTGTCAGCACAGAGCCCGACGTGGAGCTCGAACTCATGGACCGTGAGATCATGACCTGAGCCGAAGTCGGACGCTCAACCGACTGAGCAACCCAGGCGCCCTGTTTATACTTCTCAGATTTAGATTTAAAAGTGGTTTACCAGCACCACCGCAGAGACACAGTATTGTGTATTTGTCTATAGATTTACCTGCAGTGATGGGTTTCATGCTTTCTCTGCTATTGTGTTCTTTTTCTACATCGCGATGCCAGTTATACAAAGTTCAAAAACAAGCAAAACTGAACAATACAATACAGCTATGTACACACGTACACATAGACAGATACATACGTGTGCATATTACATATTCATCGGCGGTGCTTTGTGGAAGCCAGTGACTGACAGAACTTGGTGGGGGCATCTGACCGACATGACGCTTTCTGAAAGGAGTCAGACACAGTGGGCTCCGTACAACCCACTTTTCCGAAGCTCAAGGCCAGGCAACCCTCACCTACGGAGAAAGAGGCCAGGACAGTGGTTCTCTGGCAGGGAGCGATGGGGACACCGGAGAGCTTCTGGGGTCTGGGAACACCCTGCGTCTTGCGCAGAGCACTGGTCACACAGCTGAACACATTTGTAAAACTTATCCTCAAGATCAGTGCACTGGGGCACCCGGGGGGCTCCGTCGGTTGAGCGACCAACTTCAGCTCAGGTCATGATCTCGTCGTTCGCAAGTTCAAGCCCCGTGTCAGGCTCTGTGCTGACAGCTCGGGGCCTGGAGCTGCTTCACATTCTGTGTCTGTCTCTCTTTCAAAAATAAACATTCAAAAAGTTTTAGAAAAAGATTAGCCCGCTAACCGCGGGTCAGTGACGCCTGAATTAAGAGTTGAAGCATAGGAATGGTAAACACAAGATCGACGCACCTCTGATGGAGGGGCTGAGAGAGCCGGAGCCGTCGGAGGAGACCTCAAGGTGGTCCATGATCTCATCACGCCTTTACCTACGTGCTGCAGAGATTATTTTATATGTATCGAGTCCTAATGAAAACGTTTTTAAAGCAAACATATAGGAATGTACAAGAAGTACTTTTTAGTCTCTCATGTGCAGGGTTTCTTTTCCCTTTGTTGTGAAAATTTACAGCTTTTAGAAAAAGTCTAATGTGCAGCCACATACGCAGCACCTAGATTAAAAAATTTTTTTAATGTTTATTTATTTTTGAGAGAGAGAAAGAGAGACAGAGCACGAGCCGGGGAGGGGCAGAGAGAAAGGGAGACACAGAATGTGAAACAGCTCCAGGCTCCGAGCTGTCAGCACAGAGCCCGACGCGGGGCTCGAATTCATGAACCTCAAGATTATGACCTGAGCCACCCAGGCGCCCTTCTCCAAATGTCTTTACAGTGGATTTGTTCAACCAAAGACCCGGTCCAGGACCGCGTGTCTATGTTTGTAAATCTTTTTTTTAAATTTTTAATTTACATCCAAGTTAGTTAACCTATAGTGTAGTAACGATTCCAGGAAGAGAATTTAGAGATTCATCAGTACATAGAACACCCAGTGCTCGTCCCAACAAGTGTCCTCCTTAATGCCCCTGTCCATTTAGCCCATCCCCCAACCCAATAAATCTTTTAATCTATGATAGCCCCCTCTTCCCCACCCTTTAACTTGGTGACAGGCTGGGACCCACCTTCCTGCGACAGGTCCTGCAGGTAAAGGAGGCTGGGGTCACACAGCGGACACCGACTGGCTCTGGTGGGAGGAGGGACGCCTGGGCTGAGGCCCGAGAGGCGGCCAGGCCCCAGGGGAGATGCCCGCAGGAGCGCCCGCGCCCGGGGGAGGAGCCGGGCCCGTGTGGGCGGGCCCGAAGGGGCGGGGCCAGCGCGTGCGGCGGGGCGTGTGGGCGTGTCCAGTGTTGGGCGGGGCGGGGGGCGGGGCCAGCGCGTGCGGCGGGGCGTGTGGGCGTGTCCAGTGTTGGGCGGGGCCGGCGAGACGACAGTGGTCAGGGGGAGGCCCGGAGGGCTGCCGGGGCCTGCTCACCACTGAGTAGAGTGGACACGTCAGGTGCAGACGTCGGGGCTGGACGGCCGCCTGACTCCCTGAATCACCTGCCGGGTATGCGCGTGTGCGGGGCGCTGACCTCAGCGTGTCGAAGTCAGCTCCTTGATCCCGAGTCGGGACAGGCCAGGTCACACGTAGTAACAAACAGCTCCCCAGAGCGCAGCGACTCAAAACCTTACCGCTGTATTTCTTGCTCCTGCTATGAGGTCATTGCAGGGGTGGCCGGGGGGCTCTCTGGGGCGCGGGGCCCATGATGGGTGTCTGGCCGGCTCAGAAACCAGAGTAAGCAGCTGGGTAGGAACCGTCCAGAGCTCCATTCCGGAGGCTGAAGCATTGCTTCTCCTGACAGCTCGTCAGCCCGACCTGTTTCCGGGGCTCTGACCCCAGGAAGGCAGGAGGCACATGCCCACGGAGTGCCCAGCACCTGGGAAGCTGGAAGGATCCCACTAGATTATGGCCCCATTTTACAGAGAAGAAGCCAATTTAAAAGGATAAAAGGAAGTCACGCAAGGCCTCACACCTGGTTACGGCAGGGTGGCGAGGGTTGGTCCCGGGCCCGAGGAGGAGGATGTGGGGCAGGCGTGTCTGTTCCGAGCTCAGCTCCCATCCAGGACACCCGCGGGGGAACCCTGCCCTTCCGTGTCTGAAGGCTGGACTCTGCCTCCAGACACTTCTCCCAAGCATGGAGGCTCACTGATGCAGGGCTTGGACCAGGGCCCCGAGGCCTCTGGCTGAGCCCCGGCTCTGCCCAGAACCCTGTTTTCTCCCCCGAAGCAGGTATCCTGCGCCATCTCTGTCCACACCTGGGAAACCCTGGGTTTGGCCAAGCAGAGGCCCTTAGTCCCCACCTCCGCGGCCCTGCCAGCACTGAATTCTACAAGCAGGGCTCCTGTCTGGTGCCCCAGCCCCCTGCTCCCCCAGCCCCAGCCCCAGCCCCGCCCTGCAGGCCTTGTGAGGCCCCGGCACCCTGCACGTAGCCCCTTCCTTAATGTCCGGTGAAGCCTCTGGAATAGGGCTCTGTTCCCCGTGGATGCTGACTGGTGTAGGGTGATAGTAATGGTGACAGCATCGGGTCTGGGACGTGAGACAGGGACAGCGCACGTGACCATACAAATATCCTCCGACAGCTTCCCGAGGGCCAGGTACCACTGTGGCTTCTGGAAAATCCTTATGTCTTGGAGTTCCTGTTCCAGTGAGGGAGACACACAATAAACACCATGAGAAGTAAAACATAGGGTCTGTTAGATGGCGAAAGCTGCCCTGGGAGAAGGGGGCCTCACAGTCCTAAGTGGGGAGACCGGGACCTAGGGGAGAGCTGGGGGAAGAAAGGTCCCTCCTGGCAGAGTGAGACCTAGTGCAAAGGCCCTGGGACAGGAGAAATGCCCCATGCATTCCGGAAGAGCACCAAGGCCAGAGGAGGAAAGGACATGGTGTCCAGTGGCTCCTACTTGGGGTGACATGGGACTGTTGGGGTTTTTAAAGAAGCGTATGCCTGTCTCCCACCTGGGTCTTGTGCTGGGCTGAATAATGTCCTCCGAAATTCATGTCAGCCTGCAAACTCAGAATGTGGCCTTGCTTAGAAATAAAGTTCTGCAGATGTGCTGGTTAAGATGAGGTCATGTTCAAGTGCGGTGGTTCTAAATCCAGTGATGGGTGTTCTTACAAAAAGGAGAGACACAGACACAGAGCAGCCAGGTGAAGACGGAGGCGGAGATGGGAGGGCTGCAGGCACAGGAAAGGGTCACCGGCAGCCCCCAGAAGCTCAGGAGGGCGCAGAGGCCTGCCACGCCTTGACCCCGGGCTGTGGCCTCCCCAGCTGTGCGAGGGGGCATCTTCTCAACCCTCCGGTTTGTGGTAACTTGTTAGGGACGCTCACATAGTGGGGGGAGAAATGGCCGGATCCTGGATCTGTTTTGAATATAGAGCCGACGGGATTTCCAGATGTGCTCAAAAGCGCGAGTCAAGGACGCTGGGCGAGCAGCAGGAAGGGTGGAGCTGGCACCCCGTGAGAAGCATCCGTGGCCGTGGCCGGGGGGCGGGGGTTGCTGGACTGTCAGTCCTGCCTAGGACCAGCAGGGAACAGCCAAGACGCCCGGAGCAGGGGCTGCCCAAGCGCAGTCCCCTCGGTGGGCACAAATCACCATCCCCTGAGGCTGGGTCCCCAGAGGCTGGGTCCCCACCTAATGACAGACTGCCAGGCCTGGGGCTGGAGGGAAGCCCAGGGGCCGGGACGAGGCTGGGCGTCCCCTCAGATGGCTCCTGGGTCTGGTCTTCCTCCGCAGATGTGAGCCCCCGGGGCCTCGCCCTGGTGGGTGTGTCTGCCCGCTTGCTTTGCCGCCAGCTCCCGTGCTCGCCGGCACTTTGGCCCTGCCCTGGCCAGGTCCCCTTTTCTGGGACCGCTGGGACTTCCTCACCTGAAACACAGACTGATTTCTCATCATGGCCAAAGGTAGAGAAAACGAGTATCCATCAACTGACAGTTAAAAACAAAGGGTCTGCCCACAAAGGGGAATATTATTCAGCAGGAAACAGGGATGAGGCCTGACCCAGCTCCGGGGCAGACACAGCCCGACAGCTGACCCTGCATGAAAGACACCAGACACAAAAGACTGTGCAAAGTGTGTGATTCAAACTCTCGAACCATGAGAGCATGACCTGAGCCGAGATCACGAATCAGACACTTAACCGACTGAGCCGCTCAGGTGCCCCTGTGGTTAAAAGGAAACGGATGGGGCGCCTGGGTGGCTCAGTTTGTAAAGTGTCTGACTCTTGATTTTGGCTCAGGCCATGATCTCATGGTCGTGAGACTGAGCCCCACGTTCGGCTTGTTGACAGCTGCTTGGGATTCTGTCTCTCCCTCTCTCTCTGCTCCTTCCCTGCTGTTTCTCTCTCTCTTTTTCTCTTTCTCTCTCTCTCTCTCTCTCTCTCTCAATAAATAAATAAATAAATAAATTAAAAAAAAAGAGTCTGGAGGGGCACTTGGCTGGTTCAGTTGGTTAAGCGTCCAGCTTTGGCTCAGGTCATGATCTCACGGTTCGTGAGTTTGAGCCCCATGTCAGGCTCCGTGCTGACAGCTCAGAGCCTGGAGCTGCTTCAGATTCTGTGTCTCCCTCTCTCTCTGCTCCTCCCCCGCTCGCACTCTGTCTCTCTCTCTCTCTCTCTCTCACAATAATAAATAAACTTTAAAAAAAGAGTCTGGGGCCCCTGACATCGGTGCTGGGTGGCACCTGCCCCGTGGTGCGCGGTTGCTGGGCTCACATCCGAGCTCACAGCACTATGGGAGACCCTGGGCCAGTCGGGCCTCCGCCTTCTCACCTGTGAAATGGGGACGGTGGCAGGACCACCGCTCAGAGCAGAGCCTGCCCATCAGAACACCTTCCCCAGAGCCAGACCCTCGCTCAGGACACATCTGGATTTTTGCGGGGTGGATCCTGTGGTACAAGACCACCTGCTCACTGAACCCGGGAGCAGCTCCGTGGCAGTGAGCACGTCTGCCATTGTGCACCCACCGCGTGTATCTAGTTCCAGAACACTCTTCCCACCCCAAAATAGAGCCCTGGGCCCATCTGCAGTCACTCCTCACTGGCCTCCTGCTCCGGGCCCTGGCAGCCACCAACCTGTCTGTCTCTGCGCTTACCCGTTCCATTCAGGCCACGCAATGGGCCGTGCAGCATGTGACCTTTGACTTTCCGGCGTTGGAGGCTGCCAGTGTCCCACAAACAAACGTATCCCCACACGGTTACGTAAGTTGTCCTTTCCACAAAGTCTAAGCCTCAGATGCGTGGTTTGTGTTCGTCCTCAGCCTGGACTTACTCTGTGTGTACTATGAAAATCCGTGAATTCAGCAATCCATTGAGACCAGACTGTCTCCGTGCACCCCAGCACAGAGCGGGGCGCGAAGGCAGTGAGGCCAGCTGGGGCAGGAAGCAGGTGGGGAGGGGAGGCAGGATGGGGTGTCCGCCTGGGCCTGAGACACACCTGGATGGCAGGTGAGGCGGCGAGGCCAGGATCGGGGCGGCTTGGCCGGGCTGGGACAATTCTGGGGCTGGGGCCCCAGCTTGGTGGGGCCCCAGCCCCTGGCCTGTCCCTGTCCAAGCCCTGTGGTGACACAGACCGGCCGGGCTTCTGCATACCTTTAAGATGTCCTGCCAGGCTCATGACTGTCTGTCCTCCCTGCGCAGGGCGGCTCGAGTCCGAGTCAGGTTGAGTCACTGCGCCAGGCCCTCCGCTAAGGCCTTCTGCAGGGCTAGTCAGGGCCTCTCTGGGGAGCTGCTGAGGGTAAGGACTGGACCCCTCCGTGTGGGGGAGACGCGGGGGGAAGCGTGGGGCCCCGCGCCCGCCGGTGGCTCGGTACTTTTCCCTTCAGGCCCTGGAGGACGCTGGCACCAGACCTGCCTGAGAGCCCCGCCCACCAGCCCCCAGCCCCGGGCCAGAGGGTGGTGAGAGACCCCACGTGCAAGCACACCTTCCCTGTCCCCCACCCAGCCCCTGCCAGCCACCACCCTGCTGTCTGTCTCTGGACTTGCCTGGTCCTGACAGCTCACGTAAAAGGAATCCTACAAGGTGTGGCCTTTGGGATCTGGCTTCTCACTTCCCAGGGGCGGCACGTGTCAGCGCCTCCCTTTAAAATGAACTTCATGGGGTGTAACTCATATCCATGATTAAAAAAAATAATAATGTTTATTTTTGAGAGAAGAGAGACTGAGCGGGGGAGGGGATGAGAGAGAAAAAGAGAGAGAGAGAGAGAGAGAGAGAATCCCAACCAGGGTCCTCGATGTCAGCACAGAGCCCCACGTGGGGCTCCTACAAACCGTGGGGAGGTCACGACCTGAGCCGAAATGGGATGCTTAGCCCACTGAGCCACCCAGGCGCCCCTCATTCGCCGTGAAATGCAAATATTTCAGTGTGTTTTGAAACCATGTGTCCAGCACGACCCCAGTCACCACAGGACACATCCATCCTTTCCCAGGGATCCCTTCCCCCCAGAGCAGGGATCGGGTCCCTGGCGGTTGCGGTGACTGAGCCCCGCCAGTGGATCCTGCCGTCTGTCGGGTCTCTGAGTCTGGCTGCCCGTCCTCCACGTGGCGCATTTTCAGGCTCGTCCACACTGGTGCTGGACCAGACCTCAGTCTAGGTCTTCTGGCTGCTGAGAATATTTCCGCAATTGTTTCTCCTTCTCCTGCTGATGGACATTCATTTCCAGCGCTGGGCTGTTAGCTGTGCCGAACATTTCCCGTCCAGGACCTCATGTAAGTACCTCGGGGACAGGATTTCTGCCTTGTGGGGGAGTTCCTGTTGTGAGTTATAAAACTGCCAGGATTCTCAGTCTAGAGGGACACAGGTGTCGCTCTTCCCTCTGGGCTTGGGGCTGGCAGGGGCTGGCCCGCCAGGCCATCAGGGAGGGCCAGGAGCCTCCTTGGAAGCCCTCAGGTTGTCACCTTCCCCACCTTTAGGGAGCCCGGAGGCATAGTCCTGTCCCACCCCTCCCAGTGCTTCAGAACCAATAAGGCCTCCGGAGCAAAGGCAGGGGTGGGGTTGGGGGGCAGGGGGGGCCTTACCTTTGCTTAAACAAAGTCTGAAGTCCTGAGATCAAGCCTGTGCCCTGAGAAGATTTGCGAGTTCCCCTGGAGGAAGACAGAGACTTTTCCAGCATAAGCTCTGGCCAGGCTGGAGTCGGCTTGGGACCTGGGGGCAGGGAGGTGCCCTGTCGGTCTGGAAGACTCTTCCAGAAGAAGGTGGCTCAGCTCCATTACTCTAGTAGTTCTCTTTGGGGCCTCTGCCACTTTCCAAGGAGGTAACTGAAACGCCCAGCACCTGGAGGGGACCCACTTCAACCCTGTCTGCTACCCGCAGCCAGGTGGGGGTGGGGTGCTGCCCCCAGGCCCACCTCCCTGCCGGCCAGGTGTCAGCCAGGTCTGAGGAGCAGGGGTGTTGTGGGCCGGGTGACAGGGACGGGAGCCCAGTGGAACTTCTGGTAAGGACGGGCTGTGGTGTGCCCTCTCCTGCCCCAGCGCGGCGTCATTTACTAGGCCCATCGAGGACGGCTTAGCGACTCCCGGCCAGGGTCGGCCCACGACTTCTGCAAAGGGCCAGGTGGTGAATCCGGCTTTGCCACCGCACAGACCATTGCAGCAGCCCTGCAGGTGCGGCTCCAAAGCAGCCGCACACAGCCGACCGGCGAGTGGACGTGGCTGGATTGCGTCTAGATAATGTGAAGACCTCAAACAACCCGAACTGGTCAGAGGACTCAGACAGACGTCTTTCCAGAGCAGACCAACAGATGCAACACCCGCAGCAGAAGATGCTCATCATTAGGGAAATGCAAATCAACACCGCGGCCAGAAACCACTTCACACCCACTTGGGCGTCTATTTTTAGGAAATCAAAAAATAACAAGTGTTGGTGAGGACGTGGAGTGAGGGGAGCCCCGTGTGCGGTCGGCGGGAGTGTAAACTGGGGCAGCCTCTGCGGGAAACGGCGTGGGGGCCCCTCAATAGGTTGAAAATAGAACCACCCTGTGATCCAACAATCCCACGTCTGCGTATGTGCCCCAAAGAGTTGTAACCCAGGGTTCACAACAGCCAAAATGCGGAAGAAACCCCAGGGTCCATCGATGCTTGAACGGACAACGGACGATCAAAACGTGGTCCATCCCCGTGATGCAGTACTATTCAGCCTTGAAAAGAGAAAGAAATTCTGGAGTACCTGGCTAGTTCGATCCCCACATTGGGCACAGAAATTATTTAAAAAAAAAAAAAAGGAGATTCTGACACGGGTGAACCTGGAGGACTCGCTGCGACGGGACAGGAGCCGTCATGAGAAGACAGACACCGCGGGACTCCGCTCACGTGAGGGCCTCAGAGCAGACAGAGGTGGATGGTGGGCGCCGGGGCCGGGCGCGCTCAGCGAGGAGTGGGTCAGAGCGCCAGTCTGGGAGACGAGAAGGTGCTGGAGTGCACGGTGGCCGCGGCAGGGCAGTGTGGGGTGCTTGGTGCCCCTGAACTAGACACTTAAAAATGTTAGGATGTCAATTTTCAAGTCACGTTTGTTTATTTTTTTTAATGTTTATTTTTTGAGAGAAAGAGACAGAGCATGAGCGGGGGAGGGTCAGAGAGAAGAGACACAGAATCCAGAGCAGGTTCCAGGCTCTGAGCTGTCAGCACAAAGCCGGATGCGGGGCTCTAACTCATGAGCCGTGAGATCATGACCTGAGCCGAAGTCAGACACTTAACTGACTGAGCCACTCGGGCGCCCCTCAAGTTACATTTATTTTACCACAATAATAGAAAGAAAGAAAGAAAGAAAGAAAGAAAGAAAGAAAAAAGGAAGGAAGAAGGAAGAAGGAAGGAAGGAAGACAGAACCAAGAGGAGGGCCGGGTGGCCTGGTAGACGTGAGTCTGGGGGTCCTTGCTGCAGAGGTCTGTGCGTGTTTTTCCAGATCTGTTGAGCATTGAATGAAGGCTCCGGGTCTGCGATGTTGTCTCCGTGCAGACTTGGGGGTTTCTGTCGACTCTGAGGCGGAAGAGATACTCCCAGACGAAGGGTTTGCCCTGGGGAGCAAGCGGCACTTTTGTATGTGACCAACGAGCCTGCTCTAACGTTCTTCCACTCTCCGTCAGTAGCCAGTCGCTCAAATTCCACCCAGCGCCCATCTCCACCATCCTGCCGGTTCCTTCCTCAATGAAGCAAACACACTTCCAGTCCCTGTTTTTGCCTCTATTTCCAGGAGAGTTTTTAACTTTTTGAAAACTTTCAACACCTTGGACGTCACAGCGACACGACCGAGGACTTCCGTCTGTCGTAAGGCACGCAGACCTCCCCACACCGCAGTCTGTCACAGACCTTGCTGACTGGTCACAGCCCCCTCCCAGCCCTAAGGCTCTGGGGAGGGACCTCCGGGCCCTATGAAAGGACACCCACTTGCCGTTCCTCTTGTAGGGGGTGGTAGTGGCACCGGAGCCCTGTCTGGGTGGCTGTCATCGCCGCGGAAGGTGGCGTGTTTCGGCACACAGAGTGAGGGCGCCTTTCTGGGGTCAGTCTTAAACTTCATTCAACCTCCTTTTAAAGTTTCCTCATTGCTGGGGCTCCTGGGGGGCTCGGTCAGTTAAGCGTCCAGCTCTCGATCTCAGCTCAGGTCATGAGCTCACCGTTCACGAGTCCGAGCCCCACACTGGGCTCTGCAGTGACAGCACGGAGCCTGCTTGGGATTCTCTCTCTCTCTCTCTCTCTCTCTCTCTCTCTCTGTCTCTCCCCCACTCGTGCTCTCTGTCTCTGTCGTCTCTCTCTCTCTCTCTAATCAAATAAACATTAAAAAAAAATAAAATCATTCACAGACCGGGGCACCTGGATGGCTCAGTCTGTTAAGCTTGTGATTTCGGCTCAGATCATGATCTTATGGTTTGTGAGTTCAGCCCTGTGTTGGGCTCAGTGCTGACAGTGCAGAGCCTGCTTGGGATTGTGTCTCCCCCTCTCTCTCCGCCACTCCCTCTCCCTCTCTCTCTCTCTCTCTCACTCAAAATAAATAAATCTACTTAAAAAATAAAATAAAAAAATAAAGTTTCCTTACTGTTTGCTGGGTCTTGGGCCGAACGCTGGAGGGCAGAGAAGGACAGAACTCAGTCCTCACCTTGGAGACGAGCGAGATGCAGGAGCGAGAGGGTGCGGGTTTAAATCCTCAGTGGCTGCGTGATGTTGGGGTGAGTCACTTCGCTGCTCTGGCCCCCAGTTTCTCCTCCCTCAGGTAAGTGAGAATAGGGATCAGACCTCCGTCCGAGAGGCACTGTGGCCGTGAGAGCTACTTCCTATAAAGAGTGTTGCCTACACACAGCCCGGGTAGTTCTTGTTTGTGGTGCCCCTGCTCCCGACACCTGCCAACGAGGGACACGGGCTGGGTCCCTGCCAGCCTCGGGACACAACATCTTCGTCACCTGTTCGATACAAAATCTGTGTTCTGCGCGTTTCTGTTTAAACACCTGTGCTTAGGGGCACCTGGGTGGCTTGGTCGGTTCAGTGTCGGACTTCGGCTCAGGTCATGATCTCACAGTTCATGGGTTCGAGCCCCGCGTCAGGATCTGTGCTGACAGCTCGGAGCCTGGAGCTGCTTCCGGTTCTGGGTCTCCCTCTCTCTCTGCCCCTCCCCCGCTTGTGCTCTGTCTCTCTCTCAAAAATAAATAAACGTTAATAAATAAATAAATAAATAAACACCCGTGCTTAACGCTGTTGTTGACCCAGTACCACGGAGCCGCCAGCGGCCGGCCGACTCCTCCCGCTCGGAACTCCTCTGGCGCGTTCTCCCGCACGGACCCCACAGCCTCCCTTCCTACTCGGTGAAACCAACGAACGCACAACGACGCAAACAGTGTGGCACTATGGGGCCACAGAGACACTCGTACAGTAGACCTGACACCGGGCAGAGGGTCGGGGCGCCCGCTCCCTCGCCCGCAGCTGGGCACGTGCCCCAGGAAGCCGTGCGAGTGCTTGCGTGGAGGTCAGGACAGAATGTAGTGAGCGCACAGATTTGCAGATGAGGAATGTGAATAATGAGGGTATTGACCAACAGTGTCCGAGGGGGCGGGAACTGGTGCCTTGGGGGGCCTCCCCCTGGGCGCCCAGTAACCTGTTCCCAATGCAAATCCTACCCCCCCGCCCTCCGCGAGCCGCCCCCTAACTTCGCCGTCCTTCCTGGGGCTGAGGGCGAAGATCTCCTTCAGGGCGGGCTGGGCTCCTGCCCTGGGGACTAGCCCCCTCCGGCTACCCTGTGCCCCCACCCTCTGTCCTGCGTGTTCTTCACACTTTCCTCTGTTGCAATTTCAGGACATTCTGTGCAATTATCACCCCTCGAATCTCCCCGTCCCCACCCACTCCTGAAGGCGGGTTCCTCGGCGGCGGCAGCTCTGGGGCCTGGGCAAGCACCGTTGGTCTTGGACAACGGAGGGGATGGAAAGTGACCTCAGGGGTGCTGTGGCTGACCTCAGACTGAAAAACAAGGTGCTTGGCCAGGAGAGCCCCTGTCCCTCCCAGCT
>CM053566.1:864487-899585 GCA_028646485.1 Cryptoprocta ferox | reverse complement strand
GAGGGGTGGGGGGGTGAGGGGGGCCTGGGACCGTCACAGGCTGCCGCAGCCACCCAGGGTCACTGCCAGCTGGGGGCAGCGAGGGGGGTGCTCTGCATTTACAAAAGTAGTACTTCAGCATAAGAATACTTTCCACCATGCGGTGCCTGGGGGCTCAGCCGGTGAAGCATCTGACTTCGGCTCAGGCCATGATCTCACACTCGGTGAGTTCAAGCCCCACATCGGGCTCTGTGCCGACAGCTCGGAGCCTGGAGCTGCTTCAGATTCTGAGTCTCCCTCTCTCTCTCTGCCCCTCCCTGCTCACACTCTGTCTGTCTCAAAAATAAATAGTAAAAAAATTTTTTTAAAACATAAAAAAAAGTCATTCACACTAGGGGTGCCTGGTGGCTCAGTCGGTCAAGCGTTTGACTCTTGATTTTGGCTCAGGTCATGATCAACTGGTTTGTGAGTTCGAGCCCAGAGTTGGGCTCCGCACTGACAGTGCGGAGCCTGCTTGGGTGGGATTCTCTTTCCCTCTCTCTCTCTCTCTTTCTGCCCTTCCCCCGCTCAGTCTCTGCTTGCTCCCTCTCTCTCAAATCAAAATCAATACATTAAAAACAAAAAAGAATTCACACTAGTACTCAAGGTATACAGTACTTTTGATGAGGTTTTGGGGTAACGGTGGGGTTCAAAGTTAAAGGCCAAGAAAGAATTCTTGAAGACGTCTCTGGTGCAAACAGGTGATTTTGTTAAAGCTCAGGGACAGGACCTGAGGGCAGAAAGAGCTGCACTGGGGTCGTGAGGGGTGACTGGTCACACACCACGAAGCTGGGGGAGGTAAGGTCGAGGGGAAGTTTCTTAAAGGGATTTCCATATGCTAAAGACTCACCGATACTGGAGGCAGGGCTGTTGTCAAGCTGAGGTTGTTTTCGGTCTAGGAGCGCATCAGCATTAAGACCGTAGGGAGCTCCTGGTATTGATAAGATTGCCCTTTTCTCCTGATTTTACTAAGATGTTTGTAAATTGAGACTCTATCAGTTTAACCTGTTTGTTTTCTGTCCTTTCCTTTGTTCTTTGGCAGCCAGGAGGGCCTGAGGAATGTCACACCAGCCCACCTGAGGGGGAGGGGAGGGGGTTGTTAGCTCGGGCCTGGCCCTCACCGCGCCGCCCACCTGAGGGGGAGGGGAGGGGGTTGTTAGCTCGGGCCTGGCCCTCACCGGGCCTTATGCTCCCTCATCACTTTGACTCTTCCCAAAGCAGCCACTGTTAACAATTTCCTGTGTGAGAATCTGGCTCTTTGCCCTGCTTGCTTAGTGACTTTGGGCACATCATCTAATTTCTCTGGGCCTCAATTTTCTCATCTGTAAAATGGTGATATAAGAGCAAGTGCCTCATGGAATCATTGTAGGGAATAAATGAGTTAATATATGGAGAGACCGGCCCATGGTCAGCCATGGCTGTCACTACACCGTATGTTACACATGTACGTTTCTCCCAGCACTATGGGGTATATGCAGCTGTCCACACATGGAGGTCTGGCATACACCCCCCCAGTGATTTTCTAAAATGACAACTAATAGCTCAATTCACTGTTTTGCACGTTCATTATGAACTTCGGAGTGCTTTATACCTGAGCACATGTATACTTAACGCTGTGTCTGAGAACCTGCTATGTATTATCCCCACAAAAGGATTTATCTAAACTTTCCCTGATTTCCTGTGTTTTGGTTCAATTCGGCAGACAATTTGTTATGATCTAATGCGATTTAAAATGTATCACCTGTAAAGCAGCGCTTCTCTTTCTAAGAATTTGTCTTTTCTCTAATTTTATTTTATTTTTATTATTATTTTTCAAGCTCTGTGTCCAACATGGTGCTTGAACTCACGAACCTGAGAGCAAGAGTCCCAGGCTCTACAGACGGAACAGGCCAGGTGACCCTCTAAGAATTTATTCAATGCAGCCCCTAGCCGTGGGGCTACACACGGCACGTCCAGCTATTAACGCGTCTGTGCAGAGAGGAGGCAGCAGACGAGGGAGAGCGAAGGCATGGTCCCCCTTCCCCTCCCCCGGTCCCCACCGCAGTCCCAGGGAGCGAGTCCAGGGCTGGCTCCGCCCCGTCCCCGCTCAAGCCCCGCCCCCTGCCAGGCCCCGCCCCGCCCCGCCGCCCACTGAGCGCCGTCGCCCCGCCAGGCCCCGCCCCCACAGGTCCTCGCCCCGCCCCCGTCCCACCGCCCACTGAACGCGGCCGCCCCGCCAGGCCCCGCCCCGTGTCCCGCCTCTCGGCGCGCGCTGCGCCTGCGCCGGCGTCTCAGGCTCAGAGGCCCGGCGGCCGCGGCTCTTTTGTTTCCCGGTCGGAGTCCGAGCCGGAGCCCGAATCCGAGCCAGAGTCGGAGCCGGGGAGGGATCCGCATCAGCGGCCCGGGCTGCCAGCGCGCCCCGAGCGGCCTGTGGGGCTGGAGGCGGGCCCGGCCTGCCCGATGGGGCGCGCCCCCCGCCCGCCGCCCCCGGCCCGCGCCGCCGCCTGAGCCGCCCGCCCGCGCCATGGAGCCCGGCCGCGGCGGCCTGGAGGCCGTGGGCAAGTTCGAGTTCTCGCGCAAGGACCTGATCGGGCACGGCGCCTTCGCCGTGGTCTTCAAGGGGCGCCACCGGGAGGTGAGGGCGCCGGCGGGTCCGGACCGAGCCCCGGCGAGGGGGCAGCCCCTCCTCCCGCCGCACACCTGGGACCCCCATTCCCGCCCCACACCCCGGGACGCCTTCGTCCCCGCCCCACACCCCGGGCCCCCCAGGCCCCGCCCCAGACCCGCGGATTCTTATGCTCACCCCACTCCACGGGCCCTTCATCCCCATCTCCACATCCGGGGCTCCCTCACCTTTACATCTCCCGGACACCTCATTCCGATTCCACACCTGGGGCCTCGCCACCGGCATCGGAACCCCCCCAGGTGCTTACCTGGCCTGGGGGTGGCCTTCTGTGGTTCCGGGATTCCTGGCCCCTGAGGAACGTTCACGCTTGGTTTTCAGAAGCACGACCTGGAGGTCGCCGTCAAGTGCATCAACAAGAAGAATCTGGCCAAGTCCCAGACACTGCTGGGGAAGGAGATCAAGATTCTCAAGGTGAGCGGGTGTTGGAAGTGGTAGGGGGAGAGGGCGCTGGGGTGCGCCTGCCTTGATCATAAGAAACTTGGGTTTCTGTCCTAGGAATTGAAACATGAAAACATCGTGGCTTTGTATGACTTTCAGGTAAGGCTCCGGCTGCGTTCGCGGTGGGGAGGGGGTACAGGCTGGCCTGTGCACAGCTTGGTCCTAGAACCAGCCGAGTGCTGGAAGCCCTGGTCAGTGGTGGAAGGTTCTAGGCCGGTGTCTCATGTTGGGAGAAGGAGCCGAGCACCTGTGTGTGTACATCTGTCTGGCCTGCCCAGGACTCTGGAGACTTCATTCTCCATTTCCCGGCCCAGTTCTGAGCCCGGCTTCCCCGGGCACGTTGGGAGGGCCCCGCCGCCCCCGGCCGCCTGACTGCCACAGGCACCAGGGAGCACCCCTGTCGGAGTTTCTCGGACTGCCCGAGGTCTGGCTAGCTACGGCGCAGCTCTCCGGGGACTGTGTGGCCCAGTGGCCCTGACCATGGGTCCTGTCCTCAGCGCAGGCTGTCCTGCCGGCCGGGCCCACCTGTCTGGGCCGGCTGGTTGTTGACATTGCTCCAGCGGCCGGGCATTGGCCAGTCTCTCCCTGCGTCAGATGGGGGAGGGGAGGGGCCGAGGGAGACTCCTTCTTGCTGGCAGTCGGGGCCAGACAGCCCAGGCCGGGAGGCAGTCAGGCCCCGAAGGCTCAGGAGGCCTCAGCCGGGTTCCCTCACGGCCCCCAGGTCCCGGGGCTCGAGGTGGGGCCCCGCTTTGGTGAGTGTCAGGACCCTGGACGCCCAGTTTGGGGACGGGGAGCCTGAGGCGGCAGTTCTGCGGGCCAAAGTGCTGACTAATGATTTTGAAACCTGTTTACGGAGGCCACGGGACCAGCCCCTGGCTGAGGGGAAGTTCCCTGCCCGGCTGTCTATGTTTTGGTGGCCTCCTCCCTCCTCCCCTGCTCTTCCCCCTCCCCCTTCAGAGCTGGGCCATGGCCTTGGCTGTCGCCTGACGTGAGGTGACAGGGGCAGGGCACAGGTCCAGTGTGACAGTGAGTACCTGGAAGTCGGGCACTGGGCACAGAGACACTGTGTCCTGGGGCCAGCAGAGTGGCCCCCCTCCCACCTTTCCCTGTCCCCCCCCCCATCCCGGCCGCGCACACCTGCTTGTGGGCAGTGCCACTTCCTCTCGTGCTGGCGGCGAGTCAGCTTACCTGCTTGGAGGAGGCACTCGCTCCGAGGCCGTGTGGCCTCCCCCCGCCCCAGGGCCTGGCCTCTGCTGGGACTCTGCTCTCACCCCCAGGGTGTGGGCTGGTCCCCTGAGTCCGTGGACTCCACTGAGACACACGGGACCCTGGAAAAATGGCTTTTAGAACTAGGTAATAAATAGCTTAACAAGATTATGAAAGTGGACTTGGAAGAAGGTCCCCCATCTTACCCCCAAAGGCACCCCCCTCACACACTGGTGGTTTCTGGATCTCTCTGGGGACAGGAACATGTTCGTACAAGCCCCTGTGCCACCACAGCATCCGCTGTCCTTCGTGTACCTTGGGGAAGGATCTTTGTCACTCCACACGGCGTCCCAATGTATGTGAGAAATTACACCCTTCTCCCGAGAAGATTCCCCCTGAACTCCTGCGAGGCTCCCGCCCCTAACTGAGCACAGTGGTTTGGAGCCCAGACGCTGAAGCTACGTGACCTACTTCCAGTCCTGGCTCGGCCACTTAAAGTAGCTGTGTGTCCTCGGGCAAACATCTTACCCTCTCTGCGCCTCCGTCTCTTCCTGTGTTAGACAATGGAGTCGGGCTCGCATCTGGTCAGGGAGTCCTGTGCACGTTTGCTGTTCCAGTTGTGGCCGTGGGTGTTCCTTGCGGTCATGTTGGGTACGCTCGCCCCACAGGCAGGGCTGATGCCGAACCCGCCGACGGCACGGGATTTTCCCACGACGTGTCAGCCGTGTGGGAGAGACTGTCCTTGCCCTCACTTCCGCCGTGTGGGGATCCGAACGTGTTCCTGGACAGGAGTCCTTGGGTCAGGGGGACGCGTGCTCCCAGTTTGGGACAGTTGTCAGATTGTGGCCCCCAGAGGTGGGCCTGAACACGCAGCGGTGCTGCATTCAGAAGGGCCGGTCTCCCCACACCCTTGCCAGGGGGGCGGTTGTCAGGCGGGAAATGACTTGTCGGTGTGTTGTCACCTGTGAGCGAGGCTCAGCGTCCTGGAGTGTGTATTAGGAACACCACCTGTCCTGCGCATGATCCCTGTTGGCTTCTGATCACTGAGGCCGGATGGCACCATGGTTCTGGAAGAGTCCCCCGTCGAATTGCCTCTCCCTGAGCCCCGCTCCTCCGTGACGTCACTGGGGCGACTTACCTTGGGCAAGCTTGTCAGTCCCTTGGTGTCTCAGTGTTACCTGTAAAATGGGAGATAATAGTACACCTGTGTTGTAGGGTGGTCGTGATGAGAACCTGGGTCAATTTATGTCCAGTGCTTAGATCTGCAGCTGCTGTGTAACAGGTGCTACATAAGTATTGATTGGTAGGAGCTCTTTATATATTAAGGAAGCCCTTTTGTGATTGGTTGCAAACATTCTCTCAGATTGTAGTTTTGTGGCCCTTATGGAATAGGGACATTTGTCAGGCCGATGTGGGTGCTTGGTGGGGGACCCTCAGGACTCCGTTCTGAGACACCCGTGACCCATGCCGAGACAGCCGTGACCTGGGGCCTGGGGCCTTCCATTGAGGTCACACCTGTGTGGTATATGGTATGTGGACACGCCCTTCCCTGGAGAGGGTGGCCGTTGCAGGAATCAGGATATAGGACTGCGCCTGCCCAGCATGCCCCGGGAGGAGGGCTGATGGTTACAGGCCTTGCCCTCCCCCCTCCCAAGGCGGCTGGTTCCCACAGCTGGACGTGACTCACTCCCCGGGGCCACCCGGCTGCAGACAGAGCCGGCCCACCTCCTGCTGACGTGTGGCCGGTGGAGACCTCTGTCTTGCCTTTCTCGAGTGCCTTTCAGGACGGTACCAGCCCTCAGCCTTGCTGTTTCCTCTCTGAGAGGGGCCAGGGTCCCGGGGACAGGATGCAGGCCTCGTGGGAGGCACCAGCTCAGTTTTAACTTAGAAATTGGAAGCATAACGCATCCTGGGCAGTAGGAGACGCAGATCACGGTGCCTTCGGAAGCACTGTGCGCAGCTCCTAGGTGAGGGAGGAACTAGGGCGTGCTGGCCCTGGCGACTCAGGCCCCGGCTTCTCCCTGCGTGGGACCGTGGCCCTGCCATCTGAGGGGACTTGTCTCTGCGCGTCTGTGTGCCCTCAGCGCCGCCCTGGCTGCTGGGGCTCTGGGGCCTGCGCCGGATCCCACCGCCAGCCGCCCGGGCAGTGCCCTGGAGCAGGGCACGGCTGTGGACCCCCTGGGTGTGCGGCGGCCGGGGCTCGGTGGTCTCCGGCGGCGTGCGTGGACTCTGTTCTCCAGGGATCGTACTGGTGCCCGCCCCCGGCCCTGAGTGTCCTGGCATTTCCCGAGAGGGGGGGCGGGCCCAGCGTGCCGGAGGAAGGGAGCTGCAGGGCCAGGCTGCCCTCCGGGGAGCTGCCTGCCGGCACACAATGGGCAGCTGGGGAGGCTCCCCGAGGAAGGAGGGTGGGCTGGGCATCCTTCCCTTCTTGGAGCAGTCTGGAAGAGCCCGCCTGGGGCGGCCAGCAGCGCTGCTCCCGGGGGCGGCTCTGTTCTGGCCTCCGCCCGGGCTGTGACCACCTTCCTGAGCTGAGACGGCCAGCCCCGAGGAGGTAACTAGGCCAGCGCTTGGCCACCCACTTAGCGCCCCACGGCGGGGTGGCCTCCTCCGTGCCAGGCTGCCCAGGACACCTGGCCTGGCTCCGAGGCCTGTGGGACCCTGCCAGGGGAGGAGAGGGCTCTATTTCGTCTCCCTTGCACCTCAGGTGCACAGGTTGGGAATCCTTACCCCCTTTCTTGGGGCTGCACAGGGAGGTTGTCGGGACTCGGCATCCTGCCCAGCTCTGCCCACCCCAGCCAGCTGTGTGACTGGGGCAGAATTGTGGGACCCTGTGTGTCCTGTTTCCTTCCCTCAGGTGGGCGGTGAGAGGGGCAGGACCTGCCTTGTCCTAGGGCGGCAGCTGGCTGTGGAGCAGTGAGGGCACCCGGTGTGGACATGGGGACTGGCGGGCCTGTGCCTTGGCCATGTTTATATTTCTTTCTTTCTTTTTTAAAATTTATTTTTGGGGGAGAGAGAAGGAGCAGGGGAGGGGCAGTGAGAAAGGGGGAGAGAGAATCTAAAGTGGGCTCTGCACTGACAGCAGAGAGTGGGCTCATGACCTGAGCTGAAGTCGGCCGCTTAACCGACTGAGCCACCCAGGCGCCCCACGTTCGTATTTCTGTATCGACGTGATGATGGTTTTCCAGAACCTGCCATCTGAAGGTGCGAACACGCCAGCAATTCCTGTCTGCCTCCCTGGGAGGCGAGCTCTCTCTGGGATGTGGCGGTCATCTGGAGCCCCGGGGAGTGATCCTGGTCTTTTCAAGTGTGTAGACTGAATCTAGACTGACCCCCAGGAGGTGGCTTGGTGCCTGGAGCCTGTGTGGCCTCTGCTCGTGCCCCAGGGAGCTGGGGAGAGCCACACTTAGCCTGTGTGGAGGCCGGCAGCAGTGGGACCTGGGGCCCATTTGGGTTGTGCTGGGTGGGCAGGGGCAGGGCAGCTGTGGCCCCGGAGGCGGTGCTGACCCCTCCTTCCCCCCCGAGGGGCCCCCAGCAGTGACTGTACGGCCCCAGGTGGACGGGGCAGCCAGGCCTGGGCAGGGGCCTGGGCACGGAGCCTGTCTGGTGAAATGCCCCACCCAGGGGCCGGGAGGCTTGCTGCCTGCACCTTCTGGTCCTTGTCAGGGCCGGTGACCATGCTTGCCGGACTCTCCTGGGACCTGGCTTGGTGTTGGCACAGGGGCAGGCCGAGGACAGGCTTCCGGGCCTCAGCGGGGACGTGGCCCAGCCAGTGCAGTTGGGACATCACAGGCCTCCGAGGGCCCACCTCCCAGGTGGGGAGTCAGACTCCAGCAGGAAGAGGCTGGTCTGAAGCTGGCGTCTGTCCCAGGGTGGTGGGAGACCCCTGTGTGGCTTTCCTGGGTCACCCAAGCCTGAATGCCCCACGGTGAGGTTTGCTTGGTGCCCCGCCCTCTGTGCCGCATGCCTGGGAGGGCCTGCTGGGGATGAGACTGACCCCCGGCCAAGGGACAACGATTGGAGGGGGAAGAGGAACCCAGGCCCCACTCTGGCCTGCTGCTCCCTGACTGTTCACAGAGGGTCCGTGTGCCCCAGGGAGGCTTCCGAGTGGCCTCAGGAAAGGAGGCCTCCGGGGAGGCGACATGCTGTGACCTGTGGGGGCGGGGACTGCCTAGGGGTGGGCAGCGGCCAGGGGGGCCCGTGGGATACGGTTTTTGGAGGGAGGGTATCTGCCATCACATCTGGAAGGGGCGTGGGGAAGGGGCGTGGGGAAGAGGTGGGAGTGGGGCCGAGGTGTCCCAGGTTCTTGGGCCCAAAGTGGACTCTGTTGTGACTTCTGTGGAGGAGACCTTCTTTCCAGGGGAGGTTGTGGGGACTGGGCACCCCCATGTTTGGGGGAGAGGCAAGGGGGCAGGCCAGGGCTGCATTCCCTGCTCCCACGTAGCCCTGGCATTCCCACCAGTCCTGGTGCGTCACTCCTTGGGGACATCCAGGGGGAATGGATGCTGTGTCTCTGTATTGCCTGTCGCTTTGGCCCTGCCTGTCCTGGGTCGGTGGGTGAGTTTGGGGCTCTTCTGAGAGCTGGAGGTGCCTGGGCCTGAGTCCCAGCTCTGCGCCTCTGCTCTGTGGCCCGGGGCAAGGGACTTAGCCTCTCTGGGCCTCAAGACAGGAGAGCTCAGAGTTCCCCTGAGCTCACTGGTCAGTAGTAATGAGCATGACCAGCGGGCACCCGAGGTGGCCACGGTCAAGGCGATGGCAGGCAGGGAGCAGGCGGCCTGAGTGATGCCATCTCCTGGGTTCCTCTCTCGAGCACCTCCCTCTGCGGGGTCCTCTGCCTAGAAGCCCCCCACCCCCTCCTGGCCATCAGCCCCTGCCTGCCTCCGTCCTGGTCTCTGTGTCCCGCCCAGTGTGCGCCTGGGGACTCCTTGTAGCTGCCCCGTGTTATCTCTCACCTGCAGCTGCTTGGAAGGCCCTGCCTGTGTGGGGAGAGCCCGTCCCCCTCGCCCCAGTGACAGGGAGCGCAGGGTGGGGCGAGCTGGAACAGGTCCCACCCCCCATGCTTTGGGGCAGTTTGTGGACTTGCCTCCCTGCACAGTGGGGGGTGGCAAGTTGGGGTTGTGTGTGGAGTAGAGAGAGAGAGCGAGCTTGTGCTGTGGCTCCTGGCCCAGTGCCCTGCTGGCACCGAGGTCTGGGGGCCTTGCTGCTGGCTTGACAGAGCCACAGCCTGGGGAAGAGCTGGGGACGTCTGTCTGCAGGACAGCAGAGAAGTTAGGAGCCCACCTGCCTGGCCAACCTGGCTTCTGGGGCCTCAGATTACTTGGCTGTGCCTTGGTCCTGGGCTCGGTGGGCTGGCAGCGCCAACCTCATGTGCTGGCATCTCTGATGCTGGAGTCCAGAGTGGCTCTGAGGTTTGTGGGTCAAGGGCCTCACACCCTGGCTGTGTCCTTTCTGGGGACTTGCGGGATCATTGGCCGGGTAGAACATTAAGCTGAGTCCTGTCAAAACCTCAGGGCTGGGCCTGATTCTGATCTTGACAGTGACCTGGGCGGTTGAAGGTTGCCCACGCCCCCGCCCTCCCAGGACCTCAGCCTCCTCCTCAGACTTGGCAAATGGAGTGCTCTGATTGGCTGCCCCACCTGTCATTCAAGCCCAGGTGCAAATGACCTCAGAATCAAAACCGCACAGCCCTGGGGGCCTGCCAGGCCAGCCGGTGCCCGGGCTCGCTGGCATCGAGGGCCTAGGTGCCGAGCGCCTGGGTCACACTGAGGCCGACGCGAGCTTCCTGGAGGACTGGTGGGGGCAGTGGGATGGGTGGAAAGTGCTCCCCTCCACTTCTCATTGCCTCTTCTGTGTCCTGCAGGAAATGGCCAATTCCGTTTATCTGGTCATGGAGGTGAGTTCCTCCTGCAGACCCAGCTGTGAGGATGAGGAGGCTGGGCCCTGCTGCTCCCGTTCCTTGTCACCTGGGGGTTCGAAGCTGGTTGCACTTCCGTGGGCTTAGGGCCACTACATCAGGGGCCCCGGCAGCCTTGGCAGGTGTCTGAGGGGTGACCAGACGCCTCCACTGACCTCTTCAGTACGGATTGCACGGGACACCTGGCCCAGGAAGGAGGCCGGGAGCAGGGGAGCGGGTGTGGGTGGTGGGGTGAGTGGGCAGGGCGGGAGGGTCCGTCCCGGCCACTGACCGGGCCGTGCGTGCTGTGTTGCAGTACTGTAATGGCGGGGACCTGGCTGACTACCTGCACGGTAAGTGGACACCCCTTGGCGCGTGCCGGCCAACCCCAACCTAGCCTGCAAGGTAGCCTGACGCGAACGAGGCCCCCGGGCCCCCCGGCACTCGCAGGGGAAGACGGAAGGGGCCGTGAGCCCCCACCGCGGACACACGTGGTGTCCGAGCCTTGGGAACAGCCTCTCGGGACAGATTCCGTCTGGAAGAGCCCCTCTCGAATGGGGCCCTGAGCGGTTTGCGGGGATGTGTTGCCTTCCGACGCCCCCCACCCCCAGCCCTACAGGGTCCCCGAAGCACGTGGCCGGCTGCTCTGCAGGGTCCCCTGCAAGGCCTGGCTTCCCACAGAGGGGCCGTAGGCGCCTCCCAGCCCCCCACCCTGAGGGCAGGCCCTGGGGCTCAAGGGGTAGCTGAGGAAGGGCCCCAGCACCTGGCGGCGGCACTGAGGCCCGGAGGGGCGGGAGGCGGGGCGGGAGGCGGGGAGCTCGGGGCGGGCCATCGAGGGTCATGGGCTCGGCTACCGGGGCCCTTCAGGGCGGCGAGGCGCCTGGGTGAGCCGTGCCCACCGTCTCTCCGCAGCCATGCGGACGCTGAGCGAGGACACCATCCGGCTCTTCCTGCAGCAGATCGCGGGCGCCATGCGGCTGCTCCACAGCAAGGGCATCATCCACCGAGACCTGAAGCCCCAGAACATCCTGCTGTCCAACCCCGGCGGGCGCCGCGCCAACCCCAACAACATCCGCGTCAAGATCGGTGAGGCCGGGGCTGCCGGGGCGCCGCGCGGGGAGCCCCCAGAGCCCCGGCTGCCCCGCTCACGCGCCCCTCCTCGCCCACAGCCGACTTCGGGTTCGCCCGGTACCTGCAGAGCAACATGATGGCGGCCACGCTGTGCGGCTCCCCCATGTACATGGTAGGTGGGCCGCCGGGCTCCTCCTGCGGCCCCCCTCGGTGGCGGCCCGCGTGGCTGTGCCACTGTTTCCTGCCACCTCTGTGGCGGGGACACCCGGCGTCGGTCGCCGTGCGCCACGTCTGTTCTTGGCCCCGTGCGGACCTGTGCCCTTATCGCCCTCAGGCCCCCGAGGTCATCATGTCCCAGCATTACGACGGGAAGGCCGACCTGTGGAGCATCGGCACCATCGTGTACCAGTGCCTGACGGGGAAGGCGCCCTTCCAGGTGAGCAAGCGAGGGCTGGCTGCCGATTCGGATCCTGACACTCCCCTCTGGGTCCTGGCTCGGCCACCAAGCTCTACTGCCCTGCGGCCTTCCCTCACTGGAGCGCAGCTCCCCCACGGTCCGGTCAGGCCCGAGCCTGGAGCGTGCAGGCTCTGGAGTGCGTCTGCGCCCGAGTGTGTGTCTGGACCAGGTCTTGTGCCGCCCCCCCCCCCCCCCCCGCAGGCTGGTGCTGGCACTATGCCCTGTGTTGACGTCAGGCTCTGGGGGGACACCGCATTTGAAAAACAGCGGCCTGCTCAATGGTGGGACCCCACTGGGCTTAGGGCTCTGAGCCCACTGGGCTGGGCTGCGTAACCAGGCAGTTCTCAGCTGTTGCCAGCTTGTCCCTCAGCCTTTGATTGCCCGGTGACCTAGGCTGGCCCCCTAGCTCCCCGCACGCCTCCCTGTCCCTCGAGGTCAGCACTGGGAAGGTGGGGTGCTCTTGCTCTTGGCCAATCGCTGGTACTGGCATCAGTGCCTGGCACTAACCAGTGTGCAGTGAGCAAACAGAAGACCACACACCTGCCAGCGAGCTGCCCCCTGTGGGGTACAGTGCCCGTCAGGAGGGAAAGCTTATTCTGGGTCCTTTGCAGGGGTGGGGTTCATGGAGTATTTAATTTCAAGAAGCAAACATCCAGTCATACGGCCCACCTGACTCTCCTCGTGTGGTCCCGGTGGTCTGCAGCCTGGGTGGGGGAGGAGGACAGCCCGTCCCAGGAAGCCCAGAGGGCGTGTGCTGCTTGGTCCAGGGCCATGAGTGGTGGTCGGGGGACCTCACACGCCACCCTCCCCCACCAGGCCAGCAGCCCCCAGGACCTTCGCCTCTTCTACGAGAGGAACAAGACCCTGGTGCCCACGTAAGTGCCCTCGCCCTGCCCCCCCCCAACCCTGGGTGGGCGGCCGCGTCATCTGTCTTCTGGCCCCGCCGCAGCATCCCCCGGGAGACGTCCGCACCACTGAGGCGGCTGCTGCTGGCCCTGCTGCAGCGCAACCATAAGGACCGCATGGACTTCGGTGAGCGGGGGCCTCCCGGCCGCGCGCCCCCACCCTGGGCTCCTGGGTGCCCTCAGCCCCCAGCCCGGCGGCACAGGCTGTGAAAAGCCTGGTTTTGCTGCAAGAAAGCCCTCGGGTGGGTGGGGGGCAGCCGGGAGCACCATCCTTCCTCCCGGAGCTCCTGGGGCCTCGCTCACCCACCCTCCCTCCTGCAGACGAGTTCTTCCATCATCCTTTCCTTGATGCCAGTGCCACTGTGAAGAAGTGTGAGTTCCTGAGGGTCTGGGGGCCCCCAAGGCTGTGGGGGGCTTGCAACAGCTGACGGGCACACAGCAGGTTTAGAGGGAGAGGAGCTGGGGGTGCCCCTGCCAGTGCCTGGGTCCCCTGGGTGGGTGACGGCAGGTTCCGCTCAGCGCGCTGGGAGCTGTGCACCTGCTGCCGATGGGCCGGGGGTGGGAGCAGCGGTGCCTGTGCGCTGACCTGTGCGCTGACCTGTGCCCCTGCCAGCCCCTCCCGTGCCCGTGCCCTCATACCCCAGCTCCGGGTCCGGCAGCAGCTCCAGCAGCAGCTCCACCTCGCACCTGGCCTCCCCCCCGGTGAGTCACCCGCCGGGGGCCCGACCCTGGGCTTCTCTCCCCTGGGGTTTGGAGCGCAGGGATGTCACACTGAGGTCAGAACCATCTCAGGACACTCGCCTTTATTTCTGTGGGTTTGTCTGATCCGCTCACACTCGATGCGCCAGACACGTTCTGATTATAAAACGCTGAAGCGTGAGACGCTGGCAGACCCCTCCGGCCCTCGTGTCCCAGAGGCGGACCTGCCGGGTGTGGGTGTGCGTTCTCCAGGGCCTCCGTGAGCGCTGGTGTGCACTCCTGGGAACGGGGGCAGGGAGGCCTCGCGTCCTGGAGCCCGCCAGGCGGTCCCGGCCCCGGCACGGGGGCTGGGCGAGGTCTGCTGAGGGTGCGTGGAGGCGGTCGTGCGATGCCTCACAATACCCAGCACAGACGGCCTTGCTTTCAGGCCTTTGCAGGACTGATGGGGAAGCGGGGTGTGTGTGTGTGGAGGGTGTCACTGAAACAGGGTCTCCCCAGGAGCTTCGTCCAGTGACTGTCCCTGTGGGGCCCAGCCCGATGTCAGCTGGGGGCACAGCATTTCAGAAACTCCCCATTTCAGAACGGGAGAAGGGGTGGCCCCTCGGGAGGAGAGCGTGTCCTCCCCTTTCTCAGCACCCAGCAGCCCCATTTTCACCCAGGCCCTGGGGCCGGGTCTCAGTGGCCTCCCCTCTGACCCTCAGTCCCTCGGGGACATGCAGCAGCAGCTACAGAAGACGCTGACGTCCCCGGCCGATGCCGCTGGCTTCCTGCATGGCTCCCGGGGCTCCGGCGGCAGCAGCAAGGACTCGTCCTGCGACACAGATGACTTTGTCATGGTCCCGGCCCAGTTTCCAGGTTTGCTTCATTGTGAGCTTGTGTGCGTGTGTGCTTGCAACCCTTTCTCTGCCTGTGGGCCCTCGGGATGGGTTCTGGGAGCTTCCATACCAGGGCAGCTTGGCTACAGAGTGCAAGCCAAGTCCTGCCGGTTACCAGCGGTGGTTGTGGACCGAGTGCCTGTGCTCAGGTCCCGCCCTCCACCCTCCCCACCGTGCGGAGCGCCTGCTCGCAGGGGGAGAGCTGCCAGCTCAGTATTGAGCCCAGGCGGCGCTCAGGCCTCTGGGACAGGCCCAGCCCCTCCCCAAGCCCTGTCCTGGGGTCCTGGGTTCCTCTTGTGTGCCTGGACCTGGACACTTCCTTTTGCTGCCCCTGGCTATCCCATGACTGGGTCGGAGTGGCCCCAGGCCCAAGTCGGGCAAGTCAGGGAGGGCCATGGGAGAGGGGCAGCTATGGGACCCAGGGTGCCAGCGGAGGGCTCAGGCCTGGACTGGGAGCCAGGGGCGCCCAGCCTGGAGCTGGCTGAAGGCTGGGATATGCACAGAGCACCCACGGTCTCCCTCGGGAGCCCTGAGGTCTAGTCAAGTGAAGGGAGTCCCCGGTGCAAGTGACAGTGGGACTTGGGAGTGCCAGCTCCTCCTCCTATTTTGTCTCATGGAGCCGCCCTGCCCAGAGCCCCCAGCCAGTCTCTGGAATTGGGTGTGGGGTCACCCGGGAGCCAGGGTGGGTGGGGTGGCCCAGGAAGGTGAGATGCACACTTGTCCTGATGCCCAACCTCCCCTGTCTCCCGTCTGCAGGTGACCTGGTGGCTGAGCCAGCTGGAGCCAAGCCTCCACCGGACAGCCTGATGTGTAGCGGGTAAGCCCCCTACCCTGCCCCCTAATTGTTTTGGGAGAGGGGCATGCTGGCTCTGGCAGGTTGTCCTTCTGCCCTGCCTGGGTCCAGTCGGCCTGAGGTGTGTCCTGCCTATGTGCTCTGTCCCCACCAGGAGCTCACTGGTGGCCTCGGCTGGTCCGGAGAGCCGTGGCCGGACCCCATCTCCTTCCCCGCCCTGCAGCAGCTCTCCAAGCCCCTCCGGGTGAGTGGGGGCTGGGTGGCGCAGCTGGGAGTGGCCCAGAGGCAGGGTTAGGGCCTCCAGCCCTGGGTCTGGCTTTGCAGACAGCACTGGAGTCTGGAGGTCCTGTCTTGGTTCAGGCCTTGAGGACACTGGGCTTCTCGTGGGTGGCCCAGGGGATGGGGCTGTGGTTGGAGGGATGTAGACCCAGGGGTGGGGAGCTCCAGGGACCCCCAGGGACCAGTGTTGCCACCCCCCCCCCCATCCTGCAGGGCTGGGTGGGCTCGGGTTTCCAGAGCCAAGGTGGGGGAGCGGGCCCAGCCTTACCATCCTTTGCCTGGTTTTTTTCCACTTGTCCCAGTGGCTGGTCCCATCTAGAAGCTCCTTGGGCACAGCGTGAATGGGGTGGGGTGTGAACAGTTGCTGCTGCCTGCATGGTGGCGGTGCTGGGCACATGCAGAGGTGAGGAAGCAGGTGGCCTAGGTGGCTTCTGCCCCAGCATGTTTGAGCCTAGGGTTCAGCCCAGTGCACTGTCTCCGTTGACCATCCCCCTGCCTCTCCCTACCACAGCCGGGCCGGTCCATTCAGCAGCAGGTGCGGCGTGTCTGTCCCCATCCCAGTGCCCACACAGGTGCACAATTACCAGCGCATCGAGCAGAATCTACAGTCGCCCACCCAGTACCAGACTGCACGGTGAGTGAGTTAGTCACCCCTCACCACCGACCTCGGTGGCTGCAGGGGCTCCCCCTAGTGGCAAGGCATGCCCTAGAGAGCTATAGTGAGAATTCCCCTACAGGGTTGTCTCACGTGTCCAGTTTTGCAGGCCGTGCACTATGTAACTGTCACCATCACAATTTATATTGTGGGCGTGCAGAGATTCTACGTTTGTTAGGACAGCTTTCTGGTAGATATCACTGTTGTGTTTTATCTTAGACAGAATGGACAGGTGGCGGTGGAGAGGGGCTGAGGGAGAGAGTGAGAATCCCAAGCAGGCTCCATGCTCAGTGTAGAGCCCGACTTGGGGCTCGATCTCACGGCCCTGGGATCTTGACCTGAGCCTAAATCAAGAGTCGGATGCTCAACCCAATGAGCCGCCCAGGCGGCCCTACAAGACCCAATATTGATTTTTGACAAATTCTAGCAAACACAAGAGGAAAAGAAGGCCCTTTTTTGGTAATTCCCAGAAGACCCTGAGGGCCAATGTTGTCCTGGCAGGAACTGTGACCTCAGGCGCGAGGATGCCCCGGGGGCATATGGGGTCTCTACTCCCTAGTTGTCGCTGTAGTCAGCAGGGTGAGGGGTCTGGTCCCCTCGAAGGCTCTTAGCGAGGCCCGTTATTCTAGTGGCGGAGGACGTGCCGTCTGGCCCGGCCGTGATCCTCACCGTGCATGGCTGGGGGGCCTCACCTCATTGCTGCTTGTGCCCCCAGGTCCTCCGCCATCCGCAGGTCGGGCAGCACCAGCCCCCTGGGCTTTGCCCGGGCCAGTCCGTCGCCCCCATCCCACGCCGAGCACGGAGCTGCCCTGGCCAGGAAGCTCTCCCTGGGTGGGGGCCGGCCCTACACACCATCTCCACAAGGTGAACCTGGATGGCCTGGCGGAAGTGGGCCTGGGCATCCCCTTGGGCCGGGGCAGGGTTGGGGGATTGGCCCTCTCCTCCTGGGTGTGACCCTGGTGACCCCTCTCTCCTCAAGTTGGAATCATCCCCGAGCGGCCAGGCTGGAGTGGGACACCCTCTCCCCAGGCCCCCGAGATGCGGGGCGGCAGATCCCCTCGCCCAGGTAGGTGTGGCCCCACCCAGGGGCAGGAGGGGAGAGTGGGCGAGGGCTCTCACAGCTCCCTTCTTCCAAGTTAGGGGACGGTGGGAGTCCCGCGAGATGGTTCTCACCGTCTCCAGCTCAAGCCTGAAGGTTGTACTGGTGCACTTGGGGATTCGGGGTCTGCGCCCACCATGCGGTCTGCCTTGTGCACCGTGGAGCAGGGAGGGTGGAGGGGAAGGTCAGATTTAGGGCCTCGCACACACGCTCCTGCTTGGTGGTGGCGCGTGCCGGGCCAGGTGGCCCCCTGCATGGCAGTGACCGGGCCTTGTCCTGTCCCGTCCCAGGCTCCTCCGTGCCCGAGCACTCTCCCCACACTGCTGGGCTGGGCTGCCGCCTGCACAGCGCTCCCAACCTGTCTGACCTGCACGTTGTCCGCCCTAAGTTGCCCAAGCCCCCCACGGACCCGCTGGGGGCAGCGTTTGGCCACCCCCAGTCCAGCCCCCCACAGCCGTCCCATGTGCTGCAGTCTTGCCGGCCCCTGCGAGCCTCGCCCAAGCTGCCTGACTTCCTGCAGCGGAACCCCTTGCCCCCCATCCTGGGCTCCCCCACCAAGGTAATGGGCCCGGAGCTCAGTGGGGACAGGGAGGGAGGGGCCGCCCAGTCCTGGAAAAGATCTCAGAGGGTGGCTCTGTACTGAGGACCCCTTCCCATGCACGTACCTAGGCCGTCAGTGTCCTGCCTGGCAGGCTTAGGGGACAGGGGCCTGGGGATGGGGAGCTTTGGGCCCAGAAATGCAACAGGTACCCGACAAGCTTCAGCACCGCTCTGGGCTCCACCCTTGTAGTTCTCTCCTCGGTGAAGTGCAGCTCGGCCCTGTAGGCACAGATGCGGATGCGGGGGTCCTAAGGGCATGCACGTGCACATGCGTGTAGGCACGGTCGCGGGGCCCTAAGGGCGTGCATGCCCTTACAGCATGTATGGGTCTCGAGTCTGTGCCTCGCAGACCTGGGGGATGCAGGCCGCACGGGCGCTGGGCTGCTGATGCGCTCACGGTGGCCCTTCTCTGCACCCTGTTTGCCCCTCTTAGGCTGTGCCTGCTTTCGACTTCCCCAAGACCCCCAGCTCGCAGAACCTGCTGACGCTCCTGGCCCGGCAGGGCATAGTCGTGACGCCGCCTCGGAACCGGACGCTGCCTGATCTGTCAGAGGCGGGACCGTTCCAGGGGCAGCAGCTGAGCCCTGGCCTGCGGCCCACCGAGGACACCAAGAGCCCCTTCGGCAGGTGTGTGGGAGGGACTCCCCGCTTCCCGTTCTCTCTGGGGCGGGAGGAGAGGCCCGGAGCAGCCCTGTGTGTGGGCAGGGGCTGCTTCTGCGCCTCCTCCCGTTGTGACCCTTCCTGAGCCTCATTCTGCTTGTCCGACCGGTGGGGGACACTGCCTGCCCCAGGGTGGGCGGGGAGACCACGGGGCCAGCACACGGGCAGCCAGTGCTGCGCGAGGTCTGCGCAGGGGCCCCGGCTGGGCACGGGCCCGCGGTGCTCCCGCTGCTGCTTGCCCCGCAGGTCTCTCAGTGCTGGGCGTCTCACCGACCTGCTCCTTAAGGCTGCGTTTGGGACCCAGGCCCCTGACTCGGGGAGCACGGACAGCCTGCAGGAGAAGCCTATGGAGATCGGTGGGCGAGAGGGGGCTGCCCCTGGGGCGTGGGGCGGGCAGGGTGCTGGCAGCAGGGCCAGAGCGCCTCTTCTCTCTTGCAGCCCCCTCTGCTGGCCTCGGAGGGACCCTGCACCCCGGAGCCCGTGCTGGGGGGGCCAGCAGCCCATCTCCTGTGGTGTTTACCGTGGGCTCGCCCCCCAGTGGGACCACGCCACCCCAGGGCCCCCGTGCCAGGCTGTTCTCAGGTGAGGACCGTGTGGTGCTCCCTCAGGCTGCAGGGAGTAAGTGGCACATGCGGGTGGGTCAGGATGGGTCAGGAAGCCTGAGGTGCTGTCGTCCTCACACGCAGGGCAGGGATAATGCCCACAGCACCCGTCTCTGCGGCCGCCCTGGGTGCTAATCCCGGGGCAGGCAGACACGCCCACAGCTGTGGCTCCTGGACTGGAGGGGCCCACCTCCAGTGGGGCAGGAGCCAGGGTGGACAGAGCTCCCGAATGTACACCGAGGCCAGCCAGCCGGAGGGAGGGGCGCCCAGCTGGGGTTGGGGAGGGGTCTGTGGTAGGGAGTTGTGGGGAGCACGTCCTGCATGTGGGGGTGTCACAGCAGGGGGTGGGGCTGCTGCACCCCGGCCCTCTCCCCACAGTGGGCTCCTCCGGCTCCGTCGGTTCAGCCGGCTCCTCCTCGGCCCGTCACCTGGCTCCCGGGGCCTGTAGTGAGGCGGCCCCGGAGGTCCCGGCCCCCGGCCACTGCCGCAGCTTTGCTGACCCTGTCACCGCGAACCTGGAGGGGGCTGTGACCTTCGAGGCGCCCGACCTCCCCGAGGAGACGCTGATGGAGGTGAGCCCCGTGTGCGGCAGGCCCACGGGCGGCGGGGGTGGGGTGGGCCGCAGCCCCCTCCTCAACCTCCCACTTCCCCCCAGCAAGAGCACACCGAGATCCTGCACGGCCTACGGTTCACTCTCGTCTTCGTCCAGCACGTCCTGGAGATCGCGGCCCTGAGGGGCAGCGCCGGTGAGGCCGCCGGAGGCGCCGACTTGCAGCTGCAGGAGAGCGTGGTGGCAGACCAGATCAGCCTGCTGAGCCGGGAGTGGGGGTGGGTGTGCCCCGAGGGGCCCAGGGTGGGGGGAGTGGGGAGGCGGGCCCCGTGGGGCCTCTGAGCCACCTGACGTGGGTGCCGCCTTCCAGCTTCGCGGAACAGCTGGTGCTCTACCTGAAGGTGGCCGAACTGCTGTCCTCGGGCCTGCAGACTGCCATCGACCAGATCCGGGCCGGCAAGCTGTGCCTGTCGTCCACCGTGAAGCAGGGTGAGTGCTGTGCCCCCGAGAGCGCTGGAGGCTGGAGACTGGGCGTGTGAAGGTCAGGGAGGGCCGGGGATGGATCCCTGGACGGAGAGGCCAGGCAGAGGTGGGTGGGAGGGGGTCACCTGGGAGCAACAGGGGTGGGGAGGAGGTGCTCCCAGGGAGGGGCCGGGGAGGGGCCCAAGCTGACGGTGGCCATGCCCGGCCCCCCGCCCGCAGTGGTGCGGAAGCTGAACGAGCTGTACAAGGCCAGCGTGGTGTCCTGCCAAGGCCTGAGCCTGCGCCTTCAGCGCTTCTTCCTGGACAAGCAGCGGCTGCTGGACCGCATCCAGAGCGTCACCGCCGAGAAGCTCATCTTCAGCCACGCGGTGCAGACGGTAGGTGGAGGGGGGGCGCGGGGGGGGGGCACGACCCGGTGCTGGGCTGGCGCCCTCCGGGCCCAGCCAGGTGCTGGGAGCCTCCTCTCGAGAGGTGACTGCTGGTGAGTTAGGCCATCGCAGTAGTGACCCCGCCTGCCAAGGGGGCGCCTTGCCCCGCAGCGCTGGCCCACCTCGGCGGTGTTGGCCGGTCGGTTGCCCGAGGCTACGTGAGCCTCTCTTTAGGCCGCTCAGTGGCCCCGGCAGCCCTCACGGCGTGCCCCCGATGTGTGTGCCAGATGGGCCGGTGGGGGGTGCCGGGGCAGCTGGGCTGAGCCCCCCGCCTCCCTGGACCAGGTGCAGTCGGCCGCCCTGGACGAGATGTTCCACCGTCGGGAGGACTGTGTCCAGCGCTATCACAAGGCCCTGCTGCTCATGGAGGGGCTGCAGCACCTCCTCACCGACCGGGCGGATGTGGAGAACGTCGCCAAGTGTGAGTGCCGCGGGGCCAGCCCAGGAGGGGCGGGCAGAGGTGGGCCGCACGGGCCCCCTGACCGCGTCTCCCTCGCCGCAGGCAAGCTGTGCATCGAGCGGAGACTGTCCGCACTGCTGAGCGGGATCTGTGCCTGACCGCGGGGTGCCCGGCTCACCGCGCCCCAGGGGCTGGGTCTCCTGCCGGTCCTGCAGGCTTGGGGGCGACCAGCTGGCCGGGCTTGAAGGGACGAGCCCTCGGCCTGGGTGCCGCTTGCCGGTGCCGGGGAAAGGTCGGGGGCTCCCTCGGCCGCGTCCTGAGCTCTGCCGCAGTGGGCTTCGGGGTGCTGGGAAGACTCCGGGCCGCCACAGCCCAGGCCGGGGCCCCCTGCCTCACAGACGGGCGGAGCTCCTGGCCAGCCGTCACGACTTCCCTCGGCCGCCTCGGTGGCAGGGGGTACGTGTGGCCGTCCCCAGGGCAGCCCTGATGCCCGCTGCTGTGCGGAGGACGAGCAGAGGCCCCAAGACCGCTCGGCCCAGGGAAAGGTGCGGCCCCCTGGTCCCCCTCCTTCCCCAAGACCACCCACCCAGCTTTGTGAACCACGGAGCACTTTACTACGCCGGCGGCCCTGGAGCAGGACCGCCCGCCAGGTCCCGCCTGTTGCTGCGGGGCGTGTACATGCCTGTATACATATATACATATACACATAGCCGTGCGAGCGCGTGCGGGCGTGTGCCCTGTGCCTGCTGCCCGGGACCCTCGGGGAGACACAGACCTCTTATTTAAATGTTCTTGTAGGGACAGACAGTACGAAGCACCGAGCTTTCTGAACCCAGGACGGACGTTGAAGTCTATTCCACTTTACTCCTGAAATGTGTCTTATTTTTCTGCAGCTCTTTTTTTTAACAAAAGAAAATTTGTAGTTTCGGATGTTTGTTTTGGAAGGGCGGGGCCGGACGGGTGGGTCCCGGGTATTGTGCACACACAATGTGGGTGGTGGTAGGAGGTGCCTGTCAAGGTGGCCCTGTCCCTGCCAACCCCGCCCCCGCCCCACCTGGCCAGGGGCTGTTTGTGCAAAGCCTCCCATCCAGCTGTCACGGTGGGTTTTGATGCCAAAGTCGTGTGTGTGTGTGTGTGTGTGTGTGTGTGTGTGTGTAGCCCCCTCCCCCTGCCCCACCCCAGGCTGGGTCCTGGCAGCCAGTGGGGAGGCTGGGGGTCTTCCTGGCCTGCCCGGCTCCGCCTCGCCCCCCTCGTCTGTATCCTGGAGAGGGCAGAGGAAGCCTGCCAGAGTCCAGGCACCTGGGTGAGGGGTTTAATGTCTTACATCAAGACATAGACATCTTTGTGTTTCTTTCTTTGCAATACTTGAAATATTGCCACTGTGCTTGGACTTAGAAGCAGCCCTGTGACTTGTTCCTCGCTGCACGGAACGTGTTCGTATTTATTGCTTTATGGTCGGCTGAGATCCAGGGCCACCGGGAGGCTGGCACCATGGGAGGGGACTTGTGGGTGCCCACGTGGGCTGCCAGTGGATCCTGTTCTCTACGAGACTGCGCCTGGTCCTTGGTCTACTTTAAAAGGAGTTTTGTGTGATCCCCCCCCCATTTGCATTAAATTGTGTAATACCGATTTAAGGAAATAAACCTTTGGAATTGAGTGGGTGTAGCTGACGGTTGGTTTGTCACCATTTCCAGTGTTGGGTCACACACTGCGTCCCAGGTGGCCTGCACGTGGAGTCTGGCCCTGCACATGCTGGCCACGGCTCAGCCTGGGCACAGACCCCCAGGGCTCGGGTGCACAGACGTGAGTTCGAGGCTGTGTCCATCCCCCGGCCACCAGGGCCGCCTGTCCTCGTCCCTGGGGGTCTACCCAGAGTGGGTGCAGGTTGTGAGGGAAGCCAGTGCTGGACTGCCCCGAGGCCGCTGCATTCCCCACGCGCTCTCCAGCCCTGTGGTTCTGCCCTGATTCCGGGCTGTGGTTGGTTGCGTTTCCTTTATGGCTGGTGACCTCCGGCACCCTTTCACGTGCTCGACGGGATGGCTGGCGTAGGTCGGATGAAGTGGGAGATTTGCGTTTTTAAAACTACAACTGTTCTTGTGAGTTTTAAAAATACCTCATTACCAAAATGGCTAACCACGGTCCTACATGAAAGCTCGTGGAGAGGTGGTGTCAGAGGCAGCAGAAGGTGGGCCTGGAGGCCGGGGCCCAGAGGCTTCCTGTAGACAGACAGGCAGTGCTGGTGGGGAAGGGGGCGGGCGGGTGGGACCCCCCCATCCTGTCCGCTCTGTGGGGCTCCTGGTATGTTAGTAACAGGAAGGAAGGCCCAGAGGGTTAGGGCAGTCATGGCATTTTGTTGCTTATTCAGAGTCCCACAGGCTCTCCTCTGATTGTCCACACCTTGTGTGTGGGGGGGACACGTGTTACAATCCGTGAACCTATGAGGACACACGCCACCTCCCTGGGGCCATGTCCGTGAGTTGGACAGATGTATGAGGACACGTACCCACCATCACAGCATCACGTAGAGTGGCCTCACTGCCCCCTGACCCTCTGTTCTGCCCATTCCTCCCCTCCCCCAGTCGTGGCAAACACCTGCCATAATTTTGATTTTTCTAGAAGATCCAAGAGTTGGAATCATATAGTTTGCAGCCTTTCTGGACTGGCTTCTTTCATTTAGTAAACACACGCTTCAAGTTCCTCCGTGTCTCTTCATGGCTCATTTCCTTCTGGCTCTGAGTATCACTCCATTGTTTGGATGGCTCACTCTCCAGTCACCAACTGGACGACACCTCAGTGTTCCCAAGTTTTAGGGATTATGGCTAAAGCTGCTATAAGAAACATCCCCTGTGCGGGAACCTGGCGGTAAGGGGCAGGTCCAGGAGGGACCGCTGGTCCTGGCGAACAGCAGCTCTGCGGGAAGGGCTGGCCCGCTTTCTGTCCTAGGACCTCCCATGCGCCTGCGCGTTCCAGGCACGTTCACAGGGGCCCTCGGCCAGGAGGACCAGGCTCAGGCCGGCCACGAGCTGGTGGGTCTGAGGACGGAGCAGGTATGGTGGTCTGCTCCCCACACAGCAGGTCGCAGGGAGGCTCTCTCACCTAACCTACCGTGGTGCTTACCTTCTGCCTGCTTCACTCCTCCCAGGACCCTTGGGCAGGCTCAAGGGGGGAACAGGTGCCACCATCCCTTCCCACCTGACGGCCTGGCTGGGGGGCTCCTCAGGGGCTGCACTCAGCACAGCCCGGGGCTTGGGCCTGCCCCTGAGCCAGACCTGCCCCTGAAGCCTCTGCATTGAGCCCTGCCAGGTCTCGTTGGCCGGGTTAGTCCTGGATGCCCTCCACTGGGGGGCCCTCCCAGCTGCTAGAGCAGGGAGGGAGCGTTCCCTGAAGAGGGCCTCTGGGGGGGGTGGCCTCTGCAGAGGTGGCCCAGTGCTTCCTAAACCTGCTGCGCCCCGCGAGTTCCCCAGGTCACACGTGACTGGGCCCTTCTGTCAGCCCTAGAACCCGGAGGCTGCCCTCTTCCCTCCTGCAGAGGGGGCGGGGGCTGTCCTGGGGCTGGTTCAGCACAGGCGAGCCATCCTCTCTCACCTGCATGAGCTCCTTCTCAACTCATCCTCATCTTTTTTTTAAAACATTTTTTTACATTTATTTATGAGAGAGAGAGAGAGTGCGTGCGTGAGCGAGCAGGGGAGGGGCAGAGAGAGAGGGAGACCCAGAATCCGAAGCAGCTCCAGGCTCCGAGCTGTCAGCACAGAGCCCGACGCGGAGCCCGACGCGGGGCTCGAACCCACCAACCGTGAGATCGTGACCTGAGACCTGAGCCGAAGTCCAACCCTCAACTGACTGAGCCCCCCAGACGCCCCTCAACTCGTCCTCACCTTTAAGCTCAGAGGAGCCTGGGTGGAGTGTGGTCCAAGAGAGACCCTTGTCAGCGACCACTCTGTGTCTGGGCCTGCCTGTTGTGGGCACTGCACCGAGCCGGGGCCATACCCCAGGAGGACTTGCGCATCCGGTTTCTTTTAACCTGGGCAGTGTTTCCAAAGTGTGCGGCCGGTTCTTACAGTTGGCTTTGCACACGGCGCTTTTTACTTTGTGATGCTCTATTTCTTTTGCCGGCTGGTTGTGTCACTGTGCGTGCCCTCACCAGAACGTGAGCTTCCGAGGCCAGGGTTTGGTCGCTGCGCTCCCGGTCCACTCGGTAAAGAGCTACTGAGCGCCTGGGCAGTCTCCACCTGAGGCACCTCGCCCCCGCCCCCACCCCCACCCCGTCCCCACAGGGCCCTACTCAAGGTTTCCCGAGGACTGCGCCCCCCGAGTGTGCCCCCAAGTGTGCCAGAGCCGGCCCTGGCGCAGAGCCAACCGCCGCTACCACGGATCCGGGAGACGTGCCAGGTCTGGGGAGGGCTGCTGTGCGAGCCTGCAGGCCCGGGGCCCGACGTCTTTCCCGGGGGTCCTCCTCGGGCCCGCGGCGCTGGCTCCCTAGGGCGGGGCCGCTACCGGGGGCCGAGCCTCCGAGCCCGCCCTTCGGAGCACCGGTCCGCACCTGCGCGCCCCGAGCGGCCGCGCGCCGAGCTTCGCCCCGCCCCCGGGCCCAAGCCCCGCCCCCGGGCCCAAGCCCCGCCCAGGAGACTTTTGTCCGCGCTCGGCAGCCGTCCGGCCCGCGTCGCACTTCCGCCTTCGCCCACGTGGTCCGGCTGGGGCTCAATCCGCCGCGGCGTGAGTGGGGCCGGGAGGTGCGCGTCCCTCTGGTTCCGGCGAGAGTGGCCGCGGTCTCCCGGACTCCGGAGGGAGAGCCGGCCGGGCGGGGCGCGGGGGCCGGGCGGGCCGGGCCGGGGCGGGCCCGGGGGAGGGCCGAGGCCGGGCGCGCGCCCCCCGTCGCCCCCGGCCGCGCATGGCGGCCCGGGTCGTGCGGGCGGCGGCCGGGGCCGTGAGGAGAGCCTGCGGACCGTGCAGCCCGAGCCTGGGACCGCGTCTGCTCCGGTAATGACGGTGCGCTCGCCCGGGCCCGGCCTCCAGCCTGCGCCCAGCCGCGCCCGGCCGCGTCGCTCATGCCGCCCGTGTCTCTGCAGCTTGCCCCCCATGGCCGGGAACGTGGACGCCGCCGCACCCGTGGGCGCCCGGCCGGAGCGCGACCCGAAGGCCCGCAGCGGCTGGCGGGGCGGGGCCAGGGTCTGGGAGGAAACGGAGCAGCGGGCGAAGAAGCTCAAGAGCGGCTCGGACGCGGACCAGCGCCGGAAGCTGCCCAAGCGGAAGGTTGTGCTGCTCGTGGGCTACTCCGGGAAGGGCTACCACGGCATGCAGGTGAGGGGCCGCCGTGTGCCGGGCACAGTTACGCGCGTCGGGGGCGTCCCCTTGGGCGGGACTTAGATTGGAATTCAGGCAGCCCTGAGCCCTGCTCCGTCCCGCCAGCCCCCCGGGCGGCCCAAGGGGCCCCCTCTGCCGCCGACCTTCCTGCAGGTGATTGATTGAAGCTCTCCGACGGAGGCAGTCGCGGTGCTGGGGGCTCGAAGACTCGCTCCGCTGTCGCGTTTGTCAGATCCGTTGAGGGTCAGAGGCCGTGGGCAAGCAGAATTCTCTCTCCTGTGAGAATAGTCAGCATGGCCACCTCATCGATGTCCTAGAGCCCTGCGGGCCGTGGAGTCTGGTTAGGGCAAGCTCGGAGGGGCCGCGTTAGGGAGCTTTTAGAAGTCGCGGGTGTCCTTTCCCAGCACGCATTAATCCCAAGAGGTTGTGCAGGCTGGTCACATGAACCGGAGGGTTGAAGAGGAGCCAAGGATGCCAAGTGCAGCCCTGGCTGGCAGTGTCCTGGCGTGGCCTTTCCCTTGGGAGCCCAGGGCCTGCCTCCCTGTGGGGACGACACAGAGTGTCCCTGGGCAGCCAGCCGCTGGGGACAGCTGAGCTCCCCCAGGAGAGGTGCTGGTTTCGGATCTGGCCAGGTGGGAGGAAACAGTGTCTCAGGTGATCCCAGCTGTTGGCTGATCCCCACTGTTGGCTGTTTTCACCTGGCTGCCCCGGGGGGGGAGGGGTCGTGTTTAGAGACTGTGGGCACCCTCGGTAACTGTCCTACCTGCCGTGGGGTGGGGAGGAACTGCGCTGTGTCCCCAGGGCCACAAGTGTGGGCCCAGCACACAGGCTTCCCACATGGAGCAGTCTGGGCCCAGGGCTCCCATCTGTGGGCAGTGACTGAGTGAAAAAAATTGGTTTTCTGCTCTTCAGAGGAATGTTGGGTCCTCACAATTCAAGACCATCGAAGATGACTTGGTGTCTGCCCTGGTCCAGTCGGGCTGTATTCCTGAGAATCACGGCGAGGACATGAGGAAGATGTCCTTCCAGCGGTGTGCCCGGACGGACAAGGTAGGCACCATCCCTGCCCTTTCCCTGCAGCTTTGAGCAGCGCCTGAAGCTCCTGGACCGCATTTGTCCTTGACTCCACACCTTTGCGGCTCTTCTTGTGGAGACTCTCAGCAGTGAATGACCGATGCACAAACCACACGTGCCGAAATGGAAAGAACTAAGAAGTTCTGGGGCGTTTGCAGTGCAGGTGTGGCTGGACCTTGGTGCTCCCTGCAGCCCACACTTGGTTTGCCTCCTGTCTGTCTGTGAACCCTCCTCCCTCTCCCCTGGAGGTGGCATGATGGCCACAGCACCCGCTGCCTTAGATACAGGCCTCTCAGGCTCGCCAGTGCACGTAGGAACGGAACATCAAATAATCTGGAAGGAGAAAGGAAACGGTGAAACCGATTTTAATAGTCAATTTCGTTAACTCGGCATTTCCAAGAGAGTCTTCTTTCAACCTGTGTTCAATATAAGTACAGTTAACATAACGCAGTTCTCGTGCACGTGTGCACGTGTGCGCGCACGCACGCACCTTGGCCATCTGCTGGGGGCTCTGCTCGCAGCTCATCACCATCGCACTGGCCACATCTGGTGGACTGGGGAGCCTCGGGGGCTGTGGCCCAGGGCTGTCCACTCAGTCCTGAGATTGAGTCCCACTCTGCTGTCTCATTGGCTCACGTATCTGTCCTGGGCCCAGTCATGGCTGGCACAGCAGCTGGCTGGGTGGTCTCGTCCTGTCGTGTTCCTTGGCATGGGACCGGCCTGGACAGGAGCTCCCTGAGGAGAGTGGAGGGGTGCCTGGCAGGTGGGTAGGGCAGAGGGCACAGGCCTCAAGCTCTTTTCTGGTAGATGTGAAATGCACAGTGCACACCAGGCCGTTTGCCCCCGTCTGAAACCCTGACCCTGAGATGCCTCCTGAGGTCACTGAGGGTCTGACAGACACGGGCAGGTCAGCGTCCTGAGCCGCTGAATAACGTCCAGGTCCCGAAGTACCCAGATCCCCTGGGTTTGCGCGTCAGGCCAGGACCCTGGAACTGGTGCCATTGTACAGATGGGGAGAAAAAATGGGGCCGTGGGTTCACTTGTCGTAGGTGACGTGGAAATGTTTCTGGGTCCTGGGGTCCCTTTCTTCGTTTTAGTTTTTCCACTTGCGGTTCTCTGGTTTTAAGGCAGAAGGAAGCAGATGCTTGCGCTAACAAAGAGAGCGTTTCAGAGTGTGGTGCATAATTTCTACTGTTCTTAGAGAGTGCCTTGTCCTGACCTGTTTCCTCTTACAATTTGGGGAGAAATAAAACTTCTGATACTAACATCCCAACACTTGTGTCTCTGGCCCCAGGGATGAATAAATGATGCCATTTTGTTTCTATTTCAGATTTTAATTTTTTTGTATTTTAAAAATCCATACTAGTTTTGAGGGAGTGTGTGAGCAGAGGAGCAGAGAGACAGAGTCCCGAGCAAGGTCTGCGTCGTCAGCACAGAGCCTGATGCGGGTCTCCATCCCTTGAACCCTGGGATCCTGATCTGACCTGAAATCAAGAGTCAGACCTTTAACTGACTGAGCCATTCAGACACCTCTAAGTTCAGATGTTTAAATAAGTAGCTTTAGTTGAGACACAATTCACTCCTTACAGTCTGGCCACTCACAGTGTGCAATTCAGTGGACTCTTGTGTTTGCAGCAAAGTGCAGACACCCCTGCAGCTGCTGTGAGGGTACTCCTCTCCCTGGAAAAGAGCCCACACCCCTTGGCAGTCTCTCCTGCCCCAGCAGTGCATCCAGAAGGCTCTCATGTTAGCATGTGACTGATACAGAAATGTAGCAGTGCGGTCTGTTTTCATTCCCTTTTTTTTTTTTTTAATTTTTAATGTTTTATTTATTTTTGAGAGAGAGCGTGAGCAGGGGAGGGTCAGAGAGAGAGGGAGACACAGAATCTGAAGACAGGCTCCAGACTCTGAGCTGTCAGCACAGAGCCCGACGCGGGGCTTGAACCCACAAACTGTGAGATCATGACTTGAGCCGAAGTCTGACGCTCAACCGACTGAGCCACCCAGGCGCTCCGCCCTTTTTTTTTTTTTTTTTTTAATGTTTGTTCATTCTTGAGAGAGAGTAAACAGTGTGAGTAGGGGAGGGGCAGAAAGAGGAGACAGGATGCCAAGCAGGCTCCCCGCTGGCTGACAGCAAGAGTCCATCGTGGGGCTGGAACTCGCAAACTGTGAGATCATGACCTGAGCCAAAGTCAGACGCTCAACCGGCTGAGCCCCCCAGGTGTCTCTCGTTCCCTTCCTTTTTTTTTTTTTTTTTTAAAGATTTTTTTTCTTATTGTAAGATTTTATTTTAAAGCAATCTCTACCTTGGGGCGCCCGGGTGGTTCAGTCGGTTGGTCGTCCAACTTCAGCTCAGGTCATGATCTCATGGCTCCATAGTTCAAGCCCCGTGTCGGGCTCTGTGCTGACAGCTTGGAGCCTGGAGCTGTTTCAGATTCTGTGTCTCCCTCTCTCTCTGCCCCTCCGCTTCTCACCCTCTGTCTCTATCTCTCTCAAAAATAAATAAAACATTAAAAAATAATAAAGCAATCTCTACCTCTAATCTGGTGCTCGAACTCCTGACCCCAAGATCATGAGTCCCACACTCTTCCAGCTGAGCCAACCGGGTGCGCCTCCTTTTAAAACTATTTATTTAAAAATTTTTAACGTTTATTTTTGAGAGCGAGCGAGCGCGCGCGCATGAGTGGAGGAGGGGCAGAGAGAGGGAGACACAGAATCTGAAGCAGCTCCAGGCTCCGAGCTGTCGGCACAGAGCCCGAGGTGGGGCTCCAACTCCCGAACCGGGAGATCATGTGCTGAGCTGAAGTCGGACGCTTAACCGACTGAGCCACCCAGGTGCCCCCTTTTCTCCCCTTTAAACAGAACTTTTGGAGAGTAAGTTGCAGACATTGTTTACCCTGAAATCCATCCTCGAGTCTTCCAGGGACAGCAGTGCCCCTGGCACCGCCTCTGTGTAACTGTCGCCCCTGGGAACCCAGCACTGATAGGACACCATTACCCGCACGCTTTGTTTGGTTTTGTTACCGATCCCGCTCCTAAGCCAGGGTTGGCGCTGGCACCCGCCAGGCCTCTGAGCAACCTTTCACCTAAAGTGCCTCCCGCACCTTCCTGACACGGTGGTGTTTTGATGAGTGTCCTCAATCCGGGTTTGTCTGATTGTTCCTGTGACTCAATGTGGATAAAGGTTTTTGGACAGGACTGTTGACATGTGTTAGAGTCTGGTTTGTTTGCGTGTGTTAAGCCTTTTTAGAAAACGTGATGGGCCCACAGAAAGGTGGCGTGCAGCACCTGTGTGCAGTGAGGCGGATGATGCCAGGGTGGACATGTGGGTGTCTGCACGCGGGTCAGCCCCCCTCAGGAGCGCTCCGTCCACATCCCTGTCCCTGCAAGCTCTGCCATGTCGGCTTACAGCTTTTGGGGGGGGGAGCGGAGGGAGTGTGCATACCTGGATCCGATCGTCTGTGCAGCCAGCACGCCTTTCCCTGTCCACATCGGTGCCCCCCGCCCCGGTCCCCACAAGGTAACCGGTGTCGTGACTTGGCTGGCACGGCGGTCCCTGCTTGTCGGTGGGGGACGCGTTCCGGGACCTGGACTGTGGACGGTGTGTCTAGCTGTGCGTTGGCCCTCGTGCGCGTGCCCGTGATGAGTGTGGCCCCTGATTCGGCCCAGTGAGAGGAGCAGCGGGAGCTCGGGCTCAACCCGATCCGTGGCGGCCGTGTGCCGTCCTTCCAGCTGTGGGAACAGGGTCTCACGACCCCTTGCTGTGCCGCACTGCCCTCCCCGGGACAGGGGACACGGGAAGGGCCCGCGTGGTGAGATGGGGGTCGGACGGCGTGGGCGTGTCCGGGGCGCGGGTGCCCGCAGGTGCCTGGAGCCGGGAGGGCGGCTCTTCCTGGCTTTGCCTCGCAGTCTGGCGACTAAATTGCATCCTCTTTTTCCCCAAGTTTAGAGTCCCGTCTGAGGGACTCTATCTCCTACTCGTGTGGCGCGGTGCGTGCTTCGGGACCGGAGCTTGTTTGTGCTGTCACATCGTCTGTGCCGCGCCAGTCCCCGGGTGTGCGGCGCCTCCGACGGCCGCCTGACCCTTCTGTTTCCTCTGCAGGGCGTGTCCGCGGCGGGCCAGGTCGTGTCCCTGAAAGTGTGGCTGATCGATGACATCTTAGAGAAGATCAACAGCCACCTTCCGCCTCACATCCGGATACTGGGTAAGTGCTGCGGCGGGGGCTGCGTGCGCGGGGCCGGGGGCTTCACCGGAGTTCTCTGTCCTCGGAGTTCACCGGCCCCTCCTCCTCCTGAAGGGCGAGCTGGACAGACAGACCCGCAACAGCCCTTTACTTGCTGTGACACGTGCCTCGTTGTAACCAAACGCTGGACATGCAAGTCCAGGTTCGGGAAAGTTAAAAAGGGCGATTATTCTCTTTTATAACAAGCCCGGTAAATGGGATTTTTAGTCCGATTCTCTGCTCTTCAGCGGCGGGTACGTGCCGTTTACATCTCCCCTGCCGTTGGGACGGTTGGTGTAGAGCTTGCCGTCTGTTTCTCTCTGTTCCGTCTGTTTTGTGTTTCCCTTTTTGTCTGTTTCTTCTTTTGGATTAACATTTTTCATAATTCCATTTAATTGACAATCTCCTTAGTTCCCGTTAGCCGTAATTCGCTGTGGTTCTTTAGTGGTTGCTTGGGGGGTGAGAGTGGCGGTTGGCAGACTCTGTCGAGGGCCCGGCTGTGTGGCCGCAGGACCTTGGTCTCTGCCGCACGTGCTCCCTGACTGTACCCACCCTCCCCCTGCTGGCGCCCAGGCCATACGGCCGTGGTGTCGTCTGTGTCTGAGCGTGCCTCGCTACTTCCCCCCAGCCCCCTTGCGTGGAGCCCGAAAACCGCAGTGGCATCGCCGCATCCCTCCCCTCGGCTTGGCGCCAATGGGCGTGGATGGCTCCGCTCAGATGTGCCGCCTGCCCTGGCCACCGCCGGCTAAACGAAAGTCCGGTACGGGCACAATTGCCGTACGGCGAGCAGCGTGTTTACGTATACCATCAGGAGGTTTTGACGTACCTCACGTCTGCAGAACCTTCTCAGTTGAGACCCCATCCCCTCCGTCCCCCACTCCTTCCCCGCCGGCCACTGCCGCTCTGCTTCCTGTCGCCGTGGCACAGTTGGTGCTTCTCTAGTTCATTCCATGGAGTCAGGCAGCACGGCTGGCCTCTTTCCCGTGGGCGAGTGCGAGTCGCTTGGGCTCCCGGGCGGCCGCGGGCAAAGCTGCCGCGAGCGTGTGGCAGAAACCGGACTCTGGGGGTGACACAGGCAGCAGCCGTTGATCGCCGAGCGTGCTAGGGAAGCAGGGCCCTTGTCTGTCGTGCAGGGCGCGCGCCCCGCCCCCAGGAGACTCCCCTGTGGGGGGCGCCTTGTGGAGCCCGTCCTCGCCAGGCCGCCCGGGGTCTCGAACCGCGCGCTTCCACGGGAGGCCCTGCGGCGCCTTCCACAGACCGGCCCCAAACGGAACGGCGTCCTGTCCGGTCAGGTCAGCGGTCACCGCGCCCCGCGTGGTGTGACGCACGGGGCGGCTGCGTGCACAGCGTGGCCTGGTGATGCTGGGTGTGGACGCCTGGGAAGCGTAACTAAAATTCCTCCCAGAGCAAACGCGACCCCCGTGCAGACACGACCGGAATGCGATGCCTCCGGCAGCGGTGGCCCCCCACGGGGCGTCTCCTGCAGACCCCCCCCATCTCCGCGGGCGGGCGGCCTGCCGCTCCCTCCCACGGTCGTTCCAGAGCATACTGGATCCGTTTTCTGTGGCTGAGCTTTCAAAGTTGTCTCTAGTTTTTTTTGGTTTGTCTGTTCAACGTGCTGCTGCCTCGGTGGCTTCACGTAAAGCAGCTCGTAAGGGGTGGTTCGGGTCGCGCCACGCTTCTGTCTGCAGTGCCGTGCGTGCTGTGGCGGTGAGTCCCCTGCACCTTGGCGAGCCCGGGGTTTTAACACATGCCCGAGCTTTCCATGAGTGTGTATATGGCCCTGAGGTTGTGCACGGGGCGGGTCCACGCTTGTGCGTGGAAGGCGGGCCGTGTCTGGTCTGGGCGCTCGTTGGCGGGAACGTCCTCATTTGTCTTCTCCCCTCAAGGACTGAAGAGGGTCACGGGCGGCTTCAACTCCAAAAACAAGTGCGACGCCAGGACGTACCTGTACATGCTGCCCACGTTTGCCTTCGCGCACAAGGACCACGACGTGCAGGACGAGGGCTACCGGCTGAGCGCGGACACGCTGCGGCGGGTGAACGCGCTGCTCGCCTGCTACAAGGGCACGCACAGCTTCCACAACTTCACCTCGCAGAAGGGGCCGCGGGAGGCCAGCGCTCGGCGCTACATCCTGGACATGTTCTGCGAGGAGCCTTTCGTGCGGGACGGCATGGAGTTCGCGGTGATCAAGGTGAAGGGCCAGAGCTTCATGACACACCAGATCAGGAAGATGGTCGGCCTGGTGGTGGCCGTGGTCAAGGGCTACGCCCCCGAGAGCCTGCTGGCGCGCAGCTGGGGCGAGGCGAAGGTGGACGTGCCCAAGGCGCCGGGGCTCGGCCTGGTCCTGGAGCGCGTGCACTTCGACAAGTACAACCAGCGCTTCGGCAACGACGGGCTGCACGAGCCGCTGGACTGGACGCGGGAGGAGGCGGGCGTCGCGGCGTTCAAGGAGCAGCACATCTACCCCACCATCATCAGCACCGAGCGCCAGGAGAGGTCCATGGCCCGGTGGCTGAGCACCCTGCCCGTGCATGACTTCGACGCCACCGCCCATGCGGCCGCCGGCCTGGGCGCCAAGGTGGGGCCGGGACCAGGGGCTGGAGGCGGGGGCCCGGGGCCGCCACGGGCCTGCCCTTTCGGGAGCTCGGCCGAGCTTCTAGCCTGTTCTGCACCGGTGTCCTCGTGTCCACCGTGCGGATAAGCAAGTGAGGCCCAGAGAGGGGTCACGGCTGCAGACGAGCAGGGCCAGGGCCTTGAAGTGGGAGGCTGGTGACCCGACAGTGTTGCTTGGTGTTTGCTCCCCGCTCTGTGCTTATTGACCTTGGACGAAGGCTGTGCTTGGCGGCTGGCCTTCCCGTTGGTGAGACGGAGGTGTCAGGGCGAGCTCCGCTGGGTCCTCAGCACCTCTCTTGTCCCGCAGGCTCTGGAGCGTGGGGTCCCGCCCATTAGATCCTGCTGGGCCTGGCTGGCTGGTGGGGGCGGGGCTCGCCCTGCCAGCTGCGCTTAGGAGGAGGGCATCTGTTTGAGGCCTCGGAGCCCAAAGGTCTGAAGCTGCAGGCCTCTCCCCTGCGGCAGGAGAGGTTTCTGAGCTGTGTTCTCTGGGGTCCCAGCAGCGCTGTTGGGGCGGGGATGGGATGGGGAGAGAGACCCACCTGAGCGGCAAGAGGTTGTTTCCTGTCGTGCACGTGTCCACAGAAACAGCCCCGCCTGCACACCTGTAACCTCGTGCACGCGGGTCAGGTAGGCAAGGCAAGTGGGCCAGGCGTGGAGAAGCAGGTGTGCAGGTGGTGCGGCAGCGGTGGGGATCGGTGGCCGCGGGCCGGCAGGAGCCCCCCTGTTCCCTCTCACTGCCACCAGGGCGCGCCACTTCGGGAGCGGGGAGGGCCATGTCCCGGGAGAGGGCCACGTTGTGGGGGAGGGTCACGTCGGGAGAATTCAAGGTTTTCCAAGAGAAAGTAGCGTTCCGGAATTTTGAGAGGAATTTTCCACTGGAATTCTCGCAAGCCCTGCGAGGGCAGATGGCGCATGGGCAGATGGCGCATGCGCAGATCTGCCCCGGGGCCGGCCCCGCCCTCTGTCCCCCCTCCCCCACCGGCCCTCTGTCCCCCCTCCCCCACCCGGCCCTCTGTCCCCCCTCGCCTACCCCGCCCTCTGTCCCCCCTCGCCTACCCCGCCCTCTGTCACCCCTCCCCCACCCCGCCCTCTGTCCCTCCCCCGCCCTCTA
>CM053566.1:820908-863987 GCA_028646485.1 Cryptoprocta ferox | reverse complement strand
TCTGTCCCCCCTCCCCCACCCCGCCCTCTGTCCCCCCACCCCGCCCTCTGTCCCCCCTCCCCCACCTGGCCCTCTGTCCCCCCTCCTCCACCCCGCTGTCTGGACCTTGGGGGAGGCCTGCGCTCGCCCGCGGCGGGCTAGCCCTGAGCTTTGTGCCGGGGGCGCCACGTCCTGTCCCTTGTCCCCGGCCTGGCCGCAGGCGAAGACACTCGTATCTTCCCCACGGCGGGCAGGTGAGGGGGGGGGCAGGTGCTAGCTCCCCCCCCCCCCCCCGCGGACAACCCCGCGTCCCCGCCCCCACCTTTGCTCTTGTTCCGCAGGCGCCCAGCCCCCCGGGAGACAGCGACTGAGGCGGCGGCCGGCGCCCGGGTGCAGGGGGTGCAGGGCCGTCCTCGCCGACACGGGGGAGCCGCAGGGGCCTGAGACCTGCGTCAGGTTGGGTTCCGTCACCGGGAGGACCTGCCGCCACCCCGTTTCCAGCTCGTGCAGTAACCGCTCACACCTCAGCACGGAAAGTCACTATTTTTTTAAAGAAGCAATTTTCTTATTAAATAAGTACAAACTTTGCCTAAGTCACCCCTTCTTTTACGTTTCTTGGTTTTTCCTGTGTGTTTTGCTCCAGAGAGGGAGGCAGTGTCGGTGCTGTTAGGGACGGAGTATGGCGCTAACTGCGGAGGAGGAGACCAGCCGTGGGGACCGGCGGCGGCGCCAGCGAAGCCAGACAGGTGGCCCTGACACCGAAGCTGCCCACCCAGCTTTTTGCACACGCGGTCTCCTCCACGCTGCTGCAGTGAGGAGTGGGACAGAAGAGGGACAGGGTGGCCCCTTCTGGAGCTTTCCTGGCAGAAGGCCCACCAGCAGCCTTTTCTCTTGTTGATCAGGGGCAGGTCACACAGCCCTGTCTCACTGCAAGGGACACTGGGAGACGCACTTTACCAAGTGTTGTGCAGTAAGGCACAGAACACAAGTGACCTGTTAGCAAGAAGAGGGGCATCAGGTGATGGGCAGGCGATTGGCAAGTCTGGGACGGTTCACGTGGCGGAGTGGTGTTTTGTGTGTGCGTGCTTGTGTATGTGTGTGCACCTGTGTATGCACATGATTGTATGCATGATCGTGTATGTGCGTGGTGCCTGTGTGCACATGTGATGTGTACACATGATGCGTGCGTGCCCCCGTGTATGTGTGTGCGCGCGGTGCCCGTGTGCACATGTGATGCGTGCATGCGTGTGATGTGCGGGGTGTGTGCGCGGTGGGGCTGGGCAGATATTCTTGAGGGCTTCTTGTGGGTTAATAAACGGGCTGGTTTGAGTAGGATCGGGAAGACCATCCAGGATGCCAGTGGTGACCTGGGGGAGGCCGTGTGCAGAGGGTGAGTGAGGTGTGTGTGGGGCCAGAAAAGTAGTTGGGCTTCCTGCTGCCAGGTGGGTGGAGGTGAGGACAGGAGGGAGCGTTGGGGGCTGACTCGGGCTTTAGTTTGAGCACCGGTGAGCTGGGGCCATCGGGGAAGGTGGGTTTGGAGGACATCTGCGGGTTGGTGTTCGGCACGTTCCCGTCCCCTAGGCTGGGGCTCCTGAGTCCGTTCTGAGGGCAGAAGTGAGCCGAGTAACTACTGGGACCTTGGGTTCTGTGAAAGGACACAGGTCTTGGTTTGAAGATCAAACCACTAGAGTAGATCACTCTCAGTTGTGACTCCAGGTAATCCTGGTATTTAATCCAGGTCCCTGGTATTTAATCGGTACACTTGGAGCAGCAAAAGGGAGAAGCTGCCTTCTGTCCCTCACCTCCTTCCCACAGCCTCTCTGCGGAGGCCCCTGCTCATAGCGGTTGCTTGTGGCTTCTCCCAGAGAGCTCTGCGCGCGTGAGCCCACGTGACCCCTCTCTTTACACCGATGAAGGCTCACCGTGCACACTGAACTCTCACCTGTCTCAACGGAGTGTGGCTTTGCACTCCTGAAAGTCTGCATGGTCCTTGCTGGTGGCTCTCTCGTAGATGGCTCACAGTCTCCAGCCTGCCGCCAGGCATCTGTCCAGGAATCGCAGGCGTCCCCGTCCACGTGTGTGGGCGCCCCTGACGCAGAACCAGTGGTCTGAGGGGCTCTGATGGCCCCTTGACTTTGAGAGCTCTTGCCCTCCGTAGAAGGTGTCGGAAATCGGATCCCCTCCATAGAAGGTGTCGGAAATTGGATCCCTGCCAATATCACACGACAGAACCTCAGGGGAGCGAGCCCGACCTTGGGCGAGCCTTCGCCTGGGTGGCATGATCCCCCCTGAGTGTGAGGCCACAGGGAACTAGGGTCAGAATCTGCTTAGTCAGGGTCTCAGATGCCAGCATGCAGATTTAAGCAGGAGAGCAGTGTTATCCCCAGGATGCGGGAAGGCAAGAGCCCGCGCCTCCTTTCCCTGCCCTGGCCCCGAGGGAGGACCCCAGCCGCCTGCTGGACCCCCCGTTGGCCGGCGTGTGAGGTGTGGAGGTGTGCACGCGAGGCCGCCATCTGGGAAATGTTGGGAAGCTGCTCCGTGTGTATTGAGCCTGCACTCAGGTTTCTGGGAGAGCAGGTGTCCTGGTCTAGTTCTGTGTGTAGTTGGGCAGACTTTCCGTACATGAAATTTGGAGCTTACGGACTGTTGGGGGTGGGGGGCTCAAGGACCTGGATTTGGACTGGACCAGATCTGGAATGGCTTCCGGAACAATACAGAACTGACCCCCTGAGGCACCTGTTTCTCATGCTCCCTCTGGAGCTGGGGGGACGGGAGGACACAGAGCCCCCCACCCACGGCCACACACCTGGAGCTGCTGACAAGCTGCCCAGAACTGTGGCCTGGGATGAGGGCTTCATGTCAAGAAGCTACCACTGTCCACGCAACCCGTCACCGGGCCTCCCTTGCAGGAGAGGCCCAAGTTCTACAGCCCTGCTGTCAGCAAGTGCGGCCAGGAGCGTGGGAGGGACGCAGCCACCTCCCTTCCACCTCCGCTGTCACACAGATGCAGCAACAGAAGGGGCCTCACTCAGCAGAGGCTCTGGCGGTGAGCGACTCTGGCAGGTAGTTGTAACTTTCCAGCCTCACCAAGTAGGAGGGCCGCCTGAAGGTGACCAGCCAGTCCCCACGCAGGCAATTCAGCCTGAGGGAGGACGTTCTACACGTGATTCTCGAACAACTGGTAAGTGTAGCTGCCTACTCTTGTCTCCTTTTTATTATTTTTTAAATATTTGAGAGACAGAAAGCAGGGGAGGGGCCGAGAGAGAGAGGGAGACAGAGAATCCCAAGCAGGCTTCGTACTGTCAGCACAGAGCCCGACGCGGGGCTCGAACTCACAAACCAGCACAGTTCAGTGGCTTTTCGTAAATTCACAAACTGGTGCAAACATCAGTGCTACTTAATTTCACAACATTTTCATCAACCCCAGAAGCAAATCCCACATCCAGTTGGAGTCACCCCCCCATTGCCTCTCCTCAGCCCCGAGCAACCACTAATCTATTTTCCACGTCTGTGGATTTGCCTGTTCTGTACGTTTTGTTAAAAGAAAGTTGTTATTAATGTTTATTCTTGAGAGAGACCGAGACAGAGCATGAGCAGGGGAGGGGCAGAGAGAGAGACGCACACAGAATCTGAAGCAGCTCCAGACTCCAAGCCGTCAGCACAGAGCCTGATGAGGGGCTTGAACTCATGAACTGCGAGATCATGACCTGAGCCGAAGTCAGACGGATGCTCAACCGACTGAGCCCCCCAGGCGCCCCGCACATTTTGTATCAATGGAATCACACACTATGTGGCCTTCCACGTATGGTTTCTTCCGCTGAGCACTGTTTTCGGGGCTCATGCATGTTGTAGCAGGGTCACCAGTTCAGCCTCCCTGTCACTGGCTGAGTAGCAATCCGTTATGGATACGCCACATTTTATCCATTTGGGTTGTTTCCATTTGGCTACAGTGAGAAACTCTTAAGTATTTGTGTGCATGTTTTTGTGTGGACACGTGGGCTATACGCTCCGGGAGTGGAGCAGCCGGGTCATATGTCGCCTCTACCTTTCACTTGGAGGAGCTGCAAACTGTGTTCCACAGAAGCTGCATTGTTTGAGACGCCCCGCCAGCAGCGTGTGAGGCCCCCAGTTTCTGCGCATCCCCGCCAGCACTTACTATCTGACTTTTTTTCTGGCCATCTTAGCCGAAGAAGGGGTTTTAGTCTGGATGATGTCGAGTGAGGATTGTGTTCTTTGGGGGCATATACACTCGAGTCCTTCACCTACTTAAAACTCCTTTCTCGGGGCGCCTGGGTGGCTCAGCCGGTTAAGCGGCCGACTTCGGCTCAGGTCATGATCTCAAGGTTCGTGGGTTCGAGCGCCGCGTCGGACTCCGTGCTGACAGCTCAGAGCCTGGAGCTGCTTCGGATTCTGTGTCTCCCTCTCTCTCTGCCCCTCCCCCACTCGCGCTCTGTTTCTCTCTCAGTAATAAATAAAAACATTAAAAAAAAAAAACAAACCCTCTTTTTTCCCGGGATGCCTGGCGGGCCTGGGTCCTGGTCTCGGGGTTGTGGGTTCAAGCCCCTCATTGGCTGCAGAGGTGACTTAGAAATAAACAATGTTAACTAATTTGACAATAAATTACATTAAAAAAAAACATGGTATGGGACACAGATGTGGTCAATAAACGTTAAAATGCAAAAAAAGGAAAAAAATTCTTTAATATTTTTTAAGTTTTAATTTTTTGAGAGAGGGAGAGTACACCCATGCACGAGTGAGCAAGCGGGGAGGGGCAGAGCGAGACAGAGAGAATCCCAAGCAGCTGTCTGCGGAGCCAGGCGGAGCCAGACGCGGGGCTCCATCTCACGACCGTGAGATCACGACCTGAGCGGAAATCAGGAGACGGGGGCTCAACTCGAGCCAGGGGCCCCACAAATAAGCTCCTTAAAAATCGTCTGTTTTATGATTGCTTGAGTTGTGAGTTCCTTGTCTGTTTGGATGCAACTCCCTTATCGGGTGTACGCTTTGCAAATATTCTGACCCCTGCGATGTGGCCTCCTGAACGGCGTGTCCAAGCGCCAGCCGCCCGGTTCCGAAGACGCCGGGTCGGGGGACAACGCGCCTGCCCCGCCCATCACCCTCGCGGCCGCAGCGGCGGCCCGTCCCACTCGGCCACGCCGGTCCGCCAGCGGCCCGTCGGCCGGCCGCTCTCGCGACCGCTCTAGCCCTCCGGCCGTCTCGTCGCCTCCCGCCGCGCGACGTCACTTCCGGCTCGCCGTAGCGAGCGCGCCGCCGCTTCCTCCTCCCGCGGTCCCGGATGCGCCTAGCGGAGCGGCGCCGCCTCGCCCGCCGCCCCCAGGCCTCAGCCGGACGCGGCCGGAGTGCAGTCCAGGCTCGGGTAGGTGGGGCCGCGGCGTGGCCGGGGACGGTGGGGGGTCGGGGTCCGGAGTCTTGCGGTTCGCGCCCGGCCCTCTCAGAGCCCTCCCCCGCCAGGGGCGTGTAGTTGGGGGCGCGCCGCGGTTGGGGGGAGCTGCCGGCAGTCGGGGGTCGCTGGCGTGGGGGCGTCGGCGGTGGAGGTGGCACTGGTTTGGCGCGGAGACGCGACACGCGGTGATGCGATCTCCGGGGGAGGGGCGCGGGGAGTCGGGGGCCCGGAGGGGGTGTGTGGGGGGCGTCGGGGCTGTGGGAGGGAGCGTTGGCGCGGCGCGGAGGCGCGGCCCGTCGCGATGGGGCTCCGGGGCGGGCGGGGGGCGCCGGCGCGGCGCGGGGATGCGGCCCGCGGCGGGCGGCGCCGGGGCTGTAGGTAGGGGGCGTTGGCCTGGCGCAGGGATGCGGCCCGCGGTGACGGGGGGCGCTGGCGCGGCGCAGGGATGCGGCCCGCGGTGACGCGGCTCCGGGGAGCGGGGGCTGGTGCGGAGCTGTGGTCCGCCGTTGACGGGGACGCCGAGACGGCGCCCGCGGTGACGGGACGCCGGGGTGGGAGGCGGGCGCGGCTGTCGCACCCTCACCGCAGGCGGGCCGTGGGCCCGCGCGGTCCGAGTTAGCTGTCCGCTCGGCTCGGGTTTTGTTCGGTCCTGGGCTCTCCGCGCCCGTCGCACTCACCGGAACGGCAGCCCGCCTGCGGGGCTCCTCCGGCACGGGGCGCAGGTGGGAACGGTGCGGGGCGAAGGGGACTTGTCCACGGCCTTCCGTGAGGGACGCCTGGGCGAATTCAAACCCAGCTCAGTTTGTCGAGGCGCGTGCTGCCCGCTAGTGTAGTCAGAATGTTCGAGGTTCCACTGTCTGGGCCGCTCGTGCTCTTCAGATGGCTCAGCCTTCTTACCTCCGGGCCTTTGCGCGGTTGCGGGGAGCGCTTTCCGCACGGAGATTGTGGCCCTGGGGTGTCTGCTCGCACGTCGGCCTATCTGCAGTCCGGGGCTAGTAGTGCCGTCCCTGCCGTTGTCCACGTTTGAGCGTCTTTGTACTTTCTGATTAATTCTTGAAGTGATACGTGCAGGAGAATGGTTCTGGTAACTTTTTTGAGTGGAACTGATAAAACAAATGTGCTCTCCGGATGTGTGAAACACAGCTAGAAACGAAATTATTCTGCCACCGAGGAGAAGCACGGCTGTCTGTTCTGTCCCTGTGGTTTTTCTCTTATAATCGCGATTGTATAATGGGGGTTTGTGTGCTTTTAGAAACGCAGTGCGCTCGCGCGCTGCCTCGCCCTGTGCAGTGACTGCGTTACTTTCCGACTCTGCTGGATCCACCCTGCTTGTCTGCTCCAGGCCGAGGCTCCCACCTTGTCTCGTCCTGAGGTTACCTTCGCCCCAGAGTATTGTCACAACGTGCAAATCCTCCAGCTCCCGGTTCTAGGTCTCAGTTTCCTTTTATACCAGATTTGGGAAAAATCCTGTCCTCCCTGTCACCATTCTCTCTCCCTGTTTCTCTTTTTTTTCATGTTTATTTTATTTTAGAGGGACAGGGAGAGAGGGAGAGAGACAGAGCCTGAGTGGGGCAGGGGAGGAGAGAGAGAGGGACACAGAATCGGAAGCAGCTCCAGGCTCCGAGCTGTCAGCGCAGAGCAGGAAACTGCGAGACCGAAGTCGGACGCCCAACCGACCGAGCCCCCAGGCGCCCCCCGTTTCTCTTGACCCAGGGTCAGTTAAGCTTTCTAGTCCCACCTCTTCCGTGAGAGTGCTCCTGCTGGGGTGCCAAGTCCGCTGTGGGCAGCCTTTGACCCGGCTGCCCATGGCCTCCTCCGGCCTCCTGGTGGCACTGAGACGCCACCCTGCTGGTTCTCCTCGGACCTGGCTGGTTGCTTCCTCCAGGCTCTTTGCAGGCTCCTCTCATCTCCCTTGCTTTAAACATGATGCGGCCCCGGGCGGTCCTCGGGCCTCCTCGCCCGTCTGTCCGCCCAGGCGGCCCCGTCCTGGGTCACGGCTGTAGGTCCTGTGCCAGCATCTCCCGAATGTGGAGCGGCCGCCCGGATCTTCCCTGGCCGGTTCCACCCCGCGCTTTTACCTGTGTGAGCGCCGCTGCTCACACGCTGTTGCGTTTCACTTGGAAGGAACCCCACGTTTGTGGTTCCTCAGGTCAGACCCCCCGTGTGATTTGTTTTTCTTGCATGTCCTCAATCTGATCTGTCAGCACTTTCAAAACAGAATTCGAACCCGGCTGCTCCTCACTGCCTTCTTGGCCACAGCTGTCCTTCTAGCCCCGCCCCCATCTCTTACCTGAGCTGTTCTGCACTGGGACTTCAACGCAGCAGTGGGGTGATGTTTTTATTATTTTTTAATGTTTATTTTATTTTAATTAAAAAAACTTTTTTTGACATTTATTTATTTTTGAGAGGCAGAGACAGATCATGAGCAGGGGAGGGTCAGAGAGAGAGGGACACACAGAATCCGAAGCAGGCTCCAGGCTCTGAGCTGTCAGCACAGAGCCCGACGCGGGGCTCGAACTCCCAAATCATGAGATCATGACCTGAGCCGAAATCAGACGCTCAACCAACTGAGCCACCCAGGCGCCCCTATTTTAATTTTTTTAATGTTTATTTTCGAGAGAGAGACAGACCATGAGTGGGGGAGGGGCAAAGAGAGAGAAGGAGACACAGAATCAGAACCAGCTCCAGGCTCTGAGCTGTCAGCACAGACCCCGATGCGGGGCTTGAACTCATGAACTGCAAGATCATGACCTGAGCTGAAGTCAGACATTTAACCGACTAAGCCACCCAGGCGCCCGTTTATTTATTTTAGAGAGAGAGTGCGCACGTGCTGCAAGAGAGAAAGAGAGAGAATCCCAAGCAGGCTCCACGCTTTCAGTGAAGAGCCGGACGTGGGGCTCGAACTCACCAACCAAGAGATCATGCCCTGAGCAGGAGTCGGATGCTGAACCGACTGAACCACCCGGCCCCCCCTGGGTGATGTTTTAGAAACAGAAATCAGTGTCTGGGTGGCTCAGGTCATGATCTCTTGGTTGGTGAGTTCGAGCCCCGCCCACATCGGAGTCTCTGCTGTCAGCATGGAGCCCACTTCGGGCCCACCGGCGTCCTCTCTCTGCCCCTCCCCTGCTCATGCGTGTCGTCTCTCTCTCTTTCTCAAAAGTAAATAAATACTAAAGCAAAACAGAACAAATGAGACCGTGCACTTGTTTTCTCAAGGCTCTCCGTGCTTTCCCATCTCCCTCAGAAAACCAGCCGAAAGTTCTAAAGGCCGTTTATGAAGCACGTGGTGACCGGCTCCTTGCTGGTAGCTCATGTCCCCCGCACCTCATCGCCTGGCCCCTGGCCCGGCCACAGCCGGCTCAGGACCTGGGCGTGCCCTGGCTCTGTCTGGAAGGTTGGGTCTGACTTTGTCTTTTCAGAAGCTCCTCGTCAGAGAGGCTGCTGTAGGACTCCGCGCCTTGCCCGTGTTCCTCACTGTCTTTGTCCCTTACCGTGCGCTTGCCGTTGCACTTGTCTGCCGCTTACAGCTTTGCGCGTTGCCTGTCCCCCTTCTGGGGGCAGGAACTATGCCGTGTTCGCGCTCGTGTCCCCAGTGATTCACGTAACGTGTGGACTAAGTGTGTAATAAACATTTATTGAGCCGACACGCTAACGAACAGATTCTTCCCTAAAGCAGGTGGGTTCGGTAGGCCCTGGGCGTACGGGGGTGACGGACGATCCTAGGGGCCGCGGAGGAAGGGAACTCGCAAACCTAGAGGGGGAAGCTGGCTCTTCCCGGGGGGGACGGATGCGTGCAGGAGGCAGGGCTCGACGTAGGTAGAGATGGAGGGAGGGGGTCAGGTGGGAGGTGAGGTGGCTTGGGCCATTCGAGGGAAGGGTCTGTCGCCTGACCCTGCGGTCACCCGGGGTTGAGCGTCCGGCCGCCCGTGGCCTCTCTTCACGTGGACCGTCTGCGGGCCCGTCCTGTGCGCTCCGTCCGTCCCGTGCTCCCATCCTTACGTCCCTCCTCTCGTGCGGGAGGGACGCTTTCCTTCTCTGCCAGGGGCCCTGTGGCTGCCCAGCGTGGCCTCTGCGGTCCCCCCCCATCCCCCCGGGGCCGGCGCCCGAGGCTGCGCGGTCCCAGAGCCGCGGTCCCGGGCCCGTGTGCTCCTCAGCCGCCTCCTGCGGGGGGCCCGCCCTGCCCGTCAGCGTCGGGTCGGGGCGGGACCGGGCGCCGCGGCCTGGCCGCCGTCCTTTGGGCCTGGGCCCTCAGCCCCGCCCTCTGCGGCTTCTGCTTTATTTCTGGTCGGCGCAGGCTTGCGTTTTGGCGCGTTATCGTAGGAGTCCGTTTTCAAAACCGCTGACGTCCTGAGCGGGAGGAGGGAAGGCCTCTGAGCAGTTGGCGTCGGGGGACGTTCCCGCGGCGCGGAAGGTGTCACCGGACGACAGAGTGGCGCTTCGCTCGCTCCCCGCCCTTGGCTGCCCGCCCGGGACTCGCCGCCGGGGCGTCCGTTGCCCCAGCTTTCTTTCTGTGCGTCGGAGGCGGCGGCGTGGGGCCCCGCGGGGGCGGCGGTCCTCCCCGGGGCTGAGACTCGGTCCTCGGAAGGAGGGTGAGAGGCCACGAGGCAGGATAGCGGCTCGGGTCTCCCAAGGGCCGGGCACCGCGCGGGCTCGGGGCCGGCTGGGCGCCGAAAGCCCACGGGGCGTGGGGGGCGGTCCGGAGACGGACGTCCGAGCAGGGCCCGCAGGGGCCGCGGGGGAAATGGAGAACCGGCGGCAGGACGGCGATTCGGGGGCACCTTGTGTACTTGCGAGCGAGGAAGGACTTCTTCAGTTTCCGGACTTTCCCGCTCACGTTGAGAGGGGTCCCGTCTGTCTGGGAGCCCAGGGCGCTCTGCTCCGTCCCCTTAAGGCCCCGCCCCGCCCGCCACCGCCGGGGACCCCTGGCGTCCGAGCCCACGAAGCTAAAAGGGACACGGAGGCCTCAGTCCGTGTTTCCGCGCTGTGGCCCTGTGACACGGCACCTGACACGGGGGTCGCACGCCGTTTTCAGCCTTACTTTGGCCCAGTTTAGGTCCCTGGCAAGTGACGTATTTTAGGAATGAGTATGGAGCCTTGGTAATGTGCTCTGAGGTGGGAAAAGCGTGAACACTTCGTCGGCGTCGGAGACTCTGGTTACAGCCCTTCATCTTCCTCTGTGATATTTTACTACGAGAAATGTCAGAGAAACACAGAGGTTGAGAGGATTTTGCAGGAAACTTCCTAGTGCCCGTGACCTGGTTTCTACTAACATTTGTAACATTTGTGTGTGCGCGCTTCGTCGCCCGTCCATCCGCCTTTTCAAGTTTTGGGAAGCATTTCAAGGGAAGTGAAAGTAGTGTTTTCAGTATGTTAGAGCCTCACCTCCTTTTTCTTTTCTTTTCTTTTCTTTTCTTTTCTTTTCTTTTCTTTTTTTAGCTCCCTCAGACAGGGCTACTTGTTCCATTTTTTGGGCTTTTTGTTTGTTTTTAAGAGAGACAGTGCGAGCAGGGGAGGAGCAGAGGGGGGGGGGGAGAGAATCTGAAGCAGGCTCCAGGCTCCCAGCTGTGAGCACAGAGCCTGATGGGGGGGCCTGACTCACGAGCTGTGAGACCATGAGCCGAAGTCAGACCACCTAATTGACTGAGCCACCCAGGCACCCCTATTTTCTACCGTTTTATTTTATATAAGAAGGTCGTGGATACTGAAGAACTGAATTTATTGACTTGGAAAAATGGTCTTTGCACAGTAGGGAAAAAAGAAAAACCATTTTTAAATGTGTTCATATGCTTACATTTTTGTTAAAAATACCTAAATAGTTTCCCCATTTCTTTTTTAAAGTTTATTTACTTTTAGAGAGAATGTGTGCGCAAGAGCTGGGGAGGGGCAGAGAGAGAGGGAGAGAGAATCCGAAGCGGGATCCAGGCTCTGAGCTGTCAGCACAGTCTGACATGGGGCTCGAACACATGGACCCCGAGATCATGACCTGAGGTAAAGTCAGATGCTCAACTGACTGAGCCACCCAGGTCCCCCCCCCCCCCCCGCTGCCATTTGTTGGTGTTTTCTGGGTTACTTAGGGGAGTGTGAGACGCCTCCTAGAAAGCACTTGAGTGCAAGTTTACCCGGGGGGAGAGGGCAGACAGCACTCTTTGCAGAAGGAAGTTCTTAACTGCGGCAGTGCATTCTCTGGAGAAGAGGGAGGTTTCGTGTGGCTGCAAATGGGTGTTTGGGGGGGAAGGTCCTTGTGGCGTTGCTGCCACTGCCGTGGGTCGGGGTCCGGTCTCCATCCTGGCCCTGGCTCTCCTTAAGCTGCTTCCTCATAGAACCAAGATGGGGTGGTGCCTGGATCCCACCGGCCTCAGTCCCGATCTGGCCCCTCACCGAAGGGGCTCAGGCCGCAGGCAGGCCTGGCCTGGCCTGCGGGGGCACCGCTCCCCCAGAGCCCCAGCGTCGTTTTTCATCCCGGTCTTTTTTTTCCTTTAATCGTTTTTTTTCATGTTTATTGGAGAGAGAGAGAGAGAGGAGAGAGAGAGAGCGAGCACGTGCGCGAGCGAGTTGGGGAGGGACAGAGAGGGAAAGAGACAGAATCCCAAGCAGGCTCACGCTGTCAGTGCAGAGCCCGACGCGGGGCTCAAACTCACGAACTGCGAGATCATGACCCGAGCCAAAGTCGGCCACTTAACCGACTGAGCCACCCAGGGGCCCCTTAATTTTGATTTTTGAGTATGTGACTCACGTGATTCTGAAAAAGTGATGCAAGACGGTACATACGTAGGAGCGTCACTTTCTCTATTGCCTGTCACTCTGCCTGCACCATGCTCGGCGGGTCATCAGCCGCCTCCATTTCTGGCTTATTCTTCATGAGTCCTTTTTTTGCATAAGAAGGTACTTACGGGACATCAGTGCTTGTCGATTGTTGTAGTGAACGTGACTAGGAAATACGATTTTAAGAAAAAGTTAGGTATGTACAGATACGTACGTATCGGGTTTGTTTTCTTTTTCTTTTGGTAGAAGACAGTGTGGGCAAGATGTGTATTTATGTCTGTGTGTTTTCCTCTTCGGCAAGGGTAGTGTCTCGTGTACCGTCTGCACTTGGCTTATCTGTGGCAGCTCTGCGCGGGCGCACGAGAGCTTTCTGTCTCATTCGGACGCCGCGTGGTGCCGCACTGAACGGAGGACCAGATGGATGAGGGATTCAGCCCATCTCTGAAGCACGGACGGACGTGTGGTTTGTTTCCGATGTTTTGCGTTTACAAATAAGACTTGGTGCAGACGTGTTTTTGTACTGGAGGCGGAGACTGGGCGCACGCGGGTCCGCGCAGGTCCGTGCAGCGGCGCCGGGCCCGGTCGGGGCCCCACCGCTCCCCGCGGCCTCCCCGGCGGGGCTCGCCGCCTGCCTTCCGAACTGTGCGGTCTGGTGGACGAGAAGTGACACTTCAGCCCAATTGTAATTGCAGTTCTTTGACCAGGAGCGATGATTTACAGGTTAATGAGCCTGAAAAATTCAGCCGTAAGTCTTCTCTTGGAGTCGTGCCTTGTTTTACTGTGTTTTTTTTTTTTTTTTAAATAGGAAATCTCCTCTCGTAAGTAAGGACTGGGGGTGAGTGAACGGAGTCAAACATGTAGCTCGTTACTTGTGAGCAGCCTCGTAGCGACACTCCGTGTTTTGATGGATCTCAAGGGCCACGTGTGGGCTCTGGTTTTTGCATTTGGGATTTTGGACTGGTCATTATTTTCGGCAGCCAGACTGTCTTCTGACACCACTGTGTCTGCCACTCTGCATGTCCTCACAGCCTGCAGAGGGCTCATTGGCGCATGCTCTGTGCGCGGGACATGGCTGCTGTTGTGGTTGCTGAGAAGCACTTCCCCGCGGGAACGGCAGTGCTCCCTGTGTGATGAACAGTGCCCCGGCCAAAGGGGGCGGGGGGGTGGGGCTTGATCTGGGGAAGGGGGCAGGGAGGGACGTAGGTTTGGGAAGGCAGCAAGGCTCATGGCTCCAGCTCCCAACCTGTTGAAGGGGAATAAGAGGCGTCCCGATCCCTAGCCACTCGGACTCCGGCTGATCCTGGATGGGAAGTGGGAATGGAGGGTGGGCAGTGGGAGCAATTCCAGGCTTACGCAAGTGGGCTCGGAGCAGGTGCTATGTGCTCAGTCTCCCTGGCCCTTCACCCACCCTCTTAAGGGTTCTGACCCAGGCACCCCTCCCCTACACTGAGAACTGGGCCTAGGCAGTATTCCTTAGGGTGGCATCTTCCTGGCGTCTAGATGTGCCCCTTGGATGTCATTGTTGCCCTGACGGAGCAGCAGCAGGCACAGACGGGCCTGTGGCTGGCACCATCCTGCCGGTGGCACCGGTGAGTGTTGTGTGCAGCGGTCTGAGGGCTTGCACCCGTGCTCTAGCCTGGTGCCACTGACTTTGACCCTCTCCCGAGCAGGGCCCACGTGGGACCATGAGCTTCAGAGTTGGCTCCAGCCCTTTCTGATGGACCTTGAAAGTAGACACAGCCACCATTAAAAAAAAATGTTGTTTTGCCATTGGTGGTAGTTTTGCTCTTCGTTGGGGTAACTGTGGCACATTTTGGGGGAAAGCTGCTTTAGATAAGCAGTTTCTTTACATCATAGTTGGTTGGCTTTATTTTTCTAACTTGACCATAAGCTTATGGAAATCAGTATTCACTTAAAAAAAATTTTTTTTTACATTTATTTATTATTGAGAGACAAACAGAGCACGAGTGGGGGAGGGGCAGAGAGAGAAGGAGACTCAGATCCAAAGCAGGCTCCAGGTTCCGAGCTGTCAGCACAGAGCCCGATGTGGGGCTCGAACCCATGAAACGTGGGATCATGATCTGAGCTGAAGTCAGACACTCAACCAACTGAGCCACCCAGGTGCCCTGGGATTCACTTTTTTAAAATGTTGAAATGTAATTTACGCATAGCAAAGTTCACACTTTAGCGTGTGGGCTCTGTGACTTTGGACAGACTTTAAAAAAAATTGTTTTAATGTTTATTCATTTTTCGAGAGGCAGAGAGAGACAGAGCATGAGCAGGGGAGGGGCAGAGAGAAAGGGAGACACAGAATCGAGGCAGGCTCCAGGCTCTGAGCTGTCAGCACAGAGCCTGATGTGGGGCTTGAACTCACAGACCACGAGATCATGACCTGAGCTGAAGTGGGACGCTCACCGACTGAGCCACCCAGGCGCCCCTGGACAAACATGTTTGTGACCATCCTCACAAATTAAGTGGAGAAATGGATCCACACCCCCACATTCTCTCCTGCTTCTCCCAGGTCAGCTCCTGCCTCACCTCTGTCCCTCAGGGTCTGTCTAACCTCTGTCCCTGTGGTTTTGCCCATTCCAGGACACGTCATGTCAGTGACCTGCGGTACGTGATCCTCAGTCTGGCCGCTCCGTGGCATCTTTCGACTCGTCCTGGGGTGGGCGTATCAGTAGCTTGGTCCCTGCGTGGCTGAGGCTCTGCGTGTGGCCGCTGCAGCGCCGTGTGCCTTTGCCAGTGAAGGTCAGTATTTATGTTTGATACGTTTCCCTGGCTCGCTTCAGCAGAATAGTGGTTACACTACATATCGATGTCCTGCTCCTTTCACTTAACATGTCTGAACATTTTTCATTTTTATTGAGTTTCCATCTAGAACTTGGACACTGGATAGTCTGGTTAGTTTTGTTTTGTTTTTTTTTACTGTATTGTACTGCAATGAACATTCTTTTTTTTTAATATTTTATTTATTTTTGGGAGAGAGAGAGAGAGAGACAGCATGAGCAGGGGAGGGTCAGAGAGAGGGAGACACAGAATCCGAAGACAGGCTCCAGGCTCTGAGCTAGCCATCAGCACAGAGCCCGACGCGGGGCTCAAACCCACGAACCGCGAGATCATGACCTGAGCCGAAGCTGGACGTTCAACCGACTGAGCCACCCAGGCGCCCTGCAATGAACATTCTTATGCACAATTAAAAAAAATAGATCAATTTTCTCAGTAGAGATTTCCAGAGGTAGTATTACTAGGTCAAAGGTAAAGGGGTCAGATGGGTTGCTTCTGCTTTCCCAGCACTCCTGCCCACCCCGTTAGGCATGTTCTGGGCTCTGAGCCCTTGGAGAGCTCCACTCCGTGTCCTCACCTGCCTCCCCCCGCCCCGAGCGGGTTGGCAGGGCACCTGCTGTGTGATTTAGCGTCTTGGCCAAGTGGATCTGGGAGATGCTTACTTAAGTCTGTATTGCATTCATCAGTAGTGCGGTTGGACGTTTCCTTCCAGCTGGTTAAGTAGATGTTTTTCTTTTGCGAACTCTCATCCTTGTTTCATTTTTCTGTGCGATTTGAGTGATTTTCCGTTTGTATGAGTGCTTTCTATGGTACTGGTCGTAGTCTTTGTTGTAATTTCCCCAAATATTCATGATTTTGATGATTTACTTTTGAGTTTTAAACGTTTTTAAATTGTGTGTCTTCAAATCCATGTGTCTTTTCAGATACGACTTTACTGCGTTAAGTTTAGGGGCTTGAATTCCCTTCAGAACTTTAGTAAGTATTCACTTTTGTGTTCTTTACATATTTCCGTTTTGAATTTTCTACATTTGGTGTAAAACTCGGAATGTTAGCTTATAAAGTGCTTCGTTTATTTTGGTGAATGATCATGGTGAGAACTTAAATAGGATTTTCGCCATGTGTCAGTGACCTGTTCCCCCTAACGCTTAGCTTCCCCTGGTTTTGTGAATTGTTAGATGTCAGAGAGTCTGTTTCTGGCCCTTGTTCTCTCTTCCTGCTCAACTCTGGGAACACGTTCTAGGGAAATAACCGTAACTGTGCCCCGGCGTGTGTTCGTCCTGTACTTCTGTCTTTGTGCCATTTCCACATGGGTCTCGCGACGTGTCTTCACCAGGACCGGGCACAGGGGCTCGTTCAGAGGCCCCTCTGCGGGGCGCCTGCTCGGGGGCGAGGGCGGGAGTGCCAGCGGCTGCTCTCAAAGGCACTTCCTCCCGTGATGCTGCCGTCCCGCTTCTGCGGACGCTGCCGCCCGCCTGTCCCCTTCAGGCTCTGTCTTCAGAGCTGCCCGTGGGCAGAAAGCGCCTTTTCCTCTGGTTAAAGAGGCACTGGTTTTCAGCTTCCTCAGCCTTGCCTCGTGTCCCCCTGCGTTCCGTGGCTTCTGATTCCGTCTGTCCGTCCACTCCAGCCGGGGGTTGTGGGGCACTCCATGTGTGTACGCTTCTTTGCTTTGTCAGCTTTGTAACTTCTGGTTTATAATGTTCTCATCCCTGCTTTCTGTGAGAGAAGCTGTGAGGACGAAAGGGCGGCCCTCTTGCTTGTTTTGGGGGCAGGGGTGGAAGGAACACCAAGCAGCGGAGAGCCAGGTGGGCATTTCAGATGCTGGAAGGATAGTTTTGGGCCTGTGACCCTGCCGCAGCTGGGAACAGACAGCTCCGGGTGGGGGCGGGGGGAGCTGTGGGTGGCGTCCTGTCCCGTCCTGTCCCTCGAAGACATAGACACTCTAGCTGGGTGTGACTTGGGAGCACTCTGGGGTCCCACCTCAGAACTGCCACCACCTGCTCAGCCCTGTCCTGAGAGCCGACCCCCAGCAGGTGTCTTTCACTCCTCCAGCCCCTCCCTAGTCCTGTGCATAACGTGGTTTTTGGGCGGGAGCCCCTTTGACGCTGTGGTCCCAGCCTCAGCCTGCAGACCTGAGGGAGACTCTTCGCCCAGACAAGGGCCCGAGCGCCAGCCCTTCCCCTGCTCTCCCTGAGCTGTGAGGCATCTCCCTGTTTTGTCCTGGCTCCTGCGACAGGTCTGGGGTGGGGCTCTGGCCCCCAGGCCTGGACCCTCTCTTTTAGGAGCTTAGGAGAAAGAGTCTGTCCATCTGATACGTAATAGGTGCTCTGTGTGCTGGCAGGTAACGTCGCCCAGAAGTTGGTGGGGGTTGGTGGGGTGTTCCGCTCTGGTTACGGGGTGATTGATGGCAGCACGCAGCCCGTGCCTGCACTCGGCAGCAGTCACTGCCTGCCGGCGAGCAGGATGCTGTCCCTCCACCGCGTGTGGGAACAGAGGAGGGCCTCTGGGCCAGGAGAAAGCTGCCGGGAAGAAATGTACCGGTCGCCAGTGCCAGTGCCGAGTTCAGATCCTGCTTAGCCTTGAGCAAGTGATGTCGCTTACCTTCCACGGTAGCTGATTTATCACCCACCTGCAGCCAGGCTGTGCCCTGGCCCCGGGCACAACAGTGACCCAGAAGGACCTGTTCCTTGTCTGTGCTGAGGGACCGCGTCTCCAGTGCCGTCTCTTGGGTGGCTCGATAAGAATTTTTTTTTTCAATTTTTTAAAATGTTTTTATTTATTTTTGAGAGAGAGAGAGACAGCGTCCGAAGACAGGCTCCAGGCTCTGAGCTGTCAGCACAGAGCCCGATGCGGGACTCGAACTCACAGACCGTGAGATCATGGATAAGAATTTCTAAGACTGGTTTGCCTCAGGTGCCAGTGGGAGCATGGCTTCAGAACAGCTTTTCGGTGCTGATTAATGGTGCTTGGAGTAAGTGGTGATCAGACGGGGGTACGTTTGTCTTAAAGTAACTTGATTTTAACTTTGATTTTTTTCAGGAGAACGTTAAATTGGATTAAAAGGGGGGCGATAATGCACCATGGCAGCGGCCCTCAGGGCGTCCAGCACCAGCTGCAGAGGCCCCGGGCCTTCGCCAGCAGCGAAGGAGAAGAGCAGCAGGCCCACCCGAACCCACCGCCGTCCCCTGCCACGCCCTTCGCGCCGGCGGCCAGCCCGTCCGCGCCGCAGTCCCCAGGCTACCAAGTCCAGCAGCTGATGAACAGGAGTCCCGTGACCGGGCAGAACGTGAACATCGCCCTCCAGAGCGTCGGACCGGTGGTGGGAGGAAACCCACAGCTCACGCTCGCCCCTCTGCCGCTCCCCAGCCCCACGTCCCCGGGGTTCCAGTTCGGCGCCCAGCAGAGACGCTTTGAGCATGGCTCTCCGTCCTACATCCAGGTCACTTCGCCGCTGTCGCAACAGGTGCAGACTCAGAGCCCCACCCAGCCCAGTCCCGGGCCGGGGCCGGGCCTGCAGAGCGTGCGGGCGGGCACCCCTGGCCCCGGCCTGGGCCTCTGTAGCAGCAGTCCCACTGGGGGCTTCGTGGACGCCAGCGTGCTGGTGAGGCAGATGAGCCTGAGCCCGTCCGGCGGCGGGCACTTTGTGTTTCAGGAGAGCTCGGGCCTCGCCCAGATGGCTCCGGGCCCCCAGGTGCAGCTGCAGCACGCGGGGGCTCCCATCGCGGTCCGGGAACGGAGACTGTCACAGCCCCACGCACAGTCCGGGGGCACCGTCCACCACCTGGGACCGCAGAGCCCTGCGGCCGCGGGCGCGGCCAGCCTGCAGCCCCTGGCCAGCCCCGGCCACATCACCACGGCGAGCCTGCCCCCCCAGATCAGCAGCATCATCCAGGGGCAGCTGATCCAGCAGCAGCAGGTGCTGCAGGGGCCGCCACTCACCAGACCCCTGCTCCCTGGGGTCGGGGTCGGGGGGGCTTCGGCATTCGGGATGACGTCCCCGCCGCCCCCCACCAGCCCTTCCAGGACCGTGGGGGCCCCGGGCCTCTCCAGCCTTCCTCTCACGTCTTCGGGGAGCGCAGGGATGAGGAAGGCTCCCAAGAAGTTGGAGGAGATCCCCCCGGCCTCTCCGGAGCTGGCCCAGATGAGGAAGCAGTGCCTGGACTATCACTACAGAGAGATGGAGGCGCTGAGGGAGGCCTTCAAGGAGTACCTGATTGAGCTGTTCTTCCTGCAACACCTCCAAGGGAACATGATGGATTTCTTGGCTTTTAAGAAGAAGCATTATGCTCCGTTGCAAGCTTACCTTAGGCAGAATGATTTGGACCTGGAGGAGGAGGAGGAGGAGGAGGAGGAGGAGGAGGAGGAGGAAGAAAAGTCTGAGGTTATCAATGATGAGGTGAGAAACAGCAGTTTAATAATTAGAGGACCACACGACGCAGATTTGAGTCTAGGTAACTGTAAATAAAACAGAGTCTGGGAGCCTGGGGTGCTTCTAGGGCGTGGTCTCGTTAGGATGTGATCCAGGAGGAGACCTGGAGGAGTACTTCGCTCTCTCCTGCCCGGGGGGAGGAGCAGTTCTGGGTATCGGCGGGAAGATGCAGGACGGCGCTGGTCCAGACGAGCACTTGCATGCAGAGAAAGGTCGTCCAGCTTCCAGAGGGCTAACCTGGCACCACCCAGCCTTCCCCCGGGGGTGGCTTGCCGTGGGGTCTTGGCCAGCACTGAGGTGAGAGGTGTGGCCACCTTCCGGCTGGTGTTCACGTGTCGCATTTTACTCATACTGGTCCACCCGTTAAAAACACCGCACGTGTGGTTTCTGGAGAAGGGATTTGAATGTCTAGGTTTTGATTTTAAGTCAGTAGGTATATTTGCATGGTGCCTTCATGATTAAAGTACAGTTTTTACCACAGAAAACTATGAAAAATTTTCAATTTTTAGATGTAATCTTCAATTTGAGATATAAGCTCACATGTGTGCAAATACCTATTGAATGATATTTAAAACAGGATCTCTTTTAGATAGTGCGATTTTTGGGTGCCTGGAACGGGTGCTTAACAAATCCCCCAGTTGAGATTTTTCAGTCCCATAGTGATTCCGGTTACTTGTGCCTCATGAAAAAGAAGCTAATGAGAACAGGGCAGGCGTGAGGGACACTGTCACGCACTGTATCTGTGCCTTTCTGTTGTGTAGTGTACAGCATGTCGGTGGGGCTTATTTTATGACACAGCTCAAGTAATTTAACTCGTTGTCAGCTCTTCTCCTGCAAAGAAATCAGCCTTTGCTGAGCAAAAGCTGGTCTCTTTGCTCTGCCGTCCTCATTGAGATTTATGGACGTATCTGTGTGGCTTTGCCATTTTGTGTTTTCTTTAACACCCTTTCCAGAAAGGACCATTTTTATTTTCCAAAAGGTTTATAGGATTATTTTGAGGGTTTCACCTCTGTTGCCATGAAATAGTGAGATTCGGTTCTCTCTCTGTTTGTACTCCAACATTGTCTGTAGGGTCGGTCCTCTTATCTGTGCTAGTGAGGAAACAGGACTCCCTTTGTGCCCCTTCGTGCTGGGACAGACGCAGCAGGCAGTGGGGTGGCTGCCGTGCAGGTGGCCTGTGAGGGTCTCGGGGCCCTGCCGCCCAGACGCCGCCTGCCGCTTCCCCGTGGATGGTTCGAAGCTGCAGAGGGTACGGGTGCCGCACGGCGCTCAGATCGGAGTTCCTGCGGGACGCGCGGCTGAGTCCGGTCTCTATGCTGTGAATGCACCATGAGTCAGTGCGGTGTCCTTTTACAGGATTTAATGCAAAAGCATTCCGTTTTTAAACACCAGCCATCACTGAGCTATCAGCAGTAAAATTCTGACAAAATTTTGAGCAGTCTTAAAAATTATGTTGCCTTTTTTTCTCAAAATATTTCCTCTCAGGTAAAGGTTGTGACAGGAAAGGATGGGCAGACTGGTACTCCCGTTGCTATAGCAACCCAGCTTCCGCCAAATGTTTCTGCTGCTTTTTCATCCCAGCAGCAACCGTTTCAGGTACTTTTCGATGGTTCTCAAATGTAGCCTCATCCCAGACTTTCCTTCATCCAGATATTTTAACCTTCAATTTACTATTTGCTCTTCAGCATTTTTGTCCAGAGCCCATTCCTTATTTTTAAAAAATTAAAAAGTCTTCCTGCATATAAGATGATAAAATTAAGTTGCATGAGTAAATGACAACACGGATCTTAATGCATCATTATTTCTGTGTGTGACTAACGCGCTGACAGCGCTAGCATGCGTGTCATCTCATACCGTCCTGTGGAATGTGTGCTCAGGCTCCTCGTGTGCTGTGTTGTAAATGTTGGTTCTCTCCTGTGTCTCCTATCTGTATTTTTAAGAACAGTGCAAAACAGAACGAGAAAAAAAAAGACTTAAGTGGGTGGTGACTTGGTATTTTCTGCAGCTGGAAGAAACGCTGAAGGGAGACAGTCTGGAGCCCTGAGGACCGTAGGCTCCACACGGTGTCCATGGACAGCAAACCCAGTAGTGTTAGTTCTTGGGAAGTAAATCTCAGTGTTAGGTCAGTGATGCCAGGATCCTGAAAGTAGAGGTCAGATTCTCCCAGGGTGGAATGGGTGGTTCTTGGTTCTGAAAGTGCTTTTGTGTTTGTGGTGACACATTAAAAAAAAAAATTTTTTTTTGACTTAATTATGCTACAGTTTCAAACATATGTGAAAGTTGCAAAAACAGTTGTTTTTTTTTTTTTTTTTTTTTTAAAGAACTCCCTTTATGTCCTTTTCCTGGATTCCCCGGACGTGCACCTTTTGCCCCTCTGTATTGTCTTCACTTTCTCATGCGTGTGTACATGCACATTTCCCCCCAGGGTGGGTGACAAGCGGGTGCACACACCAGGTCATGCACTTTTATCCCGAATACTCACATCTAGTAGGGAGAGCGCTCCCTTACCTAACACGGTACAAGTCACATCGGTGCTGCGACTAAGCCCAGGTCACGCGCGGTTTTTGCCTCTTGCTCCTGATGGTGTCCTTTATACAGTGGATTCTTAAACAGTGCAGGGGCACCGTCCCCCCCGCACAGTGGAAAATCCACATATAGCTTTTGACCGCCCCGAGTCTTAATCCCCCAGAGCTGCTTGGTGACTGGAAGCCTGACAGATAATACGAGTAGTCGGCTAGTATGTTCTGCGTGGGGCAGGCTTTATACGCTGTGTCCTTCCAGCAGGGCAGGCTAGGGCGAAGGAAGCCCTGAGGACGAAGAGAATACGGTGGCAGTATTGGACCGTGTCGCCAACAGTCTGCGGGCTTCAAACCCGTGCTGTTTAAGGGTCAGCCGCAGTGGTTTTACCCTAGTGTAGGGTCATTGACAGTGCTCGGTTGTCATGCCTCCATTAATGTCATGTCGTGTTGTCTTTAATCTGGGCTGGCTCCTCGTCTTTTTTTTTTTTTTTTTTTTTTTAATTTCTTTTTACCGTTTATTTTTGAAGCAGAGAGAGACAGAGCATGAGTAGGGGAGGGGCAGAGAGAGAGAGGGAGACACAGAATCCGAAGCCGCTCCGGGCTCTGAGCTGTCAGCACTGAGCCCATTGTGGGGCTTGAACTCATGAGCTGTGAGATCATGACCTGAGCCGAAGGCCGACGCTTAACCGACTGAGCCCCCCAGGCGCCCTGCCAGGTCCTCGCTTTCATGACCTTCACCGGTTTTAGTTGAGGCTGGCTGTTTCGTAGGATGTCCTTGGTGAGCAGGTTGTCTGACGCGGGCAGGGTAGTGTTGAGGGCCGCAGAGGTGGCCCGTGCCCAGCTCACCGCCGTGTCCGGAGGTCGTGCTGGCTGTGACCCTGCAGGCGGTAACGCGCACTCTGACCGCTTGTGAGGACGGTGCACACCAGGCTTTTGCGGTGGAAGGTCCTTCTTTTTCCTTCGGTAAATGATGAGGAATTTGGGGAAGATACTTAGAGACCATGTAAGTATCCTGTATCTCATTAAACTTCCAGCCCCTAATTCTACCATCTTTCCAGAGTCCGTTTTCACCTTCGAGGCTGCACGATGGATTGCCTAGCTCCGTTGTTCCTTCTGCTCTTAGCAGTTGGTCGTCTGCTGCTAACGACGCGCCTTCCTTTTTCTTCCGTTTGCATATTTGTTTGTAGGTTTTAATTTTAATCACTAGATTATGTCACTGACAGTATTTTTTTTTAGCCTCACTTAAGTCAGTAAAACTCGCTCTGTTTTGTCTCTAGTTCTGTTGTGCGGCCACCACCGTGGTCCAGAAACCGCTCGGTCGCCCTCCCTGAACCTTTACCTTCTGCCTCTGTGGTTTTGCCTTTTCCAGAAGGAAATCTGGATGGAGCCCTACCACATGTGGCTTCTGTCGCTGAGTGTCCACGCTGTGCCATTTGCCAGTAGTCTTGTTTTTTTTTTGCTAAGCCGTGTCCCGTGGTGTGAATGTTCCCCGTTCACCCCTTGAACGACACCTGGATGGTTCCCTTAGGAGTACAGCTGCTGTCCCTGTTTGTGTCCGGCCTTGTGTGTGTGTGAACCTAGGCCTTGTGTCCTGTGGGTGCGACACAGCTGGGAGGAGGACTGCGGGGTGTTGCTGAGTGTAGGCTCAATCTTAGAAGAAGCTGCCAATCCCGCGTAGGTGGCTGTCCCGTGCCGCGTTCCCGCCACCCGCACTGCGGATGGGCCCCGCGTGTCTTCTCTGGCGTGCTGACACGTGCACAGCGGCTCCGGTTCGCAGGCTCAAGGGCCAGCTGGCATCTTCTCTGGGAAAGTCTTCGTTTCTTCACCGAGTGTTTCGGTTGAATCGTGTGCGTCATTGTCGCGTTTGTGAATTCTTTGTATCGTGTGAATGTGAGTTTGCTTGTCAGATACAAATTTACAAACGTTTTTCTCCTTTCTAAGGCTTATACTTTTCTTCTTTTCACTATACTTCACAGAATAAAAGTTACACGTTTCAATGCTGTTTTATCATTTTTTATCTTATAGATGGTGCTTTTGGTGTCCTATCTCAGCTCTTGGTTCAGCTCGGGGTCACAGACATCTCCTGTGTTTTCTTCTGGAAGTTGGACGGTTCTGTGTTTTACATGGATGACCACAGGCCCCTCTGAGTAAAGTTGTGTATGATGTGGCAGACGTACGCAGAGGTTCATTTTTCTGCCTGTTGCTTGCCGGTTGTGCCTGGACCATATCGTACAAACACTGTTCTGCTTCCATTGCTCTGACTTTGCATCTTTGCTGAAAATGAGCGACTCCTGTCTGTGTGGGTCTCTTTCTAGACTCTCTGGTCTTCCCTTCACATGTGTGTCGTCTTGCCAGTGTCACACACTGTCGACCACTGTACTTTGTAGGAAGTCTTGAAATCAGTGTGAGTTCAACTTGGTTTTTTCAAAACTGTTCCGGTCATTCCGGTTCCTTTCCCTTTTCATAGAAATTTTAGAATCAGCTTTGTCACTGTCTCCAGAATTAAATTGGGATTGTCCTGAGAGTGTTGACCAGTTTGGGGAGGAGTAATGTCTCAACCATATTGAACCTTCCAGTCGGGAATATGCTGTGTCTCTCCCTTAGTTTTGGTCATCTTTCGTTTTTTCTGTTTGTGTTTTGTATTTTTCAGCATGCTGATTCTGTACATGTTTTGTTAGATTTATAACCGAGTAGTCCAGTTTTTCTGCAGTATTGTAAGTGGTAGTTAAAAAAAGAATTTGAGATGTTCATTACAAGTGTATAGCAATGCAGGTGATCATTTGAACCTATATTCTGCAAACTTGCTAAACTCTTATTAGTTTTAGGAGCTTTTTTTGTGGATTCCATGGGATTTTCTAGAGAATCGTGTCTGCAAAGAAAGCAAGATTTATTTTTTTTTCTATCTATATGCCTTTTATTTATTTTTATTTGTTTTGCCGTATTGCACTGGCAAGGGCTTCCAAGTATGCTGTTCAATGGAGTAGTAAGAATAGACATTCTTACTTTCTTCCCGATCTCTGGGGGAAAGCATTGAGTGTTTCCACCGATGGGCATGATATTCAGCTGCGGAGTTGGTAGGTGTGCTTCACCAGGTGGGGATTTCTTTGTTGCCAGTGTTGATCATCAATGGCTATTGAATTTTGTCGGATGCTATTTCTGCATCTATTCACATGGTCATGTGACTTTTCTTCTTTGGTCTGTGAAGGTGGTGAGTTCCATCACATTGAGGTGTAATCTCTCGGAAGGACATGCACAGATCCTGAGTGTTATGGTTTGTGGAATTTGTCAAGTGCCCGTGTAGCCCACCTCTGCCAGGCCTTCTGTGCCTCCACCATTATCTGCTGCCTGTTCCCCTCCCCCTCTTCTGTTACTCTGTGTTTTGATGGTCAAAGTACAGGTAATTTGGAGACCTTCAGGCTGGCCCTCGTGCACTGTTGATATATTCGGGTCACTCTCTGGGCCCCTTCCTTCCTTGCCGGTTCATTCTGTGTATTCCTTGATCCAGCCCAGACTTCTTCATTTCTGCAAGGATCCTGGGTCCCGTTGGCGGGGAATACTAATTTGAACCTTCCATATGTAGCTACTTCTTATGATGAGTTTGACACACTCAAGATAAAATTTTCTACATTTGAGATTGTGAGAACATTTATTAGTGGTGCGTCTTTCCTGTTAACGCTTATTAGCACAGTGTAATGCATTATTGTGTTTATAGACACATCCGCAAATATTTGCCTAAGGACAGCGGGACGGGGGAGGCAAGGAGTGCCTGCAGCTTATGAGAAAGATGTGTTGTCTCCACAGTGACACGGATTAAACCACTCTCACTTGCTACCACACTCCCCAGATTTCCAGAAATTAAATTGGACAGAATCTGTTGACGTAGGTCAGTGGGGTTCTCATCTACTTTTGATGGGAATGTAGCGTGGAGATGTGTGGAAACATTTTGCATGACCTGAAAAAGGTGAACACGGGCAGACCCTTTGTCCCACCGGCACTGGTCCTAATCGCCCCCACCTGGAAAGAACCGACTGTCCCCCCAGCGGGAGCACAGATCAGTGGATCGGGCACATTCATACAGAGGAGTACAGACGAGAGCCACCAGTGGGGTAGGCGGCGGCCGTGGTCCCAACACGTGTGGGTGTGTATGGGACGCAGCCCCACCCTATGGAACAGAAGAGCTTATGGGAGGTTGTCTAGGAAGCAAAGCCAAAGGAGATACCTTGTGCAGAGGAGTCTGCGGTGACAGCATCCTGGGATGTGCACGTGCGACTCAGGTGGCGAGTCCCTGGGTGGGGAAGGGGGCGCCTGCACGGGCCGGGGCTGGGAGGCGGGAGCAGCAGCCTGAGCCTTGTGACAAGTGCACGGGCGGGTGCTGTGTTATTACTCTTTTAATTTTTTTAATGCTTTTTTTTTTTTTTTTTTTGAGAGAGAGAGACAGAGTGAGTTGGGGAGGGGCAGAGAGAGAGGGAGACACAGAATCTGAAGCAGCTCCAGGCTCTAAGCTGTCAGCACAGAGCCCGACATGGGGCTTGAACTCATGAACCGTGAGATCGTGACCTGAGCCGAAGTCAGGCGCCTAACCGACTGAGCCAGCCAGCCGCCCCTGTGTTACTACTCTTTTAAACTGTGTGCCTTCTTTTTCTACTTTTCCTTCTCCACATTTTATTATGAAGAACTTCAAAGAGAAAAGTGGAACAGTGTTCAGTGAACAGCTATAGCCCACTATTTAAATTCTGATTAATTTTACTATACTTTTAAAATCACATACATGTTTTATAATTATTTTTTATATGTATTTTGTAATCAAGTATTTCAGAGACTCAAAGAGGAAGACCACAGAGTCTCTAGTCTGAATTACAGATCTTTGAGACAAATACGACTGGGTGTTTCAGGAAATAGGAGAAACGAGTCTGTGGGGAGAGTTGAAATGGAAACATGTCCCTTGTTTTCTTTGGAAAAGGTATCTCAGTATGTGTTTTATTATTTACAGCAGGTCGTAGAATTTTTATATTGACTAATCTGCATTGACTAATGAAATGCTAGAAATAAATTCAGAATTTCCTGTGTTGCATGTGTATTAATTTGCTTCCAGGAGACATGGAGGTAGCACTATGAGTACAGAGGTGTCCTGTGCACAGTAACATGTTCACACGCGCACACACGTGCACACACGTGCACACCAACGTATTTATAAGAACCGTCGTGAGTGCTGTCTCTCAGTGATTCTTCTGTTAGAAAATGAGTAATTGAGGGGCGCCTGGGTGGTTCAGTCGGTTGAGCGTCCAACTTCGGCTCAGGTCATGATCTCACGGTTCATGAGTTCAAGCCCCGCGTCGGGCTCTGTGCTGACAGCTCGGAGCCTGGAGCTGCTTCAGATTCTGTGTCTCCCTCTCTCTATGCCCCTCCCCTGCTCACGCTCTGTCTCTCTCTCTCAAAAGACGCTAAAAAAAAAAAAAAATAGAAAGAAAATGAATAATTGCCCATAATTCTGTCCTTCCTAACACAAAGATATTTTATAATACAAGCCAGTTGACACAGTGTATTTACTCTTTAAAATGTTATTTCCTTTAACAAATTCTCCTCATGTTTTATTTACTTTCAACAGTTCTCATTTTGACGGCTCCTAACACGGCGTCATTGGAGGAACTGTAATTCATTAAGCCAGTTTTCTAAGTTTAGGTTCTGTCTTTTCTGTTTGGAAAAAACTCTTAGGAGTGGCATCAGTGAATCAAGAAAGTCTGATGCTACTTGCCGTGTGTTGTCACTTGGCTTTTCCCGCTGGGAGCGGGTGCGCAGGCGGCCCAGCTGGCACAGTTACACGTTCGGAAAAGAGGTTAAGACAGAGTCTCGGGGTGAATTTCGTTATTTGTGCCCAGTCTGAGGATTTTTCTAATCAACTGGGCGGTTGCCAATTAAGCTCTCCAGATATATACAGAGCTCTCAGTTTATGTGTGTATTCCTCCGCCTCTAGAAGATTTTGAGGCGGAATTCCATTAGAGTGCAGTTGTAAACAAGATAATGCTGCTTTATTATTTAGAATTTTTAAAAACCTCCTAATTGGGGTTATGTTTCAGTGATTATTGTGCTAGAGAAAATGAGTAGTTACAGTCCTGTAACCTTACCCTGCTACTGCTCTGTATTCTTACACGTGTGTCTGTATTTTTATGCGTATGGTTACGCGCGTGTAGGTATAGACCGTGCGGAGGTTGGCAGCTTAGCTGTGACAGACAGGCTGTTGGGAAGCACAAGTGCTTTTCCCGTCCGGGCCGTCCGCGGTTTCCCCGGCCCATGGGCGAGCCGGGGACGCTGCCCGTAGAGCCTTGAGTTGAGAGAGCGTGAGCTGTCCCGTCCACGGCCCTCGCCGCGCCCAAGTCCTTCTCGCCCTGTTCTGCTGACCGTGCACCTGTGCCGCCGGACCGCAGGCCCCGTTACGTTGCGGTTGCTTGGTTGCTTGGTTGATTTAGGTTGGGCAGAAATTCACCCCCCAGGGACCACCGGCTGTAATGACTGCTTCATTTCTTCCCCTAGAATAACTTGTCTGTTCCTCACTCGGGCGGCAAACTATCTTTTCTGCAGGCTGCATTCCTGGTTCCCTCCATTGTTCTTGTTCTTGCTGTAGCTTCTAGATTTCCTGTAAATTATGTTGTGTTCTATGGATACAGTCTGTTCTGATGTTTTCTCTTAAGATGGGGACTCAGAATTCAGTTCGCATCAGAGCATATCTTTTTTCTCTGTTTTCTAATTTTATTTTCAAGAGTTCTACTAAATGATTGCTAATTGAAATCAACCTCTGTCTTTCCCAGTAAAACGCTCATGAAGACAGTGTAAGAGAAAGCAAAGTCATTCTGAAAGTGAGAGTCGGCGGCAGTGAGGAAGCCAGGACCAGACAGGCTGGCCTTCCCCGCCCGAGTCTGTGATGAGCACAGGTTGTCTTGTTTAACGACGCCCAGTTTTCCAGCTTCTTCGTGTGGACGTCCAGTCTCCCAGCACCGTTTTCCGGAATTCTCTCTGGGGTGCTGTTTAGCCTCGAGGATGTGACCTGGTGACGTGAGTGTGCGTCTCCCGGGCTCTGTCCGGTTCTTGTCGTCCGCCCGCTCATAAGCAGCGCTGCGCCACCCTGATTCCCAGCCCTTTCCAGGAGTGCGGGGCCTGGTCCCCTTCCTGGCTGAGTCCAGTATTTGCATTTTGTGGGGGTCTGTGTCCGTGGACTGTATTCTGGGTGTGGCTCATGTTTTCCTGTTGCTTTGTGGTTTTGAGTGATTTTGAATGTCACGAATGAGAGGTTGCAGACTCTGGGTGCTGTTAACGGCCCTCAGAGGGGCACTGACGATTTTGCTTTCACAGTTAACGTGTTTGAAGCCCAGTGGGAAACCCTGTGTCCCGAGTCGGGGCGCCTGAAATCTCAGCATGGTGATGCTGGCCTACGCTTGGAGTCTTTGTTTTGGCGTTGTCTTAGGAGGAAGCCCGAGATCAGCGAGAGAACTTGGAGCCTCCTTGTCTCCGGCCGTCTCCTGGGGTGATTCCCCCCTCTTTCCTTCTGCCGTGGCCTCCTGCTCTCTGTCCTGGCGGTCTCCGAGCCAGTGAGGCTCTGTGTGTCTGGTTCTGAGTTGGTCCATACGGCACAGCTGCCCTCCTGCCACACTCTCCCGGCTCCGTTCCTCTCTCGTGGGCGTCCGGTCCCACCCTCCAGAGCGTGTGTCTGTCTGGAGGATGTGTCGTCTAATAGGAAGCACTTGGCCATTACTGGACACACAACCCTTTATCAGTTTCTTTTATTAAAAAAAAACCAACAGACTTTTTTTTATTATAAAAGTAGTACATGTTCATTGTAGAACATTCGGAAAATTTAGAAAAGCGCGCGCACACACACACACACACATACACACACACACAAATTTAAGTTACCTATAATTCTGTCCCCAGAGAAAACCACTGTTCACGTAGTGTGTGTTTTTCAAATCATTCTTTTCTTTCCTCCTTCGTTTCCTCTCCTTTCCTTCCTCCCCCCATCTTCACTGAACGTAAATGGGGGCGCTTACTTTCCCTTTGGGTCAGCCACTGCACGTTTCCCAGTGGGAGGCCATGCCCTGCCGCGTGGCTGGCGTGGACAGTGCGGGGGCCACCCTGGGACAGCAGGCCGTCACGGGGCCCAAGCCTTGTTTAGGCATGTGTAACTTTGGCATTTAAAGTGGTTGGTTAAGTAGAGTGGACAGAGTTGAATGATGAAAAAAAAAATTAGCAACTAGTGATTGATGGACATCATCCTGAGCATTTGGCATCACTGCAGGCGGGGGGTCGGACAGAGATGTGAACGGAGCGGGCGCCCAGACCTGCCTAGTTCCTGTCTTACTTGGCCAGGAGCTTTTCATTTGAATGTCTTCAATCACCAAGCTGTACAGCATAGAACAGATGGATATCAAGGAGGGTGCTAACCTGCAAAAATGCAATTGTGAAGACCCAGGTTTATCAGATTGTTGTCTGTCAAGGAGGGTTTTGGTGTCATTTTCTAGGACGAAGGAAATTTCAACCTTTCTTTTTATTATTCAGCTTTGTCTTTTGGAGGGTAAGTGATGACAGGCAGTGTGACTGACAGGGAGGCTGAACTGTGGGTTTTAGGACTGGTGTCTTCCGGCACTTGGCCAGTCCTCTGCTGTCGCTGTTGGTGCAAAGCCAGCTCGTTTCTGAGGGAATATAGATCTGCACTGATAGGAAACTCCGTTTAAAACCAGAATAAGCTCTGTCACAAGTCCTTTTTTTCCCTCCAGAGGTAAGTTAGAACTTAAAGCTACTTACTATATATGAGCGTACGTTACATGCAACGGGCAGGTACTATTTCTTTTGTCAAAGAGTAGTGAGGCTAGTGTGTGAAAAATTACAGTAGTTTAGTTTATGCCCATTCTTTGAGGCACCTACGCGATCAGAATCTCATGTTTTCATTTTCTTTTCCAGCAGCAAGCTCTCGCAGGGGCCCTCGTGGCGGGGGCCGGAAGCGTGGGAGAAGCAGACCCCTTTAAGAGGCAGCAGGCGGGCCCCCCGGCAGGTACGTCCCGGAGCACAGGCCTGGGTGGCCTTAGGGACCAGTTAGCTTCCTCCCGTGGGAGGTGTGTGTGACAGCCACGTGGACGCCGATGCACGTAGTTTGGGTTGGTTTCTTTCTACTTTGACAGTAATTTTGTTGTTTTGACGACGATCAGCTGAAGAGAACACTTAGCCTGTGTGCACTGAGGTTAGATATATGCCTGTTGAATTAGGCGTGTCCTTTTTTTTTTTTTTTTTAATTTTTTTAATGTTTATTTACCATTGAGAGACAGAGACAGAGCATGATCATGGGAGGGACAGAGAGGGAGACACAGAATCGGAAGCAGGCTCCAGGCTCCAAGCTGTCAGCTCAGAGCCCGACACAGGGCTCGAACTCACAGACCACGAGATCATGAGCTGAGCTGAAGTCAGACGCTCAACCAACTGAGCCACCCAGGCGCCCCGATGTCTGTTTTGATTTTCTGTGCACCGGTGGGCTGAGTCCTCATGCTAGGACTGCGGGAAAAGCCGTTTTAGTTTTCGAGTCGTCATTCTTTTATACAGAATTGTTTCTTCAAGTTATAAAAACCCACATTTTATGTGAGAGACCCGGACAGTCAAGGAAGGCATGACTCAAGTCTGCCGCTGCGGTGGCGTAGCTCCCGCACCCCGGCCGCCTGCCGGCAGTGTCCCTGCGTGCCTGCACTCTCAGGACGTGGGGGCGCGCTCTCTGTGACAGGAGACGACAGGGCCATCGCTTCCCGGGCCATTCTGTCCCGCCAGGGCCCCCACTCTTCCTGCCGGCTCTGTCACTCGGGTGCACGGGGTCCTTTCCTCATCAGACCCTCGCTGGTGCTCCCTTTTGTTTCCATCTTTGTTCTTTTACAGCGAACACAGGGTCGGACATCTAGTCCCAGATTTTTTCCGATATGTCTGTCACTGTGTCTGAGGGGGAAACTCCCAGAAAGGGAAGTGCTCGCTGAGAGGATGTTGGTGGCATGCATGGCCTCCCTGTGGGGCCGGCCCATTTTCAGGCCTGTCTGCGGTTTCTGGGATGCTCACATTTTGGCCGTTAAAAATTATTTTTAAATGTTTATTTGTGTGTGGGGGGAGAGGGAGAGAGAGAGAGAGAGAGAGAGAGAGAGAGAGAGAACACAAGTGGGGGAGGGGCATAGAGAGAGGGAGACACAGAATCTGGAACAGGCTCCAGGCTCCAAGCTGTCAGCACAGAGCCCGACACGGGGCTCGAACTCACGAACCACGAGATCATGACCTGAGCCAAAGTCGGACGCTTAACCGACTGAGCCACCCAGGCGCCCCACATTTTGGCTACTTTATGAAGGATGATCACTCGTTTGGTGTTTGTTGATCGGATGGGTGAAAACAAATCTTTTGTTTTTTTGTGGATCTCTTCAATGTAGCTTTTCACGTTTATTAACTGTTCGTGAGTCTCCCTCTGCTCAGCTGTTCATGCTCTTTGCCAGTTCTCTGTGTCTGGTTGCTGGCACTTTTCCCATGAACTCGGAAGAGCTTTCCACATGGTGGCCACGTGAGCCTTGTGCCTGCACGCGTGCAGATCCCTCAGCCTCCTGGGATGTCACTCACCCTTCGCTCTTGTGTAAGGCTGCTGCTAACACTTGCAAAGTTTTAATGAAAAGATATTCTATTTATCAACTGACCTTTTCTGGCTTCTGGAGTTTGGGTCACATGTAGAAGGGCCTCCCTGTTCAAAGATTATAAAAACACTTACACGTGGTTTTTCTATTGCTTCCATGGTTTTGTTTTTATATCAAATCGCACCTTTTCTGAAAATTATTCTAGAGCAGTCTAAGAGGCCTCGGCTTGAAGTGGGCCACCAGGGGGCAGTTTTCCAGCACCCGGGGGCGAATGCAGGGGTTCCTCTTCAGCAGCTAATGCCGACAGCTCAAGGTAAGGCCCGGCGCCAGGACCGGCCCCCTGGCTCAGCAAGGGCGTGTGCGGACGGGGGCTCCGGCCCAGCCTCTGGGTGGCACGCGTGGTCACGACACACGGTGCAAGTGGTTTCTGGGGCTGGGGCACTGCTCTGAGCCCCAGTCCGCACAGGGAGAGGAGGCCCCGTGAGCGTGCTCCCGTCCTGGTCGGAGCCGCGCCTCTCCCCGGCCTCGGGCCCCTGATGCCTGCATGCTCCTTGATCGCTGCTGCAGTAGGGACCCCGGGGACTGCTCTGTTCTGCTTGATGCTAGCTTGCAAAGGTTAAGCGCCTTTCTTTCCTGTTTTGTGTGCTTGTTCATAACATTGGATTTAATGTGACAAGTTGCCGCCAGTTAAACTTCCCGTTGGGAGTGTGTGATGGCTCCCAGTCGCGGTCTGTGACGGTGCCAGGTTGCTCGGGACTCCCGAGTCAGTCCTTCCGGGGCTTTTCCTGTCTTGCAGGAGGGATGCCTCCTGCCCCTCAGGCCGCTCAGCTCGCCGGACAGAAGCAGAGCCAGCAGCAGTACGACCCGACCACGGGGCCTCCGGTGCAGAACGCCGCCAGCCTGCACACCCCGCCGCCGCAGCTGCCCGGCCGGCTGCCCCCGGCCGGCCTCCCCGCCGCGCCCCTCCCGCCGGCGCTGCAGTTTGCTCAGCAGCCACAGGTGGGGGAGCCGCACGCGCAGCTCCAGGTCCCGGCCAAGGCCCAGCAGCCAAACACCCCTGTGCCCGTGCCCCCGCCCAGCCAGCTGCCCGCTCCGCCGCCGCAGCCCGTGCCGCAGGGCCTGCACGCCCCAATGCCCGGGAAGGCTCCGATGCAGGCCGCCCCGCTCCCCCAGCCGCAGGTATGTGGTGGCCACCTGTCCTGCTGGTTACAGCGGGAGCAGGAGCGAAGAGGCGTGCTGCGGCGCGCGCCGCACCGCCATCGCGGGGCCTGCTGGGCTCGCCGTCCCCTCGGAGCCAGTCCCCCACTGCGCATCGTCTCACCCGACTCCGCAACCACAGTCTGGTAGTTGCGGCCCCAGAGACAGAACAGCGTTAGTTGGTGCTTGCGGATCAGCAGGTGTGCAGAGGCAGCACGGCCGTTGTCCCGGCTGACGTGTCCCGTGATGTGGGCAGGGGGACTGTGGGCATGCTCGCCGGAACGGCTCCTGGGCCCCCTGCAATGCTCTGCTCTGTGAACCTGTATGCGTGTCTGTCACGCCCCCCTCCCCCCCGCCATGCGGGTTGCTGGTTGTGGAAAGTGTGCAGTGAGCCGCTCACCGTGTCTGAGGGTCAGCAGGTCCCTGAAAGTGAGTGTGGACCCCAGGAGCACCGAGGGGAGCACTGTGCGGTGGCAGGGCGTGCTCTCGGGGTGTCTGACGGAGCTGCTTGGGAAGGCTTCCCTTCCCTCTCGCCATCTCCCTATGAACAAGGGGGTTTCCTTGGCGAGCTCTCAATTCAAGTGCCTCACGGCCATTCGAGATTGACGGTGAGGTGTGACCTCGCGTGGTAACGGACTAGCCGCGGTCACAGCCGCCTTGTGCTCACCACGCACCTGCCATCGCGCGCTGCGTGGGGCACTTTGTCAGCGTTGTTTGATTTCCTCTGCCAGGCAGCCCTGTGCGATAGGATCTTTCTTGTCCCTGTTTTACCATAAAAATACCCCAGAAGCTAAGTACCTGGGCGGGACCTTGCCGCCAGTGGCTGGAGGCACTGTGGTCTGCACCCCGACTGAGCATGGAGCCAGTGGTGCGGGCCCGCGTCACCGCCGCGCGGGCCTGGCGGAGGAGCCTGTCCAGGCCGCTGCTTCTCGGAGACCTCCGTGGAGGCGGGACTCTGGGTTTGGAGCACTGGGTCTCACTGAGCTGCACGCTGAGGTTTTGCTTGGATTCACTGACCCACCCTTGTCGATGAAAGGATCCGCTCCTTACAGACCCCCGGAAACCCGTCCCTTCCGCCCTGACTAGGGGCCGATGGGGACTTTCCCAGAGAAGGGCCCCAGACAGCGGGCGTGAGCGGCAGGCCTGTGGGCTGCGCGGTTTGTCCTCCGTTCCCCGCCGCGGACGGTGAGCAGCCCCGGAGGCCACACGGAGGGCCGTGGCCGGGCGGCGAGCGCCTCCTCCCCGCACGGTGCGGCTGGCCTCGGCCTGCTGGCCTGCTGGCAGGAGGAGACTAGGAGCCCCACGCCTGCTTGGGGGCCTTCCCGGGTTCCGGGCCGTAAACGTGCCGCTGTTTGCGGCAGTCTTTGCCCTTGGCCCTCTTAACGCTGTGCTGGCCCCTGCCTGCCCTGCTCTCCGCGCCCCCGCGGAACTCCTGTATGAATTGAGCGTTGGTTTCGGTCACGGGAGGGGGACCCCCTAGGTGCAAACGCTTTGATGTACAGAGGCCTGCCTGCCTTGAGAGGGGCACATGCAGTCTGTGTTTGCTTTTCAGAGAAAAGGTGCAAGGTGACCATTTGGTATTTTTCAGTTTAGAAGAAGCTTACGCAATTAAAAATTCTAAACACGCTTAAACGGGAGAAACAGCTAGAATAGGTAAAAACCAAAAGAAGCAGCTCCCGGGGGATAAGCCAGTGTGGGAAAGGCCGTCTGTGACGTGCTGTGTGTGCCACCTTGTGGAGCGCAGGGGTGCGGCTCCGTTGTGGGTGGGGTCTGGCTGTGTGCTGGAAGGCCGTGGTGGGGCGGGACTCGTTTGTGTTGCTGCGGGAGGGGCTCCGGCATGCTCGCCGCAGGGCTCAGGTCTCCTGTTCACTTCCGGCCTGTTCTCTGCCTGCCAGACGGTGGCGCCCACAAGACCGCCCGTGGACCCCGCTCAGCCTTGTCAGCGGCCCCCGCCAGCCGCCTCTTCTACCTCGTCCGTCGCTCCCGCCAGCGGCTCTGGCCCGTCGCCAGCACGGGCCTCCGCAGGGAATAGACCCTCCTCGGCAGCCAGCAAGTCACTGTCTCCGGTCACCTCTCGGTCCCCAGGGGCAGCCGTGTCAGCACCCCCAAAACCACAGAGCCCAGCTCAGAATGCCGCCCCGCCCCCAGACAGCTCTCAGGATAAGCTGGCAGAACAGATAGCACTGGTAAGCGCACTTCAGACAACTTCGAGTTTGTAAAACGTGTTCCGGTTTGTGAAGCGCATTTGATTTTGATTTCTAAGGATGCAGTAGTTTCAAACCGAGCACGTGGTAGTGAGGACAGTCGAACACGGTTTGTGGTCACGCAGAAACCAAGGTTACAGGCAGGTCTTCTGACCTGTCCTGACGGAAGTGGGCTTGGGGGGAAAGTCCGTTCTGCGCTGACATCACAGTCAGTGCCCGCCGTGGGCTGCAGGTGAGGCCCAGGAGGGCTGCCTAGGCTGGCGCGGCCCTGGCGCAGCACCTAGTCAGCGCTTGCCGTTTGTGGGGTGGCTAAGCAGTGGCGTCGTTAAACTTCGTTAGGGAGTTGAACTCGTCCGAGAAGGTAGGATGGCACAACCCCGGGGCTGCGTGCTGTCCCCGCCATCAGCTCCACGGCAGTATGTGGCTGGTCTGAGGTGATCGGTCCCTCCCCTTCCCGGTGGTTTTGGAGCAAGGGCCAGAGGTGTGTCATGTCCCCCGTAAGTGCTCCCGTGTGAGCTTTGGCCTGTGCCTTCTGTCCGTGATTCTGACATGAGCCAGGAGCTTTTGACCTTTGTGTTCAGCCCTGTCTTCCTTGTGAGGCTTCGTGAATTTGGGGTCAGAATTAGTGGAATTTGCTGCATGATTACGTGCGGGACACCCCTCCGCTATGCTCCTTGCAGGAAAACCAGACCCATCAGCGAATCGCAGATTTAAGGAAAGAAGGCCTGTGGTCCCTCAGGCGATTGCCCAAACTGCAGGAGGCCCCGCGCCCCAAGTCGCACTGGGACTACCTGCTGGAGGAGATGCAGTGGATGGCCACGGACTTCGCCCAGGAGAGGAGGTGGAAGATGGCCGCGGCCAGGAAGGTGGGTGAGGCCTGGTGGCCGCAGTCCCCGGTTCTTTAGGTGCTCTGCTGTGCGCGCCAGCGTCCGGACCAGGTCTCTGAAGGGTGAGGAATTCCTCCTTCACGTGAGGAATGTTTTGCTGTTGTTTGGAAAGTAACTGTGCCGAGTGAGTAATTCCCAAGGGGCTGTCTTCAGAGCCCCAGTTGGAGGGCCGGGGGCAAACGCGGTTTCTCTTGCTGCAGTCTGGGATCTGCACAACAGGATGGAGGTCCCTTTTCTTGCCAGTTTGTCCTGGCACTTGGAGCGAGGATGCCTGCGGCCCTGGACCCAGGCTGGCGCCCGGGCTGAGGCAGTGTGGGCGCTGAGGAGTCTCAGGGTTGGGAGTGGATGGAGGCTGGTCGGTTGGTGGGCAGCCTGGGTCCCGTCCCTGCCTGGTCTTGTGGTCCAGTGTCCCCCCCCCTAGTTCTGGAGGAGGGTGGGTTTCTTTCTTACCAGTTCCAGAGCAGACACCCGTCCTGGGGAGCTGCTAGCAGAAGGTTCTGCCAGTACTGGGAGTATGGAAAGGGACCAATTTCCAGAAATATTAGGTCTCTGCATACGAGGCAGCTGTCCTTGCTCATAAGTACATGGCTCTGGGCCCTGCTTCTCGCACGCTACTGCATCACCGTCTGTCCCTCGGGCGAAGCTGCTCCCTTCGACCCGTGCCCTCGGGCCACCGGGGGGGGGGGTGGTCCTGTGTACCCTGCTGTCCACCTCCATCTCCTCTGCCATCCCCACATAGGTTTTGGTAGAGATCACCCAAGAGCTTTGGAAACGGTGGGATGTGAACATAAAGAGCCTTAAGTCACGTTAATGGAATTTCAGAAAAACCTGACTACTTTTTCAGCACAGCTTCTCATAAAGGAGGATGGTCCTGAGCGTGTGGGCACCAGGTGGACCGGGCGGATGACAAGCCACTGAACTGCTCACTGTGGCCACATGCCGTCCCTCTCGCATGGCCTTGTGCCTGGGGTGTGATCGGACCAGGATGAGGCCCCGAGGAGTCTGTGGGTGGGGGGCCGTCCACGGTGTCCAGCTGGCCCCCAGTTTGGGGTCCCACAGCTGGGCATGCTCAGGCTCATAGGGTGTGTTTCTGGGTTCCTTATCGGCACCTTTATTTATTTTGAGAGAAAGAAAGAGCCCACGTGCCAAGTAGAGGAGGGACAGAGAGAGGAAGAGAGAGAATCACAAGCAGGATCCGTGCTGTCAATGCAGAGCCTGACATGGGGCTCGATCCCACAAACTGTGAGATCATGACCTGGACTGGAATTGAGTCGGATGCCCAACTGACTGAGCCACCCAGGCGCCCCTCTCAGCACCCTTTTTTTTTTATTTAATTTTTTTTTAACATTTATTCACTTTTGAGAGAGAGAAACAGAGCGTGAGCAGGGGAGGGGCAGAGAGAGAGGGAGACACAGATTCCGAAGCAGGCTCCAGGCTCTGAGCTGTCAGCACAGAGCCCGACGTGGGGCTCGAACTCACGAACCGCGAGATCATGACCCAAGCTGAAGTTGGCCGCTTAACCAACTGAGCCGCCCATGCGCCCCCTCTCAGCACCGTTTTTTAGGACTGCTGAGATGATGTAAGATCATAGATTCTAGAAAGTAGTTTGGGATTTAAAGCAAAAGTCTCGAAAAATACGAATTACCTCCCCCCGGCATGTTTCTTCCCTTGCAATTAAATCCATCTTGCTGGGGCACCTGGGTGGCTCAGTCGGTTAAGCATCCGACTCTTAACTTTGGCCTCAGGTCATGATGTCAAGGTTCATGGGATCAAGCTCAGACAACTCAGAGCCTGCTTGGGATTCTCTCTTTCTTCCTCTCTTGAAATAAATAACTAAACGTTTAAAAGAAACGAGTACGTCTTGTCGCGCTCATGCAGTGGAAGGGATACTGTTATTACAAACATTACTCCACGTTTGATGGACAGGTGTGAATCGTATGTCACATGAGGAAAGAAGGCTGTGACACAATGTGGCATTCTTTCTGGAGGAAAACACGCGTGGTTTAGTAAAGCACCTCGCGGAAAGTCAGGCCGGGTGCTGGCGGGGTTTGGCCGGTGCCGGCATGCCTCCTGTGCCCTCAGAGCAGACAGAATCCGCGTGCTTCCTGCTGAGACGGTGCCCGCACGTGCGGGCCTGCCTCCTGGGGTCTGACGCCAGGCTCTCGACCGTTCGTTTGCTAGCTCGTCAGGACTGTGGCGCGCCATCACGAGGAGAAGCAGCTTCGCGAGGAAAGGGGAAGGAGGGAAGAGCAGAACCGATTGAGACGTATCGCTGCCTCAACCGCTAGAGAAATAGAGTGTTTTTGGTCGAATATTGAACAGGTAAATCCTAAAATTTAAATGAATTTTAAATGAACTCTAAGAACGCAGACTGTGCCTTCTGAGCACACCTGGAGTGCGCATGAGCACACGGGCCCTGACCGCGGGCTCGCGGTGCCTCCTCTGCTGCTGTCCGCTCCGTGTGCTTCGTGGCTCTGCCGAGGGGCTTCCAGGGAGTCTGCTGGGGTGGGCGTCGTCCCCAGAGATGGCCCCACCTCACTCCGCCACAGGCCGTGCCGGTGTCACCGCCCGGTGGCCGGGGGCAGCATGCAGCAGTGGAGCGCCTGACAGGCCACACTGAGCGCTTCATGGTGAAGTGACCCTGAAGAGGTTGGGACGACCGTGCTCCCAGACGCCATGCTTAGGCCTCCGGAGCCTCCAGCCTCGGTGACGGCTTTGTTTTACTCTTTGGTGCTCAGGTCGTGGAGATAAAACTACAAGTAGAATTGGAAGAGAAAAGGAAAAAGGCCTTAAATTTGCAGAAGGTTTCCCGGAGAGGTAGGATCCTTTTTAAAAGGCTTCACTGGGGCACCTGGGTGGCTCAGTCGGTTAAGTGTCTGACTTCAGCTCAGGTCATGATCTCACAGTTGTGGGTTCAAGCCTCACATCAGGCTCTGTGCTGAATGCTTGCTCAGAGCCTGGAGCCTGCTTCAGATTCTGTGTCTCCTTCTCTGCCCCGCTCACGCTCTGTCTCACTCTGTCTCTCAAAAATAAATAAATGTAAAAAAAAAAAAAAATTAAAAAAAAAAGGCTTCACTATTTCCGATGACTTTGCTGGGACTCCGCTGGCCCGCTCCTGGCCGACGTGGTGGCGCCCGGGGCACTTGCTCGTTGGTGTGAGCATCTGCTCAGCCTGACGCTACACTTCTGCCTGCACGGCCAGTCTGCGGTACGAGTCAGCACCCCCAGGCTCATCAGCTTTTAGGACGCCCTTGGGATTGAGGTTCTGAGCCAGTCCCCTGTGGCCAGTCCCGGACACCGGGATGAACTCACTGAGGCGTTTGCCCCTCGTGGGGCCCCTCTGTGGTTGGTGGGCGGTCTCCACGGCACTCTGAAGCGGCTGCCATTGGATACCGTGATGCACGCCGGCCACTGGTGGAAGCAGCTGTCCTGGGGGCGGGGGCGGGGAGGGGCACAGGTGGCGTGATGGCCCTCATTCTGTTGATGAGGAAATCGAGGCAGAGTGGTGGTCTCTGCTCAAAGTCCTACAACCATTAAGATTGTAGAAATCATGGAAGACAGGCTTTGGCACTTAGTTTCTCTGTACCTCTCTAGATCAGAGATGTCCGGAGAGCGGCCAGTGCACTCTGTAGGTACAGGGGAGCAGGGTGGTTCCCAGAAGAAAGGAGGTGACACTCACTCTTGCTGTCTTCCTCCCGTGAGGAGGTGTCAGCAGGGTGCGACCTGCACAGGCAGCGTCAGTGAAAGCGAATCCTGTTCCCTGTCTCTAGGAAAAGAGTCGAGACCTAAGGGGCTTGATGTGCTGCCAGAAGCTTTCCTGGTGAGTCGACGGTGGCGTCCAGGGTCCGGGTGTGGAAGCTGTGTGGCTAAGACGTGGTGCCGGCGGTTCCTCTTCGTGTCTGGAGGAACGTGTACACGTCCGTAGCGTTCCTCTCTGTTACAGACTCAGTTCACTTTGGGGAAGAAAACTGGTTCTTATCATTGTTAGACTCCCATGGGGTGTTGATCCGGGGACATGGGGAAACACGGGGACTGTGGATTTAGTGTCACCTGCCGTCTGCCCCGCGCCTTTCCTGTGCGTGACAGCAGTGGAGGCCAGCCTGTTTGTCCTGGGCTCTCCAGTGCCTTTCCGGGAGCATGCGGGACAGAGGTTTCTGCTTCAGTTTCCCATGCTTTGCGAATTTTATTCTGTTTCAGGAGTCGGGACTGTCTGGAAGGAAAAGAAAAGCTAGCATGTCCCTGACTGATGATGAAGGTCTGTTTCCTGGTAGTCTCTTGGCTGTCAGTGGGGAGGGCTCTCAGACTGCAGGCCAAGGACGCCTGCAGTGCTGTCAGGGTTCCTGGTGGTCCAGTGCCAGGGGTCACAGGGGGCCAGGTGCCTCGGAGGGCGAGGGTAGGGGGGACCGTGGATGAGGGAGAGCACGCGACTGCTTGTGGACATCGTGTTTTCGTGGAGGAGTCAGCTGGGAAGGACAGAGGCTGGTGGGAGAGCAGGGGCCGGCTGGTGGCAAGGCCCCAGGGGCTTATGTGCAGATAGATGGCAGGTGGGTCCGCAGGTGCCGAGAGCCGGCTTCTGTTGGGGGTGAGGTGTGCGGTTCACAGGACGGGAGCCGAGCTGAGGGACAGGCAGGCTGGGTAGTGGCTGTCATCTGAAACGGGCGATGACCCCGGAGCGGCATGCTGGCGGGTTCCCCTGTGGCGGGGGCAGCTGGCGGATGAAGTCTGACGTCACCCTGCGTGCTGCTGGAGTAGGTGTGTCATGCGGTGAACTAGGCTGTGTTTCACACCCTGAGAAGGGAAAGGAAGTGCGGTCACTGGTCTCCCGCTCACTTAGTGAACCTGCGTTTCCACACTTAACCTGAGGAGTGAAAAGGCTTAGTTCTCCCCTGGCTGTGGAGACCGCGTTGGAGCCTGGTAGTGTCTCGTGAGCAGGTGGGAAGACGTGGTGAGGTCTGTCTCCCTGACATCTGGTGGGGACCGTTGCAGTGGAGGACGAGGAGGAGACCATAGAAGAGGAAGAAGCCAACGAAGGGGCCGTGGACCACCGGGCGGAGCTGTCCAATTTAGCCAAAGAAGGTAGGCCACGAGCGTCGCTTCGGGTGCGCTGTACGGAAGAACGTGTAGAATCGCGTGAGACGCAGACGGCCCCCGGTAAGCACGGAGGGTGCCGGCGTGGGGGCCGCGGGAGACCGAGGGAGCGAGTGCGGCGCGGTGGCCTCGGCCCACTCGCCCCCGCCGCCTGCGCGCGGTGCCGGGCTCGCTCGCGTGAACTGCGCGGAAACGGCTTCTCCCTCGGCTCCTCTGTTCCCGGCCTGTCTGGTGCTTGGCTGTCACTGAGGCCTCATGGGCTCTCCCTGCAGGGCCGTGGTCTGGGCGCGACCGCGCCACTGACTCCCTGTTGCGCTGCTGCCGGGCACTGGGGGTGACCCCCGTGCTGCCGCCGTGTGCTGCGGGAGCGCCCCCGGGGCCCGCGCCCAGGAGGCGGGTCGGCCGCTGTGCACCGCGCTCCGGCTGGTGGGTTCCTTCCAAGCCCCCTCAGGTCAGGGCGCTGGGCGCTGTCCCCCCAGGACGCTTCTGCCGAGCCGGTGGCCAAGGGACGGCGTCTCCTTGGCCTGTGGGTGGCGAGGTGCGGCGTCTCGCCAGGGTCTCCTCGTTTCCGTTTTGGTTTTGGGCTTCCTTTTCGATGTTGTCGTGCGGGTGTTTGTGTACAGTGCGTGTGCGTTCTTTGTGGTTGGTCACTGTGCTGTGGGCACCTCCCTGCTCGTAGTGTGTGTGCATTCTCTTCACGGGACTTGCTGAAGAACAGGCGTTCTGAATTGTAGCGTAGTTGAATTTATCTGCTTTTTAAAAAGAAAAAAAATTTTTTTAATGCTTTATTTATTTTTGAGAGACACAGAGGGTGAGAAGCGGAGGGGCAGAGAGAGAGGGAGGCACAGAATCTGAAGCAGCTCCAGGCTCCGAGCTGTCAGCACAGAGCCCGACGCGGGGCTTGAACTCGTGAACTGCGAGATCATGACCTGAGCTGAAGTCGGACGCTTAACCGGCTGAGCCACCCAGGCGACCCAGCCCTAGAATTTTTCTGCTTTAAAAACCTTTTTTTTTTTAATCTCGGGATCATGAGGCAGTCTCCTTGTTTGTCTACAAAGTTTTGATTTTACTCACATGTCGATGTCTTTGATCTGTCAAGAATAGCTTTTGTCTTTTGTGTGAGAAGTATAATTTTATTTTTTTATCCCAAAATGGATCACAGCTGTCCTGCAGCCCTTTGCCAAGCTGGTCC
>CM053566.1:767114-820808 GCA_028646485.1 Cryptoprocta ferox | reverse complement strand
CCCCCACGGCCCTGTGCCCACCCTGAGAACCAACCCCCCCCCCCATGGCCCTGTGCCTGCCCTGAGAACCAGGCCCCCCCCACGGCCCTGTGCCCGCCCTGAGAGCCATCTGGGGCTCTCTCCCCTCACTCTAATCAGGCCACCCTTGGCCATCGGGCCGATTTCATGTCCACCTCCGATCGGCTCATCAGGTTTCAGAGGAAAATCGGTTGGGACTTTTGATCTGAATGTAGTTGAGTTGGGAGGTGATGGCGGAGAGCTGCCTCCTTCCACAGCTGAGCGTCTCTAAGCTCTGATCGCAGCGCCCCCGTCCGTTCACGTAGCTCTTTCTCAGGAGCTACCCGGAGTGTGGTTGTTGTTAGGTTTATTTCTAGGGGTCTTACCGCCTCTGAACTCGCAGCGAGGAGTGTGTGTGCTGGCGTCCGGACGGCAGCCGCCCCACCGGGCCCCCGCTCGCCCCGTGGTGCGCAGTCCCGTCCCCTCCGCGGGGCGCCCGCTCTCCCGGAGAGCCCCCGCCCCATCGCTCCTCCTCCTGCAGTGGCGCACGGAGTTCGCGGGGCCGGGCCGGGCGCCCGGGCACACTCGACGTCCCGAGTGGCAGCGGCTCACTCCTGCGCACCGGCGCTCTGGGGCTTCGGGCCGCCTCCTGGGCTCCCTTCCCGCATCCTTGCTGCCTCGGCTTTCTGAGCTGGGTGCGACCTGCAGCTCAGGGTCCATTCGGCACCCCGTGTGGCGCCTCCGCCAGTGTGCGTGGATCACGGGAGCAGGCGCGGCCGGCGGGGGTGGGGGGGTCCGTTAGGGTGAGCTCTTCGCATGGGAGGTGTCACCGCTGTTGGACGTGCTAGGTAAAACGGTGTTTTGCTTTATTTTTGTTGGACTTTTATTTGATATGTCATATTTTTATGTATTTCCGCTTACTTTCTATTAATAGTGTTTTTATAGTTACACTTATTAGCTTATAGGTTCTACTACTTATTACGTTAGAAATTTAAACACTGTTTTAGGATAAAACTTGAGTTTCTTAATTTCATTTCAAAGATTCTCATTTTTGTAAAGAAAAGTTTCTTAGAGTTCATATCAGTAATGGGCGACAGTTATTTCCTGGAAAATATTAATGTGTTTTTAGAAAATACATATATCTTTTCCAAGGAGTTAAAGCCAAGAAAGGGAGGATCTGTGAAGGAGGCCCTCCCGCTGAGCCTTCTTCCCACCTGCCTGCCACTCCGGTGTAACCTAACCCCCTTCTCCCCACAATCCCTTCCAGCCGAATTGCCCTTAATCGACTTGATGAAGTTATATGAAGGAGCTTTTCTGCCCAGTTTCCAGTGGCCACAGCCTAAGCCTGACAGCGAGGAGGCGAGTGAGGAAGAAGGTCTGTGTTCGCACCTTTAAAGAACTGAGACTTAAAAGCAAAAGCCAAAACACGTAGGGGTTTGGGTTACCTTTGTTTCCTTTTAGTCAGATGAAGAAAAAGTTTTGAGTATGTTTAATGTGTGATTATGTATTGATACGGTTTTATTAAACTTTATGCTTTATTTATTTAACTTCTTTATTTTAGAGAGAGAGAGAGAGAGAGCTGGGGAGGAGCAGAGAGAGAGAGGGAGAGAGAATCCCAAGCAGGCTCCACACTGTCAGCATAGAGCCTGACACGGGGCTCGATCCCACCAACCATGAGATCATGATCTGAGCTAAAATCAAGAGTCAAGACACTTAACAAACTAAGCCACCCAGGCACCACTATTTTTATTAACTTGGCAGAATTTCAGAGTACTTGACCAAGTTGTAAACAGCATAGAATTATTTTTTCCCAGATGCATAAAAGTCACTGTTTTATAGATTTAGATTTTCAACATATACGTTCAGCCTATGCTATGTTTGTTTAACACGCTAGTTTGGAGTTTCTTTTGTTTTTATTAGACATTCCAAACAAATACACAGGCTGCACCAAAAACAGTCTACTTTTCCTTATTTTCATTCTACTTGTTTTGATCGTTAGACACAGATTCCTATAAGCAGAGAGGCTAGGGGTTGGCAGGACCAGAGGATGGGCTGGTGGCCTCTTTGCTGAGTTACCTTTTCTTGGTGGTGGGGGCGATCACTAAGCCCTTAGATGGCCATAAATCTGGTGACACCAGCTCCTAATCGCTATAGAGACATTCTCCGTTTTCATACGAGGGCTTTCCAGAGTGGTCCTGCATTTGGTAATGTTACAGGAGCTTGTACCCATTTGGTTAGCGTTGTTAGGTATGTAAAGCAAATTAAAAACAAAAAATTTACTGCACTTGAAGTATTTGGATTTTGTCAGCTTGTTCTCTTTTTATTCTTTTCATCAATGATAAGTAGGCTCACAAAACACTTGAAGCTGTTATAAACCTGTTTTTCTGTTGTTCACAGATGTGGAAGACTGCCCGGGTGAGAGCCGGAAGGATGTGGTTCTCATAGACTCACTGTTCATCATGGACCAGTTTAAAGCTGCAGAGAGAATGACTATTGGGAACCCTCACACAAAGGACATCGCAGAGGTGACCGCTGTGGCTGAAGCTGTCCTGCCCAAGGGCAGTGCCCGGGTCAGCCCCACGGTGAGGCCCCAAACTGCCACTCGGGGGGCCGTGTCTTTGACCGAGCAAAGGCTTTCAACTTCCCCGTAACTCTGTTGCAGCTGCAAAAGTTGTCAGGCAGAGTGAACACTGGTCTTGTTTCTCTAGTCTTTTCTGTGGTCCTCTCGTAGGCTCCCTGTATGACTGATTTGCCTTCACTGCGGAGAGAAGTGTCGAAGGGTTATTTTGAGGAGTGTGTATTTGGCCCGTGTGTTGCTGCAGGTGAAGCTGAACGCCCCATCTCTGTTGTACGGCGCGCTCCGAGATTACCAGAAGATCGGCCTGGACTGGCTGGCCAAGCTGTATCGGAAGAACCTCAATGGCATATTGGCAGACGAAGCTGGGCTTGGTAAAACCGTACAGATCATTGCTTTCTTCGCCCACCTGGCTTGCAACGAAGGTGAGAGCTTGTTGTTTTGAGGAGCGCGTGTTCGCTGAGACTGACCATGGGAGGCGCAACGGGCCTGAGGGCGGGGCGGGGCCTTTCTTCCCTGCTCCTTTGCCCTGTGCTCTGGTCCAGGACCCAAGAGAGCAGGGCTCAGAAATACTCGTCATTGGAACAAGAGAAAACTTGTTCACAGTTCACACCCCTCCCCTGGCTGCTTCCTCGTGCCTGACTCGTTGGACTCACACGTCATCGGTCAGGTCCCTCGGCCTCTGGAGCGGCACGTTCAGGGGCTGGCCCCCACTTACTACCCTCCACCCGGCCTGTGGGTCAGTTGCTAGTCTTGCCCCCTGATCTGTGGCTTTGGGGGCTGTAGAAGGGCACGTGGCTGGTGTCTCTAACATAGGACAGGGGCTTCCATACAAGAGACCCTTGAACAGACGACGTGGTCACAGGCACTGACACCCCCCCATGCAGAGAAAAATCTGCGTATAACTTTGACTTCCCTAAAACTTCATTAATGATAGTTATCGGTTGATTGGGAGCTGAACTGATTGCGTGATCAGGCGATTGACACATTTCGTGCATGTGTTATGTAGCGTGTTCTTACGATAAAGTGAGCTAGAGAAAGGAAAGCGTCAATGAGAACATCGTCAGGAAGAGAAAACAGTGTGTGTGTCGAGAAAGATCCGTGTGTGAGTACATGAACCAGCGGGTTCACACTCGGTTCACACTTGTGGTGGTCCCGTGTCGGCCGTAGTGTTTCTCTTGCAAAGGAAGTGTTCCAGATCCAGGCTAAGCGGGCTCTTGGGTAGCAGAGCAGACACGTTCTCTTCCTCTTCATGGACCTTCCGAAGCCAGGAGGAGGCTCATTAAATGCGGGAGGTGGCGTCCTGCCGTGGGGCCCGTGGAGACCTGGGGGGAGTGGGTGTGGAGCGGGGTTGTTCCCTCCACCCGGGGCAGGTTCCTCCCCGCCCCGTCCTCTGGCTCGTGGTGCGCTGCCCTCGCCACTGCTCGCACACCCTCATCTTGCCCTGTGTTTGAGAAGCTTGATCCAGCTCAGTCAGGTTTTAAATACAAACAGATTGACGTCAGGGCTCCTTACTTTCTGGCGTTAATCGGTTCTGGTTTTTACCCCAGTGCCAGAGTCTTCAGCTTTCAACAGGTTCTGACACGGCGGCCCCTCAGGACGCCACCCTGCCTCTGTCTCCTGTCATCGAGGCGGCAGAAGCATCGGTTACCGTATCGTAATCGCGAGAGATCGGAAGCAAACAACGCTTCCAACCATAGGGGTGAATAAGGCTCCTGCAGAAAACCGGAAGCGCAATCACATTCTGAATGTGGGTCTTTAAAACCTCTTGTTCTCGTGGTGGGGTGGGGGAAGGGCACCCGGGCGGGCGCGCGCCTGGCACAGAGCTGTGTCCACTTGCGGGATTTCTTCATGAAGCGTTTATTTCATTCTCGTTCACCTTCTCCTTGGGCGCTGCTTCTCTCGGAACCGGAGGGGACGCTGTGTGCGGGGCCAGTACTGGCCGCAGACGTGCGTACTGTGTGGCGTTTTCCCAAGTCTGCCGTTTCCGCCTTCTGACCTGGCTTATGTTCCGTTTATAGCACAGGAGTTGGTGATTGTTATGCGCATGTTATTCTAATACTTGAAAACCTCGTTCGGAGGACTGAGGTAGAAACGGAGGATTCGGGGTGGTCCGCAGCTGGGCCGGGTCCCCACATTCCCTTGTGTCCTGAGCAGGGTCCCCGTACCGGAGAGCTCTGCCCCACGCCCGCGGCACGCTCACTCTACCTGGTTCTCCTTCGGCAGCTTCCTGTGAAGTCCCTCCAGCGCGGGGGCACCGGCTGCACGGCAGGGAGGACGCCTGTGCGTCATGCCCAGGGACTCTGTGCACACACCTGCCATGCTTTCCCGCTCGGCACGGTGCTGAGCGCCTGCACCAGGTGGGGCTTTCTATTACACAGGAACGTTCTGTTTCTTCTCTCCCACGTAGGCAACTGGGGCCCGCATCTCGTGGTCGTGAGAGGCTGTAGCATCCTCAAGTGGGAGCTCGAGCTGAAGCGCTGGTGTCCCGGCCTCAAAACCCTGCTGTACGTGGGCAGCCACAGAGAGCTGAGAGCAAAGAGACAGGTAGGCGGGTGCACACGTGGGACAGCACCGCACAGGAGGGTCTCAGTCTGCGGGAGGCCAGTTTTGGAGTGTCAGGCGAGCCTTCTGGTGGTTCCTGATTTGGAACCCCCCGAACGTATAGACGCCCTGCAAGGAAAGCCCCCGCGCGAATGGCACCCCTGTGCCCGGCATCAGGGGTCGTCCCTTCCCTGCCGCCTGCACAGCCCTGAGCAGTGCAAGCCCGGCGAGTGCACCCTGATTTGTGTGTAGTAAACACTGGCTGGGGCCCTGCTGACATGCAGGCCAGCTGGCAGGACGCCTGCCCTGTGGCGTCTGGCACCGCAGCCTGAGTGAAGTGTGCCAGGTGGCACTGCCCTCCACCGAAGCGAACACTTTGCCTGGTTGTTAGACTGCGGCGTCGAGTTGTAGTCTTTACCGGGGACGTGAGTACCTGGGACGCTTTCTCCCACCATCTCTGGTCCTAAAAGCCTGTGGCGCAGTCACTTGTAGCGTGGATGTCCTATTATGTCCGCGCGGCGTCCCCGCAGACGATGGGAAAGCTGGTTCTCTCCGTGGTGACCTTTCCTCCGGAACCAGTTGCCTCACAGCAGCTTTCCGTGTGTGTGCAGCACCTAAGCTCCCAGAGCAAGAGGCCGTGAGGAGGCTCCTGGCCGCACCGTGGGGGGAGCGGGATGGCAGGATGGGCGCCGGGCCGCGTGCCCGCAGGGGAGGCGTGTGCTCGAAGCCCGGCTTTCGTGCTGCAGGAGTGGACGGAGCCCAACAGCTTCAACGTGTGCGTCGCGCCTTATAAGCAGTTCTTCAGGGGCTGCGCGTCCTTCTCGCGGGTGCGGTGGAGGTGCCTGGTCATCGACGAGATGCAGCGGGTCAAGGGCATGACCGAGAGGCACTGGGAGGCCGTGTTCACCCTGAAGAGGTCGGACTCGCCCCCGCCCCGAGGGTTCTGGTTGGGGGACGTAAAGCACGCGGGCGGTCGCAGACGCACACTTGCCGGGTGCGTGGGGCGGCGGGTCCCGAGGCGCTGGCATCGTTCGGTGTGTCCCCGGCGCGCGCGCCTCCCCGAGCTCTGTGACGCCGCCGTGCCTTCCTTTCGCGTCCCCCGGGGCGGCGAGCCGGCCTCCCGGGTGAGGGCTCAGCCGCGGCCTGTCCCCACAGCCAGCAGCGCCTGCTCCTGATGGACGCGCCGCCGCACAACACCTTCCTGGAGCTGTGGACCATGGCGCACTTCCTCGTCCCCGGCATCTCCAGGCCCTACCTGCACCCGCCGCTCAAGGCCCCGAGCGACGAGAACCAGGACTACTACCACAAGGCGGTCATCCGCCTGCACCGGGTGCGCGCGCGCCGCTGGACGTGGGGAGGGTGCGGGCGCGGCGTGTTGGGGGGAGGGAGACGACGGGCGCTCCCGTGTCTCTTGTAGGTGACCCAGCCCTTCATCCTGAGGAGGACTAAGAGGGACGTGGAGAAGCAGCTGACGAGGAAGTACGAGCACGTGCTCAAGTGCCGGCTGTCGAGCCGGCAGAAGGCCCTGTACGAGGACGTGATCCTACAGCCTGGGTGAGCCGGCCCCCTGGCCGCGAGGGGACGCGACCCACACCCCGTGCCCGCCCTGCTCCCCGGTTCACGGCGAGCCCCGCGTGGGACGCACGCTCCAACGGAGCAGCTCGGTCTGTGACGGCCCGAAGGGGCCACTCGCCTCCTCCTGGGCTGCGGGGCACGAGTGGTGAGACTGCACGGGCGGGTCTTGGTGGGGCTCAGGTGGCTCTTCCTCTCACTGCTGGGCCAGCCGGGCACGGAGCCGGCAGGATGGTGTCTGCGGGCAGCGAGCCTTCAAGAGATGGCCCTGCCCTTGTGTGCCTGTTCCTCCTCGTTAGTTCGGGAAAGTCTTAATCCAGAACGTGAGCGTGCGTTCTTGCTCCCTGGTCCAGCCTCTTGGTCCCTGACAGGTGGCATCGGGGATGCTACAGGCGGGTGAAGGTCCAGGGGTGAGGAGGAGCCGCGGAGACCATGCCCCTGTGACCAGCCACCTTCCTCCGAGTCAGGCAGCCCCTCCTCCAGGGGCTGACTTTGGCAAAGAGCAGGGTCCATGGAGGGCGTTGCCGTGCCTGCCGACGGAGGCCTGTCCTCATCTGTTCCTTTGCCAGGAGCAGATGGTGCCCTCAGGACGCCTGGGCTTGCCCTGCTGGGGGGGTGATGTTGGTCCTGCCTGCGGACGTGGGATGCTGGTGACCGCAGACCTGGGCTGTTGTGTGGCTTCTGCTCCTCGTGGAGTGATTGTCCCTCCTCACCCCCTCGGCCCTCTCTTTCTTTTCACCTGAATCTGTCAAGTCAAAAAGGAGGCGTCGAGCACACATGTGGTCGACCCCACGTCAGTGCCCGATGACAGACACGATGTGCCCGTTGTGCATTGATGTGATAGTCTGGGCTCCTCACGTGGGCTCTGAGCTTCGCTTTGGTCACTCTGGGGCAGGCCGTGTCTGTTCTGCCATCTCCCAGCGCGCCCTCTTCTCGGCACGCCTCGTCTCCCCCCACTTTCCTGGGAGCCCTGCACACCTGCCTGTGTCAGCCTCTTCTGCTCCAGGGGCTTATTTCCGGGTCCTGGGCTTTGCTTGTGCTTCAGCCTTCCTTTCTGAGACGAGTCCTTTGTAGCAGCCCTTGTGCCGACAGGGGTCACTTTCCACGCCCCCCTTCCCACCCTCCCTCTGCTCTGCGGAGCCCAATGTGCAGACTGCGTGCCTGTGTCCGCCCTGCTGGGCCACTTGGCCATGGCCTGTTTCTCCGTGGCTGAGAATGGCCCGTGTGGGATTCTGCTAACTTCCGGCACAGCCCGCGTGCTGGCCACGTTTTCCTGTGGCTGCTTCGGCTGTCCCTTGAGTGCCGCAGAACTGGTCTCGTGAGGGCGTCCCCAGAGCACCTTCTCTGTAGACTTTCCTGTTCTCGGACACAGTAGCCCATCACCCTGATGCTCAGTTGGAAGCCAGGCCACCTCTGCCACCCCCTGTCCCTCTGTTCTGCTGTCTCTGCTCCCGGGTCTCTGAGGACCAGCCTACCCTCCGTCCTCCACGGTCCTTCCCACACCTGCTGGGGACGCCGCGCCCTCCTCCTCACCCTGGAGGTCTCTGGCCTCTTTGGTTCCTGTGTGCGGCCCTTCCTCTCCCGGGTCTGGTGCTCTCACCCTGGTGCCTGCCGCTTTTTCACGACACTCAGAACCGTGGGGAGGAAATACGTCATCACTGCCCATTTAGAGTGTCATCCCCTCCTGGGAGAGGTGGCTAAGAGAGCTGCGTGCCCCTCTGACCCTTAACTCCTGGCGCTCTGGCCCCCTGGCGGGTTTCGAGAGAGCAGTAAGTAGGTCTGAGAGTCATAACTGCCCAGAGGGCAGTTTGGAGCGAGTGTCCCGGTGGAACTAATTAGCCAGACGTGGTGAGGATGCGCCAGGACAGTCCACACATGCATGGCACACATGCCAATGGCTGTGCTGCTGTTTTCCCTGAGAGCAGAACGCAGGAAGCGCTGAAGAGCGGGCACTTTGTGGACGTGCTGAGCATCCTGCTGAGGCTGCAGCGGATCTGCAACCACCCTGGGCTGGTGGAGCCGCGGCTCCCGGAGTCGTCCTACACGGCGGGGCCCCTGCAGTACCGCTCCGCCTCCCTCATTCTCCAGGCGCTCGACGGAGACTCCTGGAAGGTATGTGTCCGCTTGACGTCTGTGGCAGACACGCCGTGTGCTGCGCCAGGTCTGGGAGGTGCTTTTCCACGCTCTCGCCCCAAGTTCGGGAATTGCCCAGTGCTGGGTGGCGGCAGGCGGCGTTGATGCCATGCCTTCCCCTGACACACGGTCTGCATCCCAGGTCGGCCTGAGAGGGACAAGCCCGCGGCTCGACAGCTGCAGGGGAGAGGGTCCTGGCACCACGTGCGCTGTTGGGTCGTTTGAGGGGAGCTCGGGGCATCACTGCGGCTGCCTGTTGGGGACGCACGCGGGCATCTCCTAGGCGAGCGCCCATCACGGGCCATCTTGGGCCTTGGGTGAAGCGTTCTCCGTGTGCCCAGCATGTGGGGCTTTGGGCTGAGTGCCCCTTGGTGGGGCAGGCGTGGTCAAGCGCGTCCTGTGCCGTGTGTGTGGAATCCACGGGAAGGACCTGACAGTGTGCCTGGCGTCCCAGAGCTCGGTGTCGGTCCCGTGTCGTTGTGTTCTCCCCCTCGTTTAGCGAGCACCGAGGCCTGCTAGGTGCCAGGCAGTTTTCTGGTCCCTGAACAGCCGTGACCGAGACACCAGTACCCGACGCGCCTCGGTCTTCTGTGGCTGGCTCGCTTCGTCGAGCATCGTGCTTTCAGCTCGTCCGTCCTGTGGCGCGTGTCAGAATGTCCTTCGCGCTCACGGCTGAACGGTGTTGTCTCTCGGGCGGAGCGTGGTCTGTTCACCCGGTCGTCCGTAAGGGGACACTGAGGTTATCTCCACGGTTGGCCCGCCGTGAGTGGGCCCGGGTTCCGTGTTTCTCGGGTACACGTCTAGGTGGGGCCACGTGACTACTCCGTGTTTAACCCTTTGAGGGGCAGCCAGGCTGTTTGCACACACTGCTGCGCGTGCGAGGGTGCAGAGGGGGCCCTCCAGCACCTGCCGTCCGTCCCCCTTGTCGACATGGTGATGGGCACGAGGCCAAGCTTCCTCATTCGAGCACAGGTGGGGGGTCTGCCCCAGGTGGAGACTCAGGCCGTGCTCCCGCCTCCGGAACGCGTGTCTCCAGGGCTCTGGGCCGAGGGGTGTGGTGTGCGCCCGCCTCTGCTTCCCCAGTGTGCGTGGCTCTCCCCCCCACCCCCAGGTTCCCCTCCTTGATGAGGGCTGGCATGCTGTCCGGACTCTCTCTCTCTCTCTCTCTCTCTCTCTCTGCTGAGTCTATTCTGTCCCTCAGCACTGCCTTCTGCATTCCCACTGCCACTTGAGATGGTCTTAATGACGGGGAAACTGAGGCATGCTGTGGTCCAGCAGCCTGCCCGAGCCCTGGAATGGCTTCAGGGAGCCTTTCAGGGAGTGTGGCCGACCGGGGCTTGGCTGTCCTGTTTGGGATGTGGTTGGGTTTCCGGTTTTCTCCTGCTTCATGGAGCAAAACTGTCCTCCTTTTTTTTCTAGGAAGCAGATCTCTCTATGTTCGATCTTATTGGCCTGGAGAATAAAATGACCCGCCACGAAGCAGAACTGCTGTGTAAGAAGAAGGTGACACGGAAGGTCATGGAGGAGCTGTTCACTGCGCCACTCCCATCGGGCAGGCCCGCGGCCCTCAGACTGAAGCCCAGCAGGTGCGTGGCATGGAGCTCGGCCTCCTGCTTCCCGAAGCCGCTGGTTGGGTCCTGGCTGGGCCTCAGTCAGCCATAGGGTCGGTGATGTCCCCCTCCCTGGGAGAGCCCAGCCCCTTCGCCCCTCAGGGTGCACGGTGTGGGTTTACACGGGGACGCAGATGTGGCGGATGGGGGAGAAACGGCTGACCCTCTCGCTGGGTCACCTGCTTCTGGAAGCTGGCCTGGCGTCCTTGATGTCTGTGGGGGCAGCTCGTTGCACATGGCACGCGTGGGCAGTCTCTACCCCTGGGCGGGGCAGGGCTGTGCGCCCCCCCCCCCGCCCAAGAACAGCCTGGTGGTGGTGGTTCAGCAGCACTGCAGTGCGGGTCAGGCTGGGTCTGTCCAGCATGTGCTGTGGCGGCCACCGTCTCGGGCGGAGGGTGCACTGTGGGCGGTGTGTGGTGGGGGGTGCCTGGGGATGGGGGGAGGGCTCTGGCCCTGACCTTGGCACGAGGAGCTCTGAAGGACGTCTGAGTTGATTTTGCAGGTGCCACGTGGCTGGGGGGACAGAACACGTTAGATGACGAAGTAGGAACAAGTGGTTTAACGGAGGCTAAATCCAGCAAGTTGGAAATACGCGAAATGGCGTGTTCGCCCTGCAGACGAGAAAGCAGCAAGACCATAGGGAGCTTAGGGAGAAAGGGTCCAGTTCTGCAAATTGGCACCTCCTCCTTTGCCTGTGGTGCACGTGCCTTCCCTGGGGTCTCGGAGCCCACCACCCTCTGCCACCCTCCCTTAAACACACGACGGGTCAGCAGGGCTGCAGGGGTCAGGGCTGGCCTGGCTTCATTTTGTGGCTTTCTCCCGGTTGCCTCTCGCTGCAGCGTCGCACAGGGTTTGAAAGTCTAGGGTGCCCTCTGTTACGGTTTTCCAGGTAAAAGGGACATACAGAGCACGTCGCGTGCTGTGGCTGTGGGCGTGGTCCCCTGTTGCGGTTTTACCCCCTGTGGCCTCCAAGGCGCCTGCACTGCTTTCTCTGTGCCGCCTTGTCACCTGACTGTTGGAGGTGGCTTCCCCCGGCCCCTGCTCTGCACACCCCACGCAGTAGTGTCGTGGCCTCTGAACGTTAGATGCGCACGTTCACCCTGTGTCCCCCGGCCTCGGGGTAGATGGGGCCACTCTGTCCCGAGGGTGCTGGGCTGCTCGCTCCAGCTGCCCCGAGAGCGGGCCCGTCGTCATCCCTGGGGAGAGCCCGGGCCCTCCGTGTCTCAGCGGCGCAAACGCCCTCTCGCCAGGTTGTTCCAGCCCGTGCAGTACGGCCAGAAGCCCGAGGGTCGCACTGTGGCTTTCCCCAGCGCGCACCCGCCCCGGACGGCGGCCTCCGCCGCGGCCACCGCCGCTCCGCAGGGCCATGTGCGAGGACGGCCGCCGATCGCTACGTTCTCTGCAAATCCAGATGCAAAAGGTAGGCCCTGCGTGCCGGCACGCCCTCCGTGAGACCCTGGGTCTCTGTGGACGGACGCAGGTCCTCGGCCTCCCCCGCCCCTCCGGACGGGCGGCGGTGGCTCTGCCCGGAACGCAGCTCCGCCGAAGACCTGCGTAGCTCGCCCATGACTTTCAGGCTCTTTGGTTTGTTGAAACTGGAGTGTTCCTCCCCGAACCTGGCATCACGGTCTCGGTTGAGTGGCTGTGGGCGTGCTGACGCGGACGCGCCCCAGAGAAGGCCCTGGTCTGCGTGGGGCAGCGCGGGGGCAGGGCTGTGCGCGACACTCAGGAAGGCCGCTCACGCTCGGGGCCACCGCTTCCGTGGAGGGTTGGCCGGCAGGAGGTGACTGTCGGTGTCACAGCCATCGTCACGCAGTCCTCGGCGTCTGGCCGGGGCTCACGGGCGCGCACGTGCTGGGGGGTATGGGGGAGGGGAGGGGCTCCCGCGGGACCGGCCGGCACCCGGCACCCCATGTCCCGTGGCAGCGGACCTCGGCAGGCAGCGCCCAGCGGACACCGAGTCAGGTTTCTCTCCCCCCGTAGGCGGCACCCGCCCTCTCTCTTCGGGGAGGGTGTCTCCCCCCCCCCCCCCGGAGATGGTAGGAGATGTTTGCTTTGCTCCTTTGAGGTTCGGGTGTAGAGCACTGCGTTTCGTGAGGAGCGTCTAACGGCTTTGCACAAACCAACCTTATCGATTGCAGCGGCCGCAGCCCCGTTTCAGACCTCCCAGGCCTCCGCCGGCGCGCCGAGACCGCCCGCCTCGACCTGCAGCGCAGCACCTAGCGCGGCGCATCCTGCGAAACCGCGGGCCCCGCCCCCGCCCCCGCCCCAGGCCCCCCCGCACCCGGCCGGGCAGAGCGCGCTGCCTCCGGGGCTGGTGCTCACCTCGCAGGCCCAGGCGCGCCTGCCCAGTAAGTGGCCTCGCCCCTCCCGCCCGCCACGTGCGCTCAGCGTGTGTCAGGAGCCTTGCCGTCCCCTCTGTCTCCCCGACCCTGCGCCCGGGCGCTGCCTTTCTCGCCACGCTGTCGTTTCTGGCCCTGAGTGTGCGGGGCCCCCGGGCTTCCTCTGTCCTCTCGCCCGGCCTCCTCCCTCCCCCGCTCCCACCCCCCCCACCCCCACCCCGGGCATTGGCTCTGCTTTCCTCCCGCGCATGCTCTGCTGCTGTGCCGGCGGCCCCGCTCCCGCTCAGTGCCAGCCGGGGGCTCCTCCCGGGGACCAGGTGGCACTAGAGCGAGAGCACGGAGGGGGCTGGCGTCGGTTGCCGAAAACCACACTGGTTCACTCTCGCCTGGTGTCCCATCGAAGCCTGGCCTGAGTTACTGCTCGGCTGAGACGTGGTGTAAGGATTGGGTGGTTAGAACGTCACCGTATTAATTTCCTGAGAACTTTTTATGGTGACTAGCGTCACGGGCCTGTTGCCGAGTCTTGCACGTGCCCCTGCTCGCTCTGCTGTGGGGCGTGTCCTGGCCGAGACAGTCGTAAGCGTCGTCGCTCCTCAGGTGCCCCGTGAGCCCTTGGTCTGTGGGTGTGGCCGGTGTTGAGGCCTCTGCGGGAAGCTGGGGGGGGCATGTCGTGAGGAGACCCCAAGTTCAGCCACTCCCGCATGACGGGGCCTCGCTTCCTCCGCCAGCGCATAAACGGTGGCTGTCTTGGCGAGCTGCCCGAGAGGGAAGACTGCCCGAGTGACTTGCTGCTTGCCGGCGACAGGCGTGCGGGGGGCCGTGCCACAGGCGCCGAGCTGGGCAGAGCGACCTTCCGCCCTTCGCTCTGTGCACGGGGCAGGGCCGGGGCGTCCTGTCCACACACACTTCTTTGCGCCTCCTCCTGTCGTCCTCCTCTTCGCAGCCTCCGGGGGGATGTCCTCGGACATTCTCCCAGCCTTCTGCTCGCTGTTCTCTGTGTGGTGTCACTAATCACTCTGCCCTGAGCTTCCTTGGGGGCAACGTTCAGTGTCCGTTACCCACCTCCGGGGGTCAGAGCCCTGTGCGCCCCGCACTCGGTCGCAGCCCGAGGGCAGCACCTCCCTGGGCCGGGTGCACGAGGCTCTGCCTGAGTTACGTTTCCAGAGCCTTTTAAGCAGTGTCGAGTCTGGCATTTTTCAGTCACCGTTCTGGATCGAATCCTACGGTCCAGTTCAAGTGAGCGTGAAGCTTTATACCTTAACGCTACGTTTGTGCGATGTGTGTATGTGCTCGAACGCATTCCCCAGTTGTGCGAATTTGGGTGTCTTGGAAGCTAGTTACCTGTTCTCTCATTCCTGCAGGGGTGCAGTCTTGTGGGCTTCTGTGAACTGAATTGGACACATACTTTTTCACGTTTTGAAAGTTCTCGGAAGAGGTTGACGTTAGAGTTTCAAAGTATATCATTACGAGTAGATTTCTGCCAGATTTGACGTTTGCTGCTCTTTTATTGGTTGGAGAGAAAAGTAAAATGTTCCTTAGTTGTTCAGTCTATTACGTTAATATCCAATCATCTAAAATCTCTACCCGTTATAATTAAACAAGTTAGCCATCGAAATCCAACGTTAATATTAATTTTCTGTTTCCTATAAAGGTATTTTCTGGAAGTTAGAAAGCAATACATAAGAAACGTTTCTGTGACGCTTTAGTTTACCACAGACGGTCCTTCTAGATGACAAACGGTCGTCAGTGGAAGAGGTGCAGGTTTCCCAGAGTTTTAATCCCCTTTTCCTCCGCATCTCCGCAGGCGGGGAGGTGGTCAAAATCGCGCAGCTGGCCTCCCTGGCGGCACCGCAGGGCCGAGTCGCCCAGCCGGAGACTCCCGTCACACTGCAGTTCCAAGGGAACAAGTTCACGTTGTCGCACAGCCAGCTGCGGCAGCTCACAGCCGGCCAGCCACTGCAGCTGCAAGGTAAGGGCCAGCTGCCCGCGGTGACCGCACAGCGCACTCCTGTCGGCCCAGGCCCTCCCCCGCCGCCGCTGGGACTCGCGGGAGCTCAGGCCGGCGCCACACACGGCCTTGGCGAGTCTTCCCTGGCGGGCTGTTCCGGGCTCTGGCTGAGTAACACCAAAGCACGGGCCTGCCTGGAGTGGAGGCGCGCTCCGTCGCTGATACTGGTTTTTGGGGGGGTTCTTTTTGTTATACTCTTTGGAATTGTTCCCTTTTTATTTATCTATTTTTTTTACTTTCCTATTACTATTTTTTTAAGTAAGTTTTACACCCAGTGTTGGACTTGAACTCGCGACCGTGAGATTAAGAGTTGTATGCTCTACTGACTAGCCAGCCAGGTGCTCCAAATATTCCCCATTTTAAAAGTCAAAATAGAAATGATTGTTACTTTCTAATTTTAGAGTAAAATAAATTGTGAAATAAATTGTTCTAATACCACCAAAGAACTAGCAGTTGATGTAGAAGTTATGTTCTATCATATACAGGTTTTGCAGCGTTGACCCCCAGACCATAGTCCCCGGGCCTTTGTCGGAGCAGGATGTGGTCCTCTGGGAACTGCTGTGGGCAGAGGACGAGGGTGTAGTGTGCGAGGCACAAGAGGATCAGCCTGAAATGACCACGTGGCAGCGGCTCAGGGTCTGAGTCCCCCTTGCCTGTGGGTCCCGGCCACCGGTGCCTGCCGTGGCCTCCCTGGGACGAGGTGTGCGTGACACTGGTCAGCCAGGGTTGGGCCGCTCTGTTTGAGTGCCGGATGGTCAGGCGCAAGTTGGCGGAGCGGAGGCCCCAGGAAGCCTGCAGCAAAGATGCCACTTAAATTGGCTTCGTTCCCTGTTCCTTCAGTTTTTTGGCCAAAAGGGCAAGGCCATCTGTCAGTGCCTCTAGCGTGTTGGAGCACAATGTGGGGACCTTCCTCCAGAGTAAAAGACGTCAGAAAGACTCGATCACACAGAAGGCTGGGTGTGGCAAGCCCCTTAAACAGTGAGAAGAGAGCTGCGGCACTTGGGCTAGACACTGTCTTTAGCTGTTTCTTTGTCACGCTTTTCAGACTGGCATGCACCAACGTGTGATCCAGGGGCTGGGACTGCCCCCGAGAGCGGCCTGGGGCTTCAGGCTGGCGTGACACCCCTTCACGGGTGCCCTTTGCAGTGCCTCAAGTCAGGAATTGGGAATATTAGAGAAGCATTTTCTTTTTTTCTTTTTTTTTTAATTTTTTAATGTTTATCATTGAGACAGAAACAGAGCGGGGGGCGGGGGGAACAGAGAGAGAGGGAGACACAGAAGCCGAAGCAGCTCCAGGCTCTGAGCTGTCAGCACCGAGCCCAACGCGGGGCTCGGACCCACGAACTGTGAGATCATGACCTAAGCTGAAGTCGGATGCGTAATTCACTGGGCCACCCAGGCGCCCCCTAGAGAAGCATTTTCTTGATGTTAAGCAAAAGTGACTTTGTTCCTTCTGGTTTTTATTAATTGTAAATGACATATGCTCATTATTTCCCAAGTAACTGAACTTTGCGTTGCCCTGTTGGAGTAAATTTGATTTCAGTTTTTCAGTTTATTGCTTCATTTGTTCCTGTACATTTGGAAGTGAGTGTAGCTGGGAGGGAGAGGCGTGCACAGACTGTGACTGACGCGTCCCGGTGCATGTGTGATTGCAGGCAGCGTCCTCCAGATCGTGTCTGCGCCCGGCCAGTCCTACCTGCGGCCTCCCGGCCCTGTGGTGATGCAGACCATGTCTCAGGCGGGCGCCCTCAACGCCCTGGGAAGCAAGCCCCCAGCCAGCGGCCCAAGCCCTGCACCCGTGCCACCACCAGGTAGAGTGCTCCGAGCAGGGAGACTTGGCTTTGGAAGCTTCTTTCTATGTGACTTTGGGGCCACCGGATGGTGTTTGTGGTCTGTGTGACTGTGCTTGGGGCCACGGGACAGTGTTCGTGGTCTGTGTGACTGTGCTTTGGGCCACGGGACGGTGTTCGTGGTCTGTGTGACTGTGCTTGGGGCCACGGGACGGTGTTCGTGGTCTGTGTGGCTGTGCTTGGGGCCACGGGACGGTGTTCGTGGTCTGTGTGACTGTGCTTGGGGCCACGGGACGGTGTTCGTGGTCTGTGTGACTGTGCTTGGGGCCATGGGACTGTGTTCGTGACCTCTGCCCATGCCATCGCTGAGCTCGGAAGGCCTGCTTGTCAGGATTGCTCATCTCCACGAACAGGCTGCTAGTAGCCTGTCTTGTTTTCTTGCTCGTTTCCCTCAAAGGTGTCTGTTGAATATAACTAGTCTCCACTCACCTCAAATTTTTTCTTTCTGTTCTAATGAGGGGCTTGGAATCATGAGACGTTTTGCCTATTAATGTCACAAATACATTCAGTTAACGTACTTGAATTTCCCCTGAGGCTGGTGATGGACCAGAATTTGGGCCCTTTTCTGTCTGGCCTGTCCTTGGCCTGCTTCCCCCACAGGGTCCTGCCATCCTGGACGTACCCATCCTCCTTTGGTCTCAGGCGGCCGAGCAGGCGGTCCGCCAGGGACTCCACCTGACCTGAGGCCCTGGTCGCTGCTCGGCCCCGGTCCCTGTGTTGTCTGTGCCCGCTTCCCAGTGGGCCCTGTCGTGGGGTCTGCAGGAGGCCTTGGTGCTGGCGCATCCCACCGTGCCAGGTGTCCCCACCTGTGGCTGGTGCTGTTTCCCAGCCCCTCCCTCACCTTCTGGAACCTGCTGCTGGCACCTGTCCCCACAGGGCAGTCACGCCCACCACACTCTAGTGCCCGGCGCCTGCCCCTGGGTTCTGATCACTTGACACCCCTGCCCTGTCCCCTGAAGTGGCTGTCTTTTTTTTTTTTTTTTTTTTAATTTTTAAATTTTATTTATTTAATTTTTTAAATTACATCCAAGTTAGCGTAGAGTGCAACAATGATTTCAGGTGTAGATTCCGTAATGTCCCTCCCCCATCTAGCCCATCCCCCTCCCACACCCCCTCCGGTTAACCCTGTTTGTTCTCCACATTTAAGAGTCTCTTACGTTTTGTCGTCCTCCCTGTATTTATATTATTTTTTGTTTCCTTTCCCTTATGTTCGTCTGTTCTGTGTCTTAAAGTTCTCACGTGAGTGAAAACGTGTATTTGTCTTTCTCTGACTAGTTTTGCTTAGCATAATACTCTCTAGTCCTGTCCGTGTAGTTGCAAATGGCCTTTTAAAAATTTTTTAAAGGTTTTATTATTATCCATATTTGAGAGAGAGGGAGACTGAGCATGAGCAGGGGAGGGGCAGAAAGAGAGAGAGAGGGAGACACAGAATCCGAAGACAGGCTCCAGGCTCCGAGCTGTCAGCACAGAGCCCGACGCAGGGCTCGACCCCACGAACCGTGAGATCATGACCTGAGTGAGCCGAAGTCGAACGCTAAACTGACAGAGCCCCCCAGGCGCCCCAGCGTGGCTGTCTTACCCCAGGTCTCTCTCAGTCCTCAGTGCTGCCCCCTCCCCATGCACAGTCCCTGTCAGGCCGGGCCTCGTGACCTGACTGATGGTGGTGGGCTGGTGGGGCGCAGACCCATCCGCCTGGGTTTGGAGAGTGAGGGTGGTGCTGGCTCCCTTCGGGGCGGCATGCGGGTGAATGGAGTGTCAGGGGATGCGTGTTTTCCGACCCGCCTCTCTTGCCTTTGCAGTTGGTGTGCCAGGGCGGGTGGCGGCCAACCCCCTGGCTGCAGGAGACCCTGGAATGGCCTCGAAACCGGCCTCTCCCATCGGAGGGTCTACCCAGGTACGGCGCAGTGGCCCCAGATGCTGCATAGGTACCCATGGGTGTACTTCACATGCGGAGGTTGTCTTTCAGAAGCTACTTGGGGTGGGTGGGCGGTAGAGGTTGTGATATTTAACGGTGGCGACGCACATGCCTTCAAAAAGCACATCGTCTATGAATTCCAGAACTCGATTTTAAAAGCACATTTCGTGATAGATGAAACTGGGCTTCGTGATTCCAGAAATCCTGTTTCACGTTTTTCTTGTTCCTCTATCTGTCTTCTGGGCATTAGAAATGCTCACCCCGTCTGAGGAGAAGCGCGCCCGTTGGCTCTACCTCCTTGATGTCGCTTTTTGCTGGAGAATGGGCCGCAGGCGTCTCCGCAGATGCCGAGCGTGAGGGATGCCGCAGGGCGTGGCGAGACCGGGCTCCGGGCCTGCTGCTCTTCACTAGCAGTTTTCCTCCCTGTTTCCCACAAAGGAAGAGAAGACCAGACTTTTGAAAGAGCGACTGGACCAGATCTACTTTGTCAACGAGCGACGCTGCTCTCGAGCTCCCGTCTACGGCAGAGATTTGTTGCGGATTTGTTCCGTGGTCGGCAGAGAACAGAGCCCTTGGCTCGGGGCTCCTGACAGCGGTCACCAGAAGGGGGCCTGGCCAGCCTACAGTCACTCTTCACCCTCACCCAGTCAGAGGGACCTGATGCTGACACTGACCCAACGGCAGGCCTGCCTGCAGGATGTCATCGACAGGTGGGGTGGCCTCTGTGTGTGCGGGCACTCTGCTCCCCGGGTGCCCCCAGCAGCACGTGTCCTCCTTCGCGGGTGCTTGTTCCTGCCAGTTGCTCCGCGAGCTGTCCCTCGGAAGTCTGTTTAGAATCCTCTCCGGGGTCCCCGGCTTTGGCACCAGCCGGTCTCTTCATCTTCCGGGAAGGCTGTGTGTCCTCGGGGCGCTCTCTCCTCCCTTGGGCGCCAGGCCTGTCCCCAGGGTGGCGTTCCGGTGGGCGTGGGGACTGTCCACTGGCAGTGAGGGCTTTCTCCGTTGTGCTCTCTTCAGTAACATTTTATTGGAAAATCGCATGGAAAACATGACGTTGCTCATGGGAAGTGTGTGTTTGAGAATGAAACTCAGAAGCGAGCTCTAGGAGAGAACACAGTCACCCAGAGGCTGTGTGCACGGCCCCCTGCCCCCCAGCCCGCGTCTCCCCTTCTTCTGTGCCCCACTGGGAGGCTTGGCCCCTTTGAGTCCCATTCCCTGCTTTGAGCGCGTGTCCCGTCCAGCCCGAACACGAGTCTTCTCTCCTTCCTGCTCTGTGCACGTGGCCGAGCGCAGGCCTCACGGTGACCCCGCATTTCCAGTGGGGACACTGCAGCAGCCCCGCGGCCTGGCTCCGGTGGGCACACCGAGCGGTCTCACTGCCCTAAAACCCCCTGTGCCCTGCCTGTTGGCCCCTCCCCTCGGAGCCCTGGCAACCCTGCAGCTGTGCTTTTTCCCGAATGTCGTGCCGTCGGAATCGTCCGTGTGTGGCCTCTTCCAATGGTTTTCTCTCAGCGAGATGTCATTAAGGTTCCTCCTCCACTTTTTGTGGCTCGACAGCCGTTTCTTTATAGCTCACGGTAATCGTCCACTGTCTGAAGGGCAGCTTATCTGTCACCTCCCGGGGAACATCTTGGTCGCTCCCGAGTTCCCACGGCCTCCAGTGAGGCTACTGTAGACGACCACGCACGGGTTTCCGTGTGAACGTACATTTTCACTTCGTGTGACTAAATACCCAGAAGCCTGTGCGTCAGGCCGTCCGACGGGCGCGTGTTCAGTCTGCTGCCCCGTCCCTCCTGCCAGCCCCGTCCTCGCCACGCCCTGCAGGTGTGCGGTGGCGTCTCACAGTGGCCGTAATCTGCACTTGCCGGGGATGTGCAACGTGGAGCCTCTTTTCGTGGCTCTTTGCCACATGTGTCCTCTGTGGAGGGGAGTCCGTTGAGGTCTCTGGCCCGTTGGGTAAACGGGTTGCTCATGTTCTTGTTGTATTTTAATAAGAGTTACGTGTGTCAGGATGACAGTCGTTCTTTAGCCACGTGTCTCGAGCATTTTCTTCTCGTCTTTGGCTCGTCTCCTCAGGACGCCGGCTCTCACGGGACAGAAGTGTTTGGTCCCAGTGGAGCCCAGCTGTCTGTCCTCTTGTGGTCATGCCTTTGGGGTTGGACCTGGAAAGTCCTGGTCAGCCCCGGTCACCTGGGCTCCCCCTGCGTCCTCCTGCAGGGGCGTCCCGGTCTGCATCTCGTATTTAGGTCTCGGGTCCAAGCTGAGTGAGCGTTTGTGAAGAGACTGGGTCTGTGTCTAGATTCAGTTTCCCCCACTCCCGCCACAGTCCCGTGTTGTGGAAGGTCTTCAGATGCACGTGAGCGGAAGAACGTGGTGCGCTGGTGCGGCCGAGCCGGTCCTCAGCAGCTCCGGCGCCTGCCCAGTCTCGTGTCACCTGTTTACGGCCCCGGAGCAGGTTCCAGACAAACACGATTTGTCGCGCTCTGAAAGAAACACGGTTGTCGTGCCGTTATCAGCTAAAAAAGGAACCGGTTCTGACGTTCTGACATGTCTCTTCAGCATTCGTGGTTTGGGTTGTCTTAATAGACCCTGTTTCTGTAGCTCAAGTCCGAGCCCTGCCAGGGAGGCGCGTGGTGGCCGGCTCACGTCTCTGTCGTGCGTCTGCTCCTCAGGGCCTGCCGCCGGCCCGTCTCTCCCTTGCGGTTTGTTGGTTGAGGAAATCTGCGCGTCTGCCCTGTTAGGACTGCACACGAGCTGGCTTTGCCGATGGGTTCCTCGAGGCGGAACTGGACGTGTTGCTTTGTTCCTTATCTTGTCTGTAAGTTGCTCGATTCAGAGGCTTGATCGAGTGTACGTGGGTTGGCGGTCGTGGTTTTGGGGGTTTTGTTTGCAAGAACGGGGGTGACCGTGAGCCCCGTGAGCAAACACGTGGTGTGTGTGCGTGTGGCTGTTGCTTGTCGCAGCACCGTTGTTGGGGGAAGCCCTTCACTCCACTGGGAGCCCTGAGGTGACCGTGCCGGCCTCTGTCGGGACCTCCGTCCGGCCCCCGGCAGTGCGTCGGCATCCGCGTCAGCCCCGTGGTGATACAGCCAGACCTGTGTTGGCGGTGTCCCCCCTCCAGCTTCGTTCTCGTTCGGCCCCGTGTGGGCTCCGCGGCGCTTGCGCCCTGACCTCGGGTCCGGCGTGTCGCTCGTGTGCACAGCGCCGGCTGAGCTGTGCTCTGGGATCGCACTGAGGCTGTAGGTCAGGTGGGAAGAGCAGACGTGATGGCCGTGTGGCCTCTTCCGACCGATGAACGTGGAATTGCCCTGTCGGTTTAGTTCTTTGATTTTGTCCGTCAGAGCTTTGGTGACAGATGGCGTTTTTGCTCCCACGTGATTGGTGGCAAGTCCAGGAAACCCGGCTGGAGCCGACCCCAGAGCGAGGCCCTTCGGGTGCACGTGGCCTCCGGAGGTCGGAGGGGTGGCTGAGGGGTGGCTCATGGCTGCTCTCCACAGGGCCTCTTCCTGCTGTGTCTGGCTTCCCTCCTGGTGACATGGTGGCTGTACCAGCTCCGGGGGTCACACTTCCCCCACCTCCGACCATCCAGGAGACGTGGCAGCTGCATCCCCAGACCCCCTAAGGACACATGCACTTCACAGAGAATGGGCCATCTCGGTGCCTGTTCCTGCAATCTCGGGGTGCCCTGCTGCTTGTTCCCATCTGGGGCCCTCTCCAGCACTGGCGGGACCCACTCCCATGGTTGGGGTGACGGGTGGTGTGGGCCAGCAGCCATGTCACCCCCGTGGGGACTGTAATTAGGCACTCTGGCTGAACCTGCAATTCCACTGTTAGAAGCTTCTGCCCGCTTGCTTCCTGAGACCGGTGCTGCCTGGCGGGGACGCTATGGGCACCACATGTGACGTGTGTACTTTCTGCTTCTCAGGGTGGCGTGTGTGATCCCACCAGTGGTGGCCGCGCCCCCATCCTTGTGGGTGGCAAGGCCGCCGTCCCTCTACAGTCACAGGATGAGGATCTTGAGGCACCGCCTGAGAGAGCACACGGCCCCCTACGCGCAGCAGCTGCAGCGGGTCACGGCCCTGCGCTCGCTGCGCTTTCCCGAGCTCAGATTGGTCCAGTTCGACTCAGGTACGAGAGGGCCCCCGTTTGCACTGCTCCTTTGTTTTTGTTTTTTTGTTTATTTTAAGAGCACGTGTGGGTGAGTGGAAGAGTGTTGGGGGGCAGGGGGGGAGAGAGAGAGAGAGAGAGAGAGAGAGAGAGAGAGAGAGAGAATCCCAAACAGGCTCCACCTCAGTGCAGAGCCCATCGTGGGGCTCGATCTCACCAACTTGAGACCATGACCTGAGCTGAGCCGAATCAAGAGTCAGACGCTCAACCGACTGAGGCACCGGGTGCCCCTGCACCGTTCTTGGGGTCGGCTTTCCTTGCCTCGGGTCGTGAGAGACCCGATGTCGTTACCTCACAGGAAAGCTGGAAGCTTTGGCGATCTTACTGCAGAAGTTGAAGTCGGAAGGACGTCGAGTGCTGATCCTGTCACAGATGGTTCTCATGTTGGACATTTTAGAAATGTTCTTGAACTTCCATTATCTCACCTACATCAGAATCGATGAAAACGCCAACAGCGAGCAGCGGCAGGTAAGGAAGAAAAGGTTTTCTTGGTCACAGCCGGCGCTCCAGCGTTGTTAACTGGGCTCGCTGGTTTCTGCCCTGGTGTCTGAGAGCCGGGTCAGCGCAGGGCTGTGGTGGCCCCCCAGTCAGTCTGCAGCGCGTACACCTGTCGCTGGGCCATGCGTGGCTGGGTGGCCACGAGGCGCAGGGTGGTGTGCTGCAGGACGCAGCTGGGCGTGCGGGCGTGAGCGCAGTCCCGACTCGGTGCACACGCGGACACGCGGTCTCGCGGAGCACGCCCCTCCGTGACTCGCCACATCGACTGAGCGTGCGTCGCTTCGGTCGGCACGGTGAGACAGGCGTGCTCACGTGCTTCCAGCAGGCGCGAGGCCACACGGCTCCGTAGGGGGCAGGTTCACAGTGTGGACCGTGGGCCTCACGTGTGGGCACACGCCTGCCTGCGTACTTCAGTGTGGAGGGCGCAGCCCCTTCGGCGCCTCACTCCCCTCAGGAGCAACGCGCATGTCCAGCCGTGCGACGGGTCGGCGGGTTGTGTGCCGTGGTGCTTGGTGGCATCGTGAGCACGCTGTCCCAAGAGTCTGTGGGCTGGACTACAAGGTTGTCATCAGAGCGTTCGGAACAGGAATCAGTAGCACAGGACAACGGTCCCGAGTGCTGGAAGCCCACCGCTGGACTGTGGGACGTGTTGACCTCTTCGTGTGATCCTGCACACGTGGGGCTTTTCACCCATGTGTACACTCACTGGGAGGGTCTGGAAGGAGATGCGGCACGGTGTTGACTCAAAAGATTTTTTGGCAGTGACGGAGCAGGTCACGCGCGGGATCTCTGGGAAGAAGAGGGGTCCTGTGACGCTGTGTCGCAGTGCCAAGGTCACGGTCAAGAGCGGTGCTCACGGGAGGCCACGAGCCTCTTTCCTGGCCTCTCTCCCTGCTCACTCAGCCGTACTCCGGGGCCCTGTGCCGTGAGGCGCTCTGGCATTGCCTGAGGGCACGGGACTGAGCACGCGCCCCTCCCCAGGAAGACCCTGTGTTCTCGTGGGGCCTACGGGTTGAGCTGACAGTGCCTGTCAGATGGAGTCTGACACCTTCCTCTTTGTAAGTGAGGCTCGGCGTCCTGCGAGGAGCGTGCGGAGAGGTTTGTGATCAGTGGTGGCCACGGGCATGCGCGCGGGGGCCAGGACCAGCTGACGTTTGTTTCTAGCCGGTCGTTGTCCGTGCACCCATGGCGTCCAGCGTTTGCCAAGGGGGGCTAACCCGAGCATCTTACTTCACCTCAGGAACTGATGAGGAGCTTCAACAGAGACCGGCGGATTTTCTGTGCCATTCTGTCGACTCACAGCCGCGCCACAGGGGTGAGCCTGGTGGAGGCCGACGCGGTGGTGTTCTACGACAATGACCTGAACCCCGTGATGGATGCCAAGGCCCAGGAGTGGTGTGAGAGGATCGGGAGGCGCAAGGACGTCCACATATACAGGTGGGGGCGGCGGTGTCCACGAGCAGTTGCCGAGCCCGGGGCGCGGGAGGCGCGGGAGCAGAAGCACCGTGTGGAGCTTGAGCGTGCGCTGCAGCTCACGCCCTGTGCTGCTGCGGTGGCGTTTGTTTTTTCTGTTCGTTTATTTTGAGAGAGGGCGTGCGCAAGCGGGGGAGGAGCAGGGAGAGAGAGGGGGAGAGAATCCTAAGCAGGCTCCACGTTCCGTGCGGAGCCCGACTCGACCCCAGGATGGTGACCTGAGCTGAAATCCAGTCGGATGCTCTACGGGCTGAACCACCCAGGAGCCCCTTGTTTTTGCTGAGGCACTTTCCTGTTTTTGCTGCTCTGTTTTCTCTCTGCCCGTTTGCTCAGTTTGTAATCTGCTCGCTTGAGACTGTGATGGAGTTAGGTGTTTAGGCGGAGCGTGCTGTCTGCACTGTCCACTCTAAAGGTGTCTCTTTTAGACGGGCTGCGAGTGTCGCAGTTACCGTCAGGAGCGTCTGTTCTCGGGACGGCTGCGGAAAGAACTCACACCTGTGTTCCTTACTTTCAAACGCGAGTTCTGACTGGCCAAACCCGGAACAGAGCTTTCTCTGCTCTGTATCTCCAAACTTCCGGAAGTATATATTGTAGTTGTGTAGTAACAGGGAGTCTGCGTTCTGTTGCTTATTCTAAGCTGTGGCGTGTGCCTGTGCGAGGTGTCGCTGTGCGCGGTGTCGGCCTGTGCGCGGTGTCGCTGTGCCCGCGGTGTTGCTGTGCCCGCGGTGTCCGCCTGTGCGCGGTGTCGCTGTGCCCGCGGTGTCCGCCTGTGCGCGGTGTCGGCCCCTGCGCAGTGTTGCTGTGCCCGCGGTGTTGGCCCCTGCGCAGTGTTGCTGTGCCTGCGGTGTCCGCCTGTGCGCAGTGTCGGCCCCTGCGCTGTCGCTGTGCTGTCGCTGTGCCCGCGGTGTCCGCCTGTGCGCGGTGTCGGCCCCTGCGCAGTGTCGCTGTGCTGTTGCTGTGCCCGCGGTGTCCGCCTATGCACAGTGTCGGCCCCTGCGCAGTGTCGCTGTGCTGTCGCTGTGCCCGCGGTGTCTGCCTGTGCGCAGAGTCGGCCTGCGCGTGGTGTCGGCGTGCATATGGCGCCAGCAGGCTGGGAGAGCAGCGAGCCCCGGTGTGCATCCCCGTGGAGGTGGCTGGCCCAGGACTCAAGCCCCAGCCTGTGTGTGTAACCTTCAGTGTTGGCATGGAAGCAGAGCACCCTCGAGGTGGACGTTAAGTAGCTGTGTTGTGTTTCTGAGATCCAGTGAGCAAACGATGCTTTTCTAGGTAGCATCCCACAGAGATAGAAGCTGGCCACATTTTGACAGGTGTTTTTCCATCTTTTTAACGTTTTAATGTGGCTGTTGCCAGCAGTCTCGTTTGTTAATCCTGTTCTCTCACGGGCATCGTGAGTCTGTCTCCGTGCTGGCAAACGTAAGCCCAGTGCACCGCATGTGTTGCGTGAGCGACATTTTCCTGAGTGATCCTCTCCTTTTCGTTGGCCCTGCAGCAGTCATTAGCCAGAAATGGGAGAATTGTTTTATTCTCAGTAACCATAATCCACAAACACTCAGGCACAGTCTTGGCAGCAACGGTGCAGGGTGTGCAAGAACTGAGAATTAAACCAAGACACGGTAAGACACGAGTAGGGGGCTGTGCTGTGTCCTGAGGCGGGAAGACCTGGTGTGTAAAAAAAGGCTTTCCCCAAAGCAATATGGAAAAGTGACATAGTTTTCACCAGGGCCGTGGTTGTGTTTGTGTGTGTGCATGCATGTGCACATGCGGTTGGATAAGGTCGGTCAGTTTTAAAGTGCATTTGGAGGGCGTCTGGGGGGCTCAGTGGTTGGCTGTCTGACTTCAACTCAGGTCACGATCTCGTGGTTCATGAGTTCGAGCCCCGCATCACGGTCTGTGCTGACAGCTCGGAGCCTCCAGCCTGCTTTGGATTCTGTCTCTTCTCTCTCTGCCCCATTATTCACACTGTGTCACTCGTTCTTTTTCTCTTTGCCAAAAATAATTAAAAACGTCTAAAAAAAATAAAGTGCATTTGGAGTGGAAGCTGATAACAGCCAACAGAAATGTGAACGAGGGCTGCAGCAGAGGTGCGGGAGGGGAGGGACAGTGGACGGTACAGGTGTGAGCCTGCCGGCTGGGGTCCAGCCTCATGGGAGCGTGTTCCTTTAGTACGTGTTGCTGACACTGTGCTGAGCATGAGGAAGACAGGTGCCCGCTTCATGGCCAGAAGCCATGGCTGAGCCACCCCCAGGGCTCAGCACGTAGGCGTGGAAGTAAATAAAGCAGGGGGCGCGGGATAGTGAAGAAATAGTATCTGTGGCTTGAAGGGGTAACCTTGACCAGACAGGAAGCTCCAGAGGAAGGAAAGATAGACGTATTTGATTGCAGTCAAATGAAAACTTAAGTTTTGGTTTTGCCAGAAGATCCCGTAGCAAAGCTAATGCACAGATAACAGATTGGGGACGTCATTTGTAATCTCACAGCGGACAGAGGGTCAGATAGCTCTTACAGGGTGAGATGAAAGGTAAATCAGCCCTTATTCGAGAAAGGCGGGGGACGGGGATCCTGAGAATCCGAACCTCATGTGGCAGGACAGGCCTGGGAGGTGGAGGCCCGGTGGCCGCCTGTGTGATGGCCTTTCTCACGCGCCCAGATGGGAGGCAGCAGTGGGCACAGCTGCTGGCCGTCCTGGTGAAGGCCGCCCCCACCGAGTGGGGGGTGGGGTCGTTGCCCTGTTAGGACAGCCATTCATCGAGGGCTGCTGAGCGGAAGGTTGCGCGTGCCCTCTGCTCCCAGCCTTACCCTCCGGGGGCCCACCCTGCGGTGTCGGTGGTTGCTGTGGCTTGTTTACACGGTACGAAGCGGGAAGCAGCAGATGCCCGTGCTTGGAGTGCAGCCGTACCCTGGCCGTTGAGCAGCCACCGGAACCGGGGAAGAGGGGGTTCCTGCAGCACACCACTCAGGGAGGAAGCAAAATGCAGAGAAGCATGCAGGGCACTGTTGCGTGTGGACATGAGCATGTGAGTGTGCACGCCAGGCCGTCAGCACTGGGGGAGGCAAGTGGTCCCCGTGAGGTCCCCTGGGGGGGCCAGGAGACTTTTCTAGGTGGAGGCTGCAGGGAGAGAGGACAGAAGGGACCACAGTCACGGAAGCACAGGACAGTGTGCGGCAGGGGAGCTGACACGGGAGAGGTAGCCTTGGCCACCATGTGAAGGCACGCCCTGAGCACGCGCAGAGCCTTCCAGCGCCTGCCCAAGCATCCGTGTCCGGCTGCTCACGGCGTCCCGCTTCCCAGCGGCCTCGCGGTCATCGTGCATGTGTGCTTGTCTTTTGTAGGCTTGTGAGTGGCAATTCCATCGAAGAGAAGCTATTGAAAAATGGAACCAAAGACCTGATCCGAGAAGTAGCCGCTCAGGGCAACGATTATTCCATGGCGTTCCTGACACAGGTACCTGTCACTGCTGGGGTCCTCGCGGGTGCCGCCTGGTGACAGGGCGCGTGGGTTCACCACGTACGGATGAGGGATCACCGGGCGGTTCTCCTGGGGATGCGGTCTGACGCTCAGGTCAGGCTCTGACCTGGTTCCCACCGTCGGACCCTAACGCGCGGCCCTTGTGCAGCGCACCATCCAGGAGCTGTTTGAGGTGTGCTCTCCCACGGACGACGCCGGCTTCCCGGTGAAGGCGGAGGAGTTTGTGGTCCTTTCTCAGGAACCTTCTGCCACAGAAATCATCGCGCCCAAAATCGCAAGACCTTTCATTGAGGTGAGGACAGATCCGCGTGCCCTGGAGTTCACGCGGGATGTGCCGCGTCCACCGTAGGCCCTGAGCGCCCCGCCCGCGCTGCAGGCCCCCTTGCTCAGCCTGGCGCACCTCTCCTGCCTGCTTTCCTTCCATTTCGGGCGCTTCGGCTGGAAAAGCAGGGCAAGGGAGCAGTGGAGGGTCTGGGGGCCTCGGGCTCCTGCCGCCCACCTCAGCAGCCGTCCCTGTGCACCTCTGCTCTGCTTGGGCCACACGGCCTCCCCCAGGCCGCAGCCGGCTGTCTCAGCTCCTCTCCAACAGGCGCCCCGTGTGTGTGAGCGTAAGATGCACACCCGATTTTGAGGACAGCACAAAGCGGAGCGTAAACAATCCCATTAATGCCTTTTTTGCACTGCTTACTTGTTGAAATGATGGTACATCGGGGTGAGTACAGTTTTGACTTAGGGGCTGGAGATTTTAGATTGTGCTCGTGGCCCGTGTGTTGCTGCTTTTGGGTGGTGCTGCTGTGTAGACCCTTACCGACCGGCTGTAGGGGCCGCGTCCCCTCCGGCCCTGCCTCATGCAGTGGTCTCGCTGCAGCCCCCCCAGGCCCCCCCTCCCCTTGGCCCATCTTGGGAGGCCATGCCCTGCTCCCCTCTGTCCTGGGTGTTAGTTTCCAGGCTCTTGACCCTGGAAGGACGCCCGCGTCCTGGGCCTCTTCCCGCCCTTGCCTGTGGTACAAGGTCTCACGGGCTTGTCCGTGGTGCCTCCCCACCTCCGTCCTCTTCTCATCCTCGTGCCCTGGGGGCTCTTAGAACTTAGCGCCTCGGTTATTGAGAAGTAACAAATGCGTGTGTTAAATTCTCAAGAATTTATAGTGTAAGCAAGTGCCCTGCCCCAGACCTTCTCTCCCCGCTCTAGGAGTTTTCTGCATACGGTGCCCCCTGCAGAGACCCTTACGGTTCTTCTTCGCTGGGGGAGATAGATCGACTGCATTCCTTCAAAGATAGGGGTTATATGCACACAGTTAAGAAAGAAAAACAAAATGAAAGAAAATAGATCCTGTCCCAGAGGCAGTCATCTCGGCATTAAAAGTCTTGCACGCGTCCTGGAGAAAAACAAGGCAGGAGTGTGTGTGCAGGAGGTGTGGTGTTCGGGTGCTGTTGGCTCAGGGATGTGCGTCTGCCACTCGTGCAGTGCGCAGGGGACACACATCCGCCGTTGTCGGACGTCTTGCCGTGTGTCAGCTGTGCTCTGGGCAGCAGGGACTTAGCGTTGACTGGAAGGTATGGCCTCCCCTTGCCAAGAAGCTCGCGGATCTGGGAGAGGAGAGGCGGCGAAACAGCCCGTGAGAGCGCGCGGGCTCTCCCTGCTGCGGTGGAGGGCCCCGCACGGGGCTGCCCATGCCCGGCGAGGAGCGCCTTGGGCAGAGTGGCGGCTGGGGGTCAGGAGGGGAGGAGGGGTGAGGGCGGTGGGGGCCAGGATGGTGGGAGCGGCACGGCCAGGTGATCGCAGGAGGCGCTGGAGGGGCTCTTGAAGGTGAAACGAGCGAGGGCTCCCCCTGCCGTGGGGGCACCCGGCTGAGCAGCTGTGTGCGGGGCAGCCGGCACCCCGGGCGTCCCGGCACTTCTGCAGCGGGCGCGGGGCCCTTCTGGGACTGGCGCACGGACACGGCTCTTGGCGGAGGTTGTGACGAAGTACGGGAACTATGAGAGGTACGCGTGTTGTAAAGGGGCCGCTTGAGAGGGCGCTGCGGGCAGGGCACCCCGGGGACCGCCTGCCCCCTCACCGCTCCTGTCCCCGAGGGCGGCTTGCACACTGGTGCCTGTGTGTGTCCGGCTCCTGGTCCTGGGCGGCGGTGGTTCCCGTGTCTCCGGGGGTGATCGTGACTTGATCAGGTCCGCCGTGGGGCCGTGCCTCTTGGCAGATGCCCGCGTGCATCTCTGCTCAGCGCACCTTGGGGCGGGGCCCTGGGTGTTTGGGGAGCACGTGACTAGCAGGGGCCGCATGTGGTTTTCCAGACCGGCCGAGCCGATCTGCACCGTGTTGGCTGCGTGGGCCCTGGGGTGTGGGGTGTCATTCCCAGCAGCGTGCTGGCGGGCACAGGCTGGGTCTCCGGTGTGATGTGCCGCTGCCGTCGGCCCGCGAATTTGTGCGCCTCCACGTGCTCGCTGGCAGGGCAGGTACTTTCTTGTGAAGTGCCTGCTCACATCCTTCTCCCCTTTTTTTGTTAACTGGGTTGTTTCTTTTTCTTAGTGGTTTGTTGGCACTCTTTATGTGGTCTGGAGGAATCTGTAAAACACTTTTGTGCCTTCTGTGGTTTGCTCGTCTTTCAACAAGCAGAAACTCTGGGTCCTGAAGCCAACCAGTAGCCTGTCTTTATTGTGGTTGGTGCTTATGAAACATTCTCCTTACCTGGGTCATCAGGATGTCCTTCTTCATTTTCTTCTAGATGCTACAGTGGTCTTCGTGTGTAGACAAACAGTGTAGAATAATTTCTGCGTATTGTGTGAGGTCAGGTAACATTTTAAACTGCAGATTTTGCCACATTGCCGAGGAAAGAGATTATATGGTTGGTAACTGATTACCCTGAAACCGGAGACTGTGGGGTCATGCCCCAGTGCGTGGGCGTGCCCATCCATACCCACCTGCTGTCAGGCGTGAGCTCCTGGCTGTGGGAAGGCGCCTCCTTCCTCTAGATTGGTTTCTTTTTTTTTTTTTTTTTTTTAAGTTTAATTTTTGAGAGAACGAGAGAGCGTGAACGGGGGAGGGGCAGAGAGAGGGAGACACAGAATCGGAAGCAGGATCCAGGCTCCGAGCTGTCAGCACAGAGCCCGACATGGGGCTCAAACCCACAGACCGGGAAATCACGACCTGAGCCGGAGCCAGACGCTTAACCGACTGAGCCCCTCAGGTGCCCCTCGATTGGTTTCTTGATCTGTGGCGACGCTGACCATCTCACACCCCTGTCATCTGCATTACCTGGTTTCCATGGGCTCGGTTTTGGCAGTTGCAGCGTGGGGTTGTTTGTCCCCCATTCGTGCCGTGGAAGAATCGTCATTCAGAGCCATGGCGCGCTGGGTGCCGGGTGCGAGGTTGAATGAGCCGTCTGTGTTCTCGGAGTCAAGGAGCTTTGTGGTGCCGCAGCGCTTGGCTCTTCGCCGGGGCCTGCTGTCCGGCGTGGCCGTGAGCCGCTCACGTTCATTGCCCGCCTCCCACACGCTCAGTTTTCCGTGCGCAGTGCAGGCGTGTCATGTCGTTGGCGTTTACGCGGGGCGGCTCCTTTTCACAACGTTTTAACGGAAAAACATCTGAAAGTAATCTAAACGCGTAATTTCCTCAGGCCCTCAAGAGTATCGAGTACCTGGAGGACGATGCCCAGAAACCCGAGGAGGAAGCGGTGCCGGGCTCGCCCGACGGCAATGGCCCGGGGTGGCAGGAGGAGCCGTCGCAGCTGGAGGAGTTAGCAGACTTTATGGAGCAGGTCTGGGCGCTTTCTTTCCCGTGCTTCGACTCACGTAGTGTCCAGATGCCTAGACGTTTTCAGCACTTGACCCTTTCACGACATTTTCCTTGGTCCCCGTGACTAAGAACAAGTCCTTTCTCCATCCAGGTGTTGGTGGGCCTTAGATAAGGACCTTCACCCTTTTGATTTGGTGTTAACCCTATTCAAAATGTGATCTTTGAAACAGCTCACACCTATCGAAAAGTACGCTCTGAACTACCTGGAGTTATTCCACACGCCCGCTGGCCCGGAGAAGGAGGGCAACGGTGAGGTAAGGGGCAGGCTTCTGGTCCCACCGCACACGAGGGCTTAGGCTTCAGAGGCAGATTCAGCTGGAAGTAAACGTGACTTGCCAAGAAGTATAGGAATAAAAACCCAGCCCACCAGTGTGGAAATCGACAAAAATGAAGTCTCGGAAAACCCTGGGGAACGCTTCCCGTTCTATTGGAAGTAGCTTGATGCCGGGCGGTCGGAGGGCTGGGTATTGGGGGCGGGGAGGGGTCCAGAGCACCTGCGGCCCGAGAGGGGCTCGGCTGGTGACAGGGAGAGCCGGGCCGCGGAGTTGGAGTCCCAGAGCCCCCGTGTGCGGTCTCCCTGCCAGGACGCCGTGCTGACCGCCGTGACGGAGTGGGAGACGCAGAATGCCAGGGCCCAGCGGGAGAGGGCGACGCGGGCACTGCAGGAGCAGGAGCACGAGCAGCTCCTCACCTACACGAGGGAGGACGCCTATAGCGCGGTACACGGGGCTGGGGGTGCGGGGCGCTGCGCGAGGCCGGGCCCTCGGCTGCAGGTGTCTGCTTCACGTGGGCTTTTCCCGAGTGCAGTTAGAGCAGTGTCGCCACCAGCGTGGTGTGGATGGTTGGTGGCCTGTGGCCACATCTGCGACCCTGTCACCCTGAGCCTGCCCCTCGCCCGCAGGAGTACGTCTGTGAAGGTGCCGACGGGCAGATGGAGGTCATGCCGGTGAGTGCCGGTGCCCCCGTGTGTCGGGGCGGCCGCCCTCCCGGAGCACATGGCTCAGCCCCTCCCTTTTGTGCGCAGCTCTGGACGCCGCCCACGCCCCCCCAGGACGACAACGACATCTACGTGGACCCGGTCCTGTGCCTCACGTACGAGAGCACGCCCATCCCAGAGTCCAAGCTGCCTCCCGTGTACGTGAGGAAGGAGCGCAGGCGCCACCGCACCGACCCGTCAGGTGTGCCCCGTGGCCCCGCTAATGAGTCTTGTTGCTTTGTGCTGGTGGCTGGGGAGGAGCCTTCACGGAAGGGCGGGTCTGTCTCCACCCAAGGCTCCGTGGCGACCGGCCTCCCTGCCTGCCTCCCTCGTGCCCTGCCCCTCGCTTGCGGAGGCGCGGTCTCCCGTCGGCCGCCTGGCTGACGAAGGTCTCCGTGCAGCCGCAGGCCGGAAGAAGAAGCAGCGGCACGGGGAGCCGGTCGTCCCTCCCCGCTCGCTCTTCGACCGCGCGGCACCTGGCATGCTGAAGATGCGGCGGGAAGGGAAGGAGCAGAAGAAGAACATTCTGTTGAAGCAGCAGACGCAGTTTGCCAAGCCTTTGCCAACCTTTGCCAAACCAACAGCTGAGTCGGGTCCGGACAACCCCGAGTGGCTCATCAGCGAGGACTGGGCGCTGCTGCAGGTGAGCGCGGGGCCCTCTGGTCCACATCCCGTCACCACGCAGAAGAGCGCAGGAACCTGCCGGGGCGGCTCGCTGACCTGTGCCATCTGAAACCTGCTCTAGGCCGTGAAGCAGCTCCTGGAACTGCCTCTGAACCTCACGATCGTGTCCCCGGCCCATACGCCCAACTGGGACCTCGTCAGCGACGTGGTCAACTCCTGCAGCCGTATCTACCGCTCTTCTAAGCAGTGCCGGAGCCGCTACGAGAACGTCCTCATTCCGCGGGAGGAGGGCAAGGTGAGCCCCCCCACCCCACGTGCCCGTGGAACTCTGGCCCCCGGCCCTGTGGAGTCTGGTGAGGCCGGAGGCCTGCGCTGTCCCTGGCCTGTACCCGTGGCACCGCTTTCGTGGCCGCCATCGTTGCTGGCTGTGGTCCCACGCCTGAAAAATTCTCTGTGCCATCCGAGAGCTTGGCCTACCTTTGTTTCTTTTCTCTTCCTTTCCTTTTCCAAGAAGGTGTTGGGTGAACTTGAGAGCCTTTGGCTCCGTGGGCTTTACTTGAAGAGAGTCTGTCGGCGCCTCCTCCACTGTATTGTTGCTGCACTCCCACTGGGCCGCGGCACTGGCTCTGGACCCTCGTCCCGCTGTGTGTCGCACTTGCCGAATGCACAGTTGCCGGGGTACCCAGTGTCTCTCCTGAGAAGCTGGCCGTGGCGGTGGCCTGACCTCGCCCCACCCCACCCCCCGAGAGCTGGCTCCGCGGACGAGCGTCCGCCCGTGCACTTTTACTTGTTCTCCAGCCGAGCGGGTCTTTCTGTTTTTCATCTGCTGTCTTCACCATTTTCCTCTCTTGGCCGCCCGCCCATCGGCCTCCCTTCTAAAGAACGTCCCAAGGCCCGTGCACACGCTGCCCGTGAAAATGAGGGGTGAAAATCTCTATCCTCTCCGTGTTCATTTTTCTAGAGACATTCACCTCAAGGGCATTGGTTTCCTTTTTTAAGAACAAAAAAAGCAAGTGTTTCTCACACCATCTGCGGTGTCTTCACCATAAGACTTCCCGCAACCTTGTGCTTGGTCTGATGTGTTGGAAGCGCTTCCAACAACGGCCGTGGCGCTAACGTGGGAAACGCAGAGCTGAAGCTTTGGCTTCCGTTGTTACGTGTGACGCTGGTGCATAGGAAAAGACCAGACGTATCAGGTGTGAAGGTGACGTGCTGAATGAAGCGCAGGCAGCCGTACAGAGGGCCACGCGACAGGGCGCTGACTCCGCCTGGAGGTTGGTGCTCATAGACGCGTGGCGGTGGCGGCGTGTTGGGTGGAGCACGGCGGGAGCAGAGCCCCTTGACCGCCTGCCACGGCCGGCAGGTGTTCTTGGGACGTGCCTGGTTTCGAGCCTGCTCTGCCCTCACCGTACAGTGACGTGGGAGGTGCGGTCCCGCATTCGGGAGCCTCCTGTGCCGGTCTCGTCCTGGCTCTCCTGTGATGCTGCCCTGCCAGGTTTAGTGGCGTCACTTAGACCACGCAGGGAGCCGTCCGTGCACCACCTCTCCCAGCACGGCGCTCACTATGTAGCGGTCTTGGTTCCCGTCCCACACACGCTGTGTTTGACTCCCAGCAGCAGGGCAATCAGAGCCAGGAGCCGCAGAGGACGGCCCCAGAGAGCCCTGCTTGGTTTGACTGTAGGACACGTGCGGGGGGACACCGCCAGGCACGAGCAGTGCTGGGAGGCCCCCAAAAACAGACTCAGACGCCTGCGCACGCCTCTCCCCTTCCTGCACGCTGCGGGCGGAGCTCTGTGGTGGGGGTGGCCACTGCTCGGTTCCCCCGGGTCTGCTCACCAACGAAGGCACGCTGGCCCCGCCTCACGCTGTGCGACCGCGGAAACTTGCCCAGCGGTTGTCCCAGGGGAAGGGGAGTCCTCCCTTTGAGGGGCTCACGCGAGCAGGCGTGTGGAGAGGCCTGGCACTCACTGAGGACTCGCAGTTGGCACGTGGCGGTGCTTCCTCGGGAAGGAGGAACTGTGTGCCATCCAGGGGGTCTAGTGCCAGGCCTCCTCCAAATCAGCCACCGTCTGACGCCACGCCCTCGATTTTGTCTCAGAGTAAGAACAACCGTCCACTGCGCACAGGCCAAATGTACGCCCAGGACGAGAACGCGACGCACACCCAGCTGTACACGAGCCACTTCGACCTGATGAAGATGACTGCCGGGAAGAGGAGCCCCCCCATCAAGCCTCTGTACGCGCCCTGAGTCCCCCTTCCTGCTGCTCGCGATCGAGCCGGCGCGCAGCCTGCCGCTAGCGTCCTCCCGCAGGCGGTAACTCTCGGGTAACTGCTGTCTCCTTTTCTGTGCTGCAGGCTTGGCATGAATCCCTTTCAGAAAAACCCCAAGCACGCCTCTGTGTTGGCAGAAAGGTATTTCTGTATTTGTGACATATTTTTTGCTGTTTGAAATGATTTTGTTTTCGCATTCCCTTCAACTCAGTGCGGTCAGTGAATCGAGCAGACAGCGCATCCAGGCAAGCAGCTGGTTATCTCCAGCGACTGCCCATGTGGTGTTCTCGTGACAAGGGTCTGTCCCTGCCTGCAGCCCACAGGGTACGCAGGCGGATGGGTGGGGCTGTGGGAGAGGCTTTGTCCTCCCCCGGCCGTGCCCGCCTCTGACCTGACACACGTTGTGTTAGTTCTGCCTGAAAAGTACACACGGCATCGGGGTGAATGTAGCTGCTTTGAAGGGGAGTAAAAGAGAACGAAGGATGGGCTGAAGGGTGGCCAGGGAGACGTGCGGCTGTGAGCGGGCGGGGGTGGTGAGGCCAAGTCGGGTCTGAGTGCCGGGCGTGCGGGTGTTCGCCGCCGACTCCCTGCGCTTCCCAAACGTCGGACGGTTTTTGGTGAGCTGGTGGGAAGCGAGTGTCTAGATGAAGCCTGAGTGCCCATCCGTCCCCAGACTTCCTGGTTGCCCGAGCAAGGGTCTGCGGTAACCACGGGCCCTGCCCCCTCCTCACCCGTTGTCAGTGTGGCCCCCGAGCTGGGCCACCTCCCCTGAGACTTCCAGCTGCCCGTGCAGGCTGCCCCGCGGGCCTGGCCTCCGCAGGATGCTCCCTGCCTCCTGGCCGCTGCCTGGGATGGTTTGCCTGTGTCTGCATGGCTCGTGCCTGGGCCCCCCTTGCACACCGCCTTTCCCTCCTTGCCAACAGTCGCACCATGGTCCTCCGTGTTTCTTCACGGTGCAGACCGTCTTTGTCTTCTGTACTCGAGTCACGTAGCGTCCGTGTGTCTGAACGTAGAGGTTCTGGAGTCTGGGTTCCAGAGCAGGTACGCGGTATGTGTTTGTAGATTGAATTAACGGATTGTTCCCTGCAACTGGCTGTTTATCGCCAAGCGGTGGGCCCAGCACTGTGCTGGCCCAGCGGCTCAGCAGGGAGCAGAAGGGAGCACGTTGTTGTCTCTTTGCTGTCGCCTGCAACACACAAACTGTGACCTTACGGAGGCAGAAGGTCGGTCTCACAGGTGTGTGGAGCGTCCTGGCGGAGGGGACCGGGGTGTTCCTGCTGGATGTCGCCCCGACGTGAGGGGACGACGGGGGTGAGCACGTGGGGCCGAGGGGTGAGCACAGGGGGTCCTGGGTGGCACCTCCGAGGCAGGGGCGCAGGTGAGCAGGGAGGCGGGTGCTTCAGGGGTGCCAGTGTGGACAGGGCTGCTCGGCGTGAGAGCTCAGCTGGGGTGAGATGAGCACCGGCCTGGGCATCTTGGGGGCTCCTGTTAGTTTGTGTGTCTGGCTCAGATCCGGGGGACAGGTTCTGTGTAGACAGGGCTAGAAGATGGGGTGAGGGGAGGGGAGAGACCAGCACGTGGGCCTGCAGCCGGGTGTCTCCTGCGAGTCTTGTGATGGCAGCCTAGGGTGAGGGTCCGCAAGGAGTGGGGGCCAGACCGGCGGCCAAGGGGGAGGAAGAGCTGTGGGGCCCCGCTGGGGGCTGCCATCGGTGGAGACGCTTGGGCCCCGCCTGGAGCTGGCTGACCCAGGGAGCCCGGTGTGTGGCGGGGACTGCCGGCGGAGGAAGGCCCGGATGATCATGTAAGAGCGGGTGCAGGGTGGCGGGATCCGGTGAGACATCCCGAGCCCGCTGGGACAAGCATTGGGGCGGTGGGGGGCTGACGTGCAAGGGCACCGGACAGATGCGGCACGGCGTGGGCCCTGCTGGGGGAGGCCCAGAAATGGGGAGGGTGTGCGTGAGGCTTTAAACAGAGCCAGACTCTCTGTGACGGGAGGTATTGAGGAGTCGGGTAAGGGAATAGTAGCTGGGGTGAGCCCCCCGGGAGTGAGGGCTCTGAAAGGAGGGGGAGGGGGAGGGGAGAGGGGGCCCACCCTCCCACCCTCCCACCTGGGCTTTGCCGGTCCCCACCCGGGCTTTGCCGGTCAGCCTGGCGCCATGGGAGGCCGGCGGGGGTTGTTGGTGCCGCTGGGCCCTGACATCAGTTCTGGACACGGGGCCGTCTGGAGGGCCAGAGCGGGGCCTTGGGACCCAGAGCTCCTGAGGCTCTGCTGCGGCGGGAGGGGAGGCCCAGCCTGGAGCAGGTGGTTAGCCGCGGGGTGTGCATGCACACACGTTCCAGGCCCCTCCTGTCTGGGCAGTGTACTAGGGTGCTGCTGTGGTAGACGAGACCCACTTTCTGGAAGGTTCTCTGTCGAAAGGGAACGGGAGATGTGGTCTCGGAGGACTAGTGCCGCTGTTTTTTTCTGCGAGGGGGCTTGACGGGAGCTGCCTCCTAGCGCCCGACAACCCGGACGGTGGTGAGAGCTCCAGGTTCCTGGGCGCTCTGCTCCTCGGCTCCCTCCGAGCGCATCTGTTTATTTCCCGTCTCTGCTGTCGTCTTCTAGTGGCATCAACTACGACAAACCGCTGCCTCCCATTCAGGTCGCGTCTCTCCGAGCAGAGCGCATCGCCAAAGAGAAAAAGGTGCGGACACCGGGGACCCCGGGCAAGTCCGGGGAGGGTTGGTGGTGGGGGGGCCCGTCCTCACGGCTCCTCTCCTCTCTGCCTCTCCAGGCGCTGGCCGATCAGCAGAAGGCGCAGCAGCCGCCCGTGGCGCAGCCCCCGCCGCCCCCGCCGCAGCCGCAGCCCCCGCCGCCCCAGCAGCCCCCCCCACCTCTGCCCCAGCCCCAGGCGGCGGGTGGCCAGCAGCCCCCGGGGCCACCCGCCGTCCAGCCGCAGGCCCAGGCGCAGCCCCAGGCACAGCCCGCGCAGCCCCCGCCGAAGGTGTCCCCGGCCATCACGACGGTGGGCAGCGCTGCCGTGCTGGTGAGGGGACGTGGTGGGTGCGGAGGGTCTGGGCAGACGTGGGCACAGCTTCCCCGGATGAGCCGGAAGGCCCAGCCTCGCCCTGGCGGGCACGTGCGTCCACAGGGGGCGCCCTCAGCCTTGCCCTGCCCGCCCTGGGCTCCATGGGCTGGGCTGTCGGGCAGTTTGGGGCTGATGCAAGTGAGACATTTGCTGTGAGGTCGGCCCACAGAGGCACAGGGACTGTTGGTGCCACCGTGCAGCCTCCCTTCTCCGTGCCCATGCGTGCGTATTTCTGCACCCGTGTGCATAAGTCTTCGGTGCCCGTTAGGGACAGGGGTGCACTGGACATACAGAAAAGGGAAAGAAAGGCAGACTCGTGACCCCACACCCTCTGTGCTGCTGCCGTTGTGCCCTGGTGTGCTCTTCGCCATGGGTGCCCGTGTGGCCTGTGCCCGTGCAGCACGGACACTGGAGTCATGTGTGGGGAGTGTCTGGGCCTGCGTGGGAGGCGCCACCGCCAGGCGTGGGGGTCGTGGGTCCTCGTCTGCAGCTGTGTCTGCTGCAGTGGGGCAGTCGCACGGCCTGGACAGCTTTGTTCCTTGGTCAGAAAGGGCGCCCGCTCACAGAGCCCCTGCCCCCAAGCCCCCAAGGGCACAGTGGCGGGTGGTCCGGGAGGGACTCTGCGGCCCGCGTGACGGCTGTGTGTGGGGAGACGCTGGGCAGCGGCCAGCACGGACCCTGGGACTTGGCAGTCGTGGGGGGCAGGACGGCCAATTTGGCTAGGGCCCCATGGGAAGGGGGCGGGAGTCGGCTGTGGGGCTGTGGAACTAGGCAGGCGTTTGGATATGGTTCTGATGAAGTGGAAACACTTGGAGGCTTGATGACAGGAAAGAGCTTGTCCTGAAATTCAGATGCTTTTCTGTTTTCAGCAGGCGGGAGCCATTAAAACGTCCGTCCCCGGGACCAGCATGCCCACGGGTAAGAAGTCAGATATGCCCCCGTGAGGGCCCCGCGCCCCGCGCTCCTGCCTCACGGGTCTCTCCCCACAGGCACAGTGAGCGGGAACGTCATCGTGAACACCATCGCGGGTGTCCCTGCTGCCACTTTCCAGTCGATCAACAAGCGTCTCGCTTCCCCTGTGGCACCAGGAGCCTTGACTGTGAGTTGTTCTTGCTCCTGGGCCCCTTTGGTCGTATGTAGGACTTAGGAGCTGTGGAACTTGTTTGTATTTATGTATTCATTGTTTTAAAGTAATCCCTACACCCAACGTGGGGCTTGAACTCACAACCCCAAGGTCATGAGTTCTACTGTAGTGAGTGAGCCAGCTGGGTGCCCCAAAAGTTGTTTGCTTTTTAAAGAAATATCCCAGCAGTGCAGAAAGTACCGACACAGCTTGAAGTTCCTAAAACGATGTGAGTGTTCGGGGAATGGCATCACGGCGTGCGTGCTCAGGGGCATGTGTTGAAACCCCTATAACGATTGTAGGAGGAGAAAGGCAGGTCGTGAGGCCGTGTAGCCGACTCCACTGACGGGGCGACTCAAGTCCCGTGACAGATTTGCTCGTGGGGGCCACGGGGCCACGGAGATGGCCGCTCTTGGGGGAACTGTACGGGCGGGCGTGAAGGCCCAGGTGGGTGCAGGGCAGGAGGGGTGGTCAGCTCACGGGGCGGCCAGACCCTTGAGTGGGACGCAGGCAGAGGGAAGGCCGTGGCACCATAAGACTCCCTGAGCATAGAACCGGGGGACTTGTACTCGAGACACACCCTGTGTCCGGCCGCCTCCTTGCCTTTGGTGTTTTACCGTGAATGACAAAAATAAGACTAAGGAGACCCAGTTTACATCTCCGTTTCCGGTTTAGTCACAAACCCGAACACAGCGCGTGCCCTGCGTGAGCAGTGCTCTGACAAGTAGAAGGTTGTCCTTCTTGGTTTTGAAAGTGTCTCCTGTGAAAGGTGTTGCTGGAGTGATCGAGACGGGGTGGCACTGGCAGGTTGAGACGCAGCTCCATGGAATGGGACGGAGTCCAGAAAGAGGCCGCGTGTGAGTGATTTCCGTGGAGAGCGCCAGAGGGGTGCGAGGACAAAGCCTGGTCTTCCCAACAAGCGCCGTGCGAGGTCACGAGCCACGGCCCACGCTGAGTGCGAAGGGTCACTCGAGATGATCGGACACACGATCATAAAGCCCAGAAGCGAGGGACTGTACGCTGACATCCTGAGAGAACATCTCTGCTCCCTTGCTTTAGACGGAGGTGGAAAGTTAGTCTTCGTCAAAGTCAACATGTGCTGTTTGGCAAGTATTAGAAAAACGGAAAGCTTGGGAAACGTTCGTAGGCCACGTGTGATGAAGGACCAGTTTGTAGATTGAGCGAAGAGAACAGCTGCAGACAGTGGCCTGGCAGTCTGAGCGGTCACCTCCCAGAAGAGGCAGCAGGGACCGCAGACGTGGAGAGACGCTGCATGTTGTTGGTCATCAGGGAGGAGCACAGGGAGGCGTCGGCCCGCGTCCCCGAGCGCCGCTCTGCAGGCCAGCCCGGTCGCCCGCCTGGAGCTCGCGCTGCTGACACAGAGGCTGCGCATCACGTGGGAGGTTGGCCTGCCGCGCGGGGCGCGCTTCCACGCCTAGGATTTCCCCTGGGGAAGTGAAAGCATGCTTTTGCACAACACAGCCTGAGTGTGAGTGTGCGCGGTAGCTTCATTCGTCGTCACTTGGGGAGGAAGCGACCCGAGGTCCTTCAGCTGGTGGGTGAATGGGAGGGCCCGCTGGCGCGGCAGCTCCATCTGGGAACCCCCCGCCATGCCAAGGGGGCCGCTGGCCGCGCCACAAGGCTCGCCAGTGAGCACGCGGCGCTGCGGAGGGCCTCTCGTGCTGCGCGATCCCATCGAGATAATGTGGGGAAGGCGGAATCGTAGGTCAGGAGACGCGTATCCTGTGGTCGCGGTGGCTGCTCGGCCGCACGCATTTGTGACCCGGGCACCGGAAGCGGGTGAGTTGTACTGTCTGTAAGTTACGCTTCAACAAATCTTGCCTAAAATTAATAGAGTATTCTGTACTACACGAATGGAAAGGTTTCTAGCACGTGATTTAGGGTTATTTTATTTATGTTTATTATACTTTGCCATGAAGCACTTTTGATTCAGCGTTTTAATAAATAACAAAAGCCAGTAGTTGGGCTTGTGGCGTTAGGCGCGTCCTGTATGAGTGTCAGCACTCCTGGCGTGAGGACAAGACAGCAGAATCATCGCACTCGATGTTCTGTTTTCAGAAGGACCTATTTCTACGTGTGATATTTTTAGGAGATAAAGTAATTCATCCATGAGGTATTTTTTTTAGCAGCATGTAGAGACAAGGTAACCTTCCTGGTGATGTGGGACTAGAAATCGGAGTCTCACATGGCGTGCTTTCCCAGGGCTCTTAGGTCCTGCGGTGGGGCCGCGCCAGAGGGGCAGGTGACGGGAGGGCTGTCTGAGCTCCCAGAGGACAGGACGACGTCATCCACACCCACGGCCCTTCGGCGCTGGGAAGCGCGCACAAGGCACGGCGGGCGGTTCTGCTCAGAGGGCAGTGGTGCCCACTCCCCCGAGGGGGCTGTGCCGCAGCTGTGCGCTCGCCGCTGTGCGACGTTGAGGCTCGCTGGTCTCGGGGTGCGTGTCCGGCTGAAGGCAGCTGGGAGCCCTTGGGCATGAGCAGAGCTGTGCACTGGGATGGTTCGCATGACATCGAGTGGGATTGGAGAAGACAGGGCAGAGGGAAAACCACCTCAGGAGTCCAGGAACGGCCTCTGTTTCCGGGGACGAGGTGAGGTGAGGTATTTACGCTCTTCCCTCAGTCAGATGCACTGCAACAGTTGGATAAAAAAAACTTTGTATCTTTTTAAAAGTTCTGGGGAGCTGACAAAAGATAATTATCAGGACCGAGTCTAAGGGAAGAAGAAACTCAGAAACTACGCTGAAGTGGTGTCTGCCTGGCACTGCCGCTTACCTTGTCGTCGGACAGAGGACCCCAGCGCGAGCCCAAGGCTCGCTCACCCCTGGGGAGTCTGGACGGGGCTGCCGACGCCGGGAGCCCAGCGGCTGTTCCCAAGGGGCACGGCTGAGCCTTCTAAAAGTGGGACCCACCTGCCCTCTGCCCTCGTGCTGACCCCGGGGCAAGGCAGGGCCTCTCCCTCCGGAGTCGTAGCCACAAATCTGCTCTCTGTCAGCAGCGGGGTGTTGGTAGAGTTTTGGGGGAGTTGAGGACGTTGTACGTGGATTTTCAGCTCTGCAGGGGCTTTGGCACCCGTAGCCCCCACATCGTTCAAAGGTTGACCCCAGAGAACTTCTGGAGATGAGAAATATGGTTACAGAATTGACAGGAAACCGTCTGCTAATCTGTCACAGTGTGTTTACACACAGTTGAGAGAATTAGCTGGAAGTTGTCAGAAGACCAACCCCCCCCCCCCACCGTGAATGCAGTGTGGGGGCGACAGTGGGGAGTGTGCGGAAGAGAGCGTGAGAGGCTGCAGAAGACCGACCAGGAGCATGTGGTTCATCAGATTCCAGATAGGGAGGAGGGCGAGCAGAGGCAGTATTTGAGGACGCAAGTTTTCCAGAGCTGAGCGATGGCACTGCCCCGTGTGCACAGAAGTCCCTGCCAGTCCCGACCCAGGACCACGGGAGGAACCTGCGCCTGCATGACACCGGCAGCAGAGACATGGAAGGAGCCGGAGCCCGGCACGCCGTCCCCAGAGGTGCAGCTTCCTTCTCGGTGGCCGGGAGACCGGGAGCCGTTGGAATGACACGGGTGCGCTAATGACAGACGGTGACCACCGCCCCTGGTGTTCCGTCTCTTCTGAAAATCCTTGGAAGAACGAGGGTGAAGTAGCATTCTCAGACAGACACGAGAGGGTACCGGCAAGTGGGCCCTCACTGAATGAAACATGGGGTGGAAGGAGGCTGTTCACAGATGGAAGGTCTGAGAAACGAGGCGGACGCTGACCTCTCAGCGACAGCGACTCTGTGCGGGGCCGACAGCAGGAACCGCGCACGGGGACAGCGGTGTGAGTTAGCCAAGGACCGAGGTGCCGAGACACTCTGGAACCCCTCGTTCAGGAGGAGCGCGAGCGTGACACTGTCGAGGAGACCTTGACAAGTGCTCATGGTGTGATTTTAGATGAGCCTCAAAAGAATAAAGAGCATGACTTCCAGACTCGGGGAGGGAAGAGCCGGAGAGAGAGAGTCGAGATGCGAGGAGCCGGACGGTTGACTGGGAAGCACAGAGCGCAGTCCTGGGTCTGCGCATGGGGGGATGGGGCGGCCGTCCGCACTGAGGGGCCGGTGGGGGGCACTGGAGTCAGTGGGGTGTGCCCACCGGTTGTGATGGGATGGGGGTGGCCATGGCTCTGAGGGTCCACGTGTGGGCACAGGAGGCAGCAGGGCCTGCGCCGGGTAGGAGAAGCTCAGAGGGTTTGGGGAGTGAGCACCACTGTCTGGAGGATGCCCCAAACCTCGCAGTGTCCTGGGGGCAAGAGCCTTCGAGGACACTGGGGACAGGAGCACTGGCGTTGCAGACTGGTTTTCTGTGGCTAACTGACCCTTCGCTTTAGTGGAACTTACTCCATAGGCACCTTCAGTCTGTCAAGCCGCTGAAATCTGGAAAGCGCTCCGTTTTCTCAGGTTCAGAGGTGGGTGTCTTCTTCCTCCCACAACCGAGAGAAGAGAAAAGCGTGTGGTGACCTGACGGCCTCCCCATTGCCTCTTGCAGACCTCCGGAGGCTCTGCCCCTGCCCAGGTGGTCCACACCCAGCCGCGAGCGGTCGGCTCCCCGGCCACGGCCTCGTCCGACCTGGTGTCCCTGGCACCCACCCAGAGTGTCCGCGCAGTTACTTCTGTGACAGCCTCGGCCGTGGTGACTACCAGCCTGACCCCGGTGCAGACCCCAACCCGGTCTTTGGTGACTCAGGTGTCCCAAGGTAAAGGCAGGTTTGGTTTCCCGTGTGCTCCTTCTCACTGTTAAAGCGAGCTGGGACCCGCGCGTCCAGCTGTCACGGGGGAGGGGAGGGTCATATGCACGCACTGTCTCACGGGACCCCCTCTCCAGCCGCAGGGGTGCAGCTGCCCGGGAAAGCCATCACACCCGCACACTTCCAGCTGCTTCGGCAGCAGCAGCAGCCGCCGCCACCGCCGCCACCACCCTCCCAGGTCCAGGTCCCGCAGATCCAGGGCCAGGCCCAGTCGCCGGCACAGATCAAAGCTGTCAGCAAGCTGACACCGGTGAGTATCTTGCAGGAAACTGCACTTGCGCCATTTGATACTTGTGTGTCATTTAATTCTGAGTGTCCTTTGCACATATGTGCTGTCTTTGTGGTAAGTGTGCTTGTGTTGTCTTTAAAAACAACTCTCCGTACAGTGCCCCTTCCGTGGTCGCGTGAGCAGCCTGTTCCCAGCGCTCTGGAGACGTGTCTTCCCACTTGCTTCCTGGCACTCTGTGCCACGGCTCAGGCTCCGGACAAGGAGAGGCCGCTCAGTTCCATTCCCAGCCAGAGAAAATGCTGGTGACGCGTAGTTCATTCGCAGTGTTGTTTCTCAGAGTGATCAGAGTCCTCACATTCCTGATTTTTGCCACTCTGCACCACCTGGGCAATTGCGTATAAAATACATTCACTTTGAAGGGAGACACTGTATTCCTGCCAAAATGGGAAGGTGCTATTGCTTGGCAGGGATAGCGAGCAGAGAAACAGAACTCCTAGAAACAAGACAGTGTTTTAGAATTCCAGCTAGTTCCCAGGCCTGCCATCGTAAGTACATGAGCTCGGGCCTGCCCTTCTCGCCCACAGAGGGGGCACTAGGGCATGCCAAAGGGCTGCGGGGGACACGCCAGCCCTTGTCCAAGGCTTCGCGCATGAGGCCCGGGCGCACCAGAGAAGGGACGTGTGACCTGATAAAGCGTTCACACTTGATCTTAGCCAGAAGGCCCAGCAGTGATCCCAGATGAAGCATTCAGCTCCTCAGTCGCACCAGCCACATGTCAAAGGTTCTGTGACTCCCAGATGGGACAGCCCCGGTCTAGAACATGCCCGTCACTGCAGAAATCTGGGGAACAGCCCTTAAATTAGAAAGTTACTGGGCCCCCAACTAACCCCCAACCCCCACCCCCAGCTACCTTTCCTTCTCCCCAGGTCCTGCCTCTCCCCAGGACAGGAGTGCCTGCTGGCGGCTCCCCAGGACACAAGTGCCACCGGCGGCTGCCAGGGCCCACTTACCACTCGCTCGCCCGTGCCTGGGCTCCAGGCCGCTCTCTCCGAAGTCGATTTCAGGGTCATTGTCATCCTCAGCATGTTGACAGGGATCTGATAGTTATGAACTACACAGCATAAGTTCTCTAAAAGGAAAATTTATTCCTTAAAATATTTTTTGGGTTATTTTGGCATCCTGATGCTTTAAAGATAGGAGATTTATTAATCAATTGTATTATTCATTTGGAGACACTTAGAACAAAATATTGACAGCTGATGCACGTCTCCTAATAAATTTTAAAAATTCAAGAAAGATTATGATTTGAAGACTTTAAAAATTTTATAGTACTACAAACTTACGGTGACTTGTTTGCAAGTGAGAAAAACCAAGAAATTTTGCTACGAATTTATTCCTGTCAGAATTACGGTTTCTAGTTTTCATCAGTGATAACACTAGATGTTAATAAAGGAACCTTTTTTTTTTTTTTTAATGTCAGAAAGCTCCTAGAGGCTGGTTTGCATATTGTGTATTAGCAGTTAAACCTTGGTGTTTAACGGATAGTTCAACAGTAACTTAAAACCAAGACTTACGAAACACGGAATGCAGTTAATACTGATGAAAAGCTACTTTATCTGGGTTTTAGGAACATCTGATCAAAATGCAGAAGCAGAAACTGCAGCTGCCCCAGCAGGCTCCCCCGCCGCAGGCCCCGCCAGGGCCCCCACAGCCCGCTGCACAGGTGCAAGTGCAGGCCCCGCCGCCCACGCCGCAGCAGAGCCCCCAGCTGGCCACGGTCACGGCCCCGAGGCCCGGAGCCCTGCTCACGGGCACCACCGTGGCCAACCTCCAGGTGGCCCGGCTCGTAAGTTCCAGTTGATACATTTGTTTTTCCAAAGCAATGTCTCTTAACGTTTACTTGAACTGTTCCTGCTTGCTCGGGCCGACGCTAGGCGCTCCGGCGGCCCACCTGGCAGAGTGGCAGGTAGACGCCCTTCACTGCCCACGCCTCCCAGAGCTTCGGCGTCACACAGCTCAGGGCGGGCTGAGCGCCTGGAGGAGGTGGGGAGCGAGCTGGACGAGGTAGAGAGGGCCAGGTTCTGGTGGGGATGAGGCCCGTGCGGGGAGGTGGGCAAGACCTGCAAATCAGGCTCTGGTGACCCTGTGCTTTGTCGGCTCAGCGACTCTAGAGATTTCTGAAGAGGAGCAGAATGTCACAGCGAAATCAGTGTCTGGGAAGGCGAGTTAAATTCAGCAAGCGCGGGTCTAATGTGCTGTGTGCTGGACACTGTCCCAATCAGGCGAGCCCGTGTCCTGCCTGGGGAGCGCCCCCCCCCCCCCATCCTGGCCCTAGTGACTGTTAACATCAGGGACCGTGCTCCGGGCCAGGCGCTGCCCTAGGCCCTGGACCTCTCACATGCTCCGCGTTCGTAGGCTGCTGCTCAGGCAGTAGTGGGTGTTTCAGTGTGCGCTCCACTGTGCAGGTATGGAAACTGAGGCACACAGCTTAGGTAACTTGCCCAAATCCTACTGCTAGTCACCTGCAACTGGGCAACTCACACTGGATGCTCAGGCCCTGCTTTGTGTGTGCCTTACCCCTGCTCTAAGTCAGCAAGACAGGGTAGAAGCAGACAAAACCTGGGAAAGCAAGTTTGCTTTTGCCTGTGTTCACAAGAAACGCAAATTCAGACCAGGGTGGGGATCATGTGTGGTGGCCAGGTGTAGGGAAGGCACCTTCCTCCCGCGGGGCTCGCCGGAAGGAGATTGGCTTCCGCTCTTTTGGGCGGGGGGAGCTCCAGTAATCCAGCCACAGACCGTGCTCGTCGGTTTACCTAGCGGTCCCATGTCTGCTCCCTCTAAAGAGCTAGTAGAAGGAGCACCGCATGCCAGGCGCACAGGCCTGTTCCGGAAGGGTTGGAGGAGACACATAGGTCCCCGCAGCTGGGGACCTTACCAGATAGTGCAGAGCACCCACTCGTTGGGACTGCGTGCAGCTTTGGACAAGTATCGTAAAAGGCAGAGAAACCGACCCCAGGGTACTTGTGAGTTGTCCCATTTGCACACTTTCATGGCAAGTGACACAGGTCTGATGGGCTCAACACCGGTTCTCACGTCCATGCGTGTGTAGAATTGGGTTAGCTGAGCGTGTGTTCAGGTAAAGCGGGTCTGTTTTCCTTTCTGAAGATGTAACGTAAGAATTAACGAGCATTTGGTAGCAGCGTGATGACTCCGTAGCAGCAGGTGGGATCCATGGGAGAGCTTTCTGGAAGAGTGCGGCGGGGGTCACAGGGCGGGGCGGCAAGCCAACCCTCAGTCGTAGCGGAAGGAGCGGGGCCGGCATATGCACAGACACTGCAGGGCCGGCCTCCTCCAAGGTTCGGGGGCGGAGAAGTAGAGGTGCCGGCTGCGCGGCGGGGTCTGAGCGGGAGTGCGGGCGAGCGGCGTGTGGGGCTCATCGAGCCCCCTCCCCGCATTTCCTGGGGGCGGCGTAAGAAGCGTAGCTTCAGCCGACAGCCACTTGCCACCTTTGTGAATCCCGTCTCACCGCTTGACCTCTTGTGGGGAAATGTCCGCACGGACGCGTGCTATCCCGAATATCTCTGGACTCTCCCATTGTTTTCACTGTTTAGACCCGGGTTCCCCCTTCGCAGCTGCAGGCGCAAGGGCAGATGCAGGCCCAGGCGCCCCAGCCGGCTCAGGTGGCGCTGGCGAAGCCTCCGGTGGTGTCCGTGCCTGCGGCCGTGGTCTCCTCGCCAGGCGTGACGACCCTGCCCATGAACGTCGCTGGGATCAGTGTGGCCATCGGGCAACCGCAGAAAGCCGCAGGTGCCTGTCCCGTGCATCCCCTCAACCCCCACCCCTTGCTGCGTCTGGAGCCTCGAGCAGGGCCGACGGCCAGATGCCCTGCCGGCTTCTGTGCCGGCCACCCGCGGCGAGCGCGTGAGGGCACCTTCACCTTCACGTGAGGGCCCTTGGGGGCCCAGAAACCTCCCGAGCGTACCCGCGGGATGGCCGTGCTCGTCCGGCTCCGGTCCCGCATGGAGTTTCCTGTACGGACGGCGGTCAGTGTGAACGGCCCAGTGGCTCAGGGAGATGCAGGGAAGCCTTGAGCCCTGCGTCCCTCCTGAGCTCCGTGACTAAGGCCTAATGCATCGTGTTCGCAGGACAGACTGTCGTGGCCCAGCCCGTGCACGTCCAGCAGCTGCTGAAGCTCAAGCAGCAGGCCGTGCAGCAGCAGAAAGCCGTGCAGCCGCAGGCCGCCCCGGGCCCGGCGGCCGTCCAGCAGAAGGTACCGCGTTCCTGCAAGGGTTCTCCCAGCCCTGTCTCCACGCTGGGCCGGGCCCTGCCGCTGGGCCAGCGTGCGCGTGGGACACCAGGGTCCTGTGCACCTCGCCTCGCTGCCTGACGGCCCTGTGCCTGTGCCCTCGGGCGGCACGGGGGGCTCGGGGTGGGAGCTGCCATGAGGCCCCACGGGGAGAAGGTGGTTATGGGATGGGGAGCCAGGAAGCAGGCTGTGGGATTGCACGGCTGGGAAACGGCCAGAAGGACTCAGGGATGGCGCTGTAGCTGTCAGAGTGAGTGCCTGGGCCCCAGGCACACAGGATGGAGGCGGCCTAGTGCGTACCTGATCAGGTGAGGGGCCGGGCGGAGGCCGTGTCCTCGTGCGTGTGTATGTGTGTGCGCACGCGTGCGTGCTGTGAGGGGAGTGACGGGATGAGGGGAGAGGGGCCCGAAGCAGCACTGTCGGCGTCATGCTGACTCACAGGTGTGAGAGCACATAGCTCTGGGCTGATTCGGGCCCCCAGGTTGTGCACTGTGCAGGCGCCCCGCTGAGAGGAGCAGGGAGTGAGGCGCTGTGTTTTTCACACCTGCTGCTCTACGTACTCACGGGAAGCTCGTAGCCCGCTGGGTAGGCGATGACACTCTGGTGCCCAAAGTGCATGTCAAGTCTGCTGTTTCCTGAGCTAGAGCGGCTGTCGCTCTGGTGCTGGATTTCGGAGCAGGGCTCCGTGTTAGCCAGAGGCCACAGAGGCTCGGGGACAGGAAGTGACTCTCCCAGAGTCATAGAGCTGACCTCAGGGTCCCATATGCATCACACACGCAGATGGATAGCTCTTCCCTGAGTGTCACTGTCCCGCTTGCAGGAGCGCAGCTCAGGTCTGCTGGGGGCTGAGGTCCCACTGTGTCTGTGGGGGCGGCCGAGGCGAGGGACGTGGTTAAGGCGTGCGAGGGCACACGCGTCTGGGCAGCAGAAGTGTGCCCTCGGGACCTCCTGCTCCTTCCTCCTGGGTGGGTGGAGCCACGGCCTTCGAGAAATGTGTGTCTCCTCGGATTAGAAAGCAGTCAGCACACCCACCTCCGGGAGCCGCCTTCTCCTCTGTGGCGGACACTTTGAGGAGGACACACACTGAGTCCCTTCCCCGGTCCTTTCGGGCCGTCCTTGGACTCGGTGCCACAGGCACGCGGGTTGGGGCGGCTGGGAGGCACTGGTGCCAGGATGCCGAGGACAGCGGTGGTTGGACCTGCGGCATCGTAGGGTCAGCCCACCTGGTGGGGGGAGGGCCGCTTGAGCTGTAGCATTGGTCTGATGTCGTGTGACTCGAAAGAAACTCGAGACGCTAAAGACTACTTGTGGGCAGCGCTGGCTTTGAAACCAAACGTGTGGGCCCCGTGCACGGCCGTCCGAACAGTCCTCGGTCTCCTGGCAGAGGAAACTAGAAACGGGGTTAAACGTGCGAAGGTTGTACGTGTAGGTTTGCTGTCTCTTAGGCTAAGTGTCTTTGGATACGTGCTCAAATTTCAAAATTAGATTCAGGAAATTGTAGGTGGGTGAGTTTTGTATTGTGGTCAAGTTTTTACTCACTGACGTGAGGAGCAGACAAGACCCCAGGCGCACAGACGATGTAAAGGTGAACCCCAGCCTGGTGTCTGAGGGCACTTGGACATGGCTGGTGACATGAAAGCGGGGCACACTGGAGCGGCCGCCGTGGGGATGGGCAGGAGGCGGGCGGTGCCAGGAGCGGGGGTGCCGGGGGCCCAAGGAGGCGATGCGTGGCCTCGCCTGCCCTAACCTGTGGCCGTCTGTCTTCTTTAGATCACCGCGCAGCAGATCGCTGCTCAAGGCCAGCCACAGAAGGTCACCTATGCCACCCAGCCAGCCCTTAAAACGCAGTTTCTTACCACCCCCATCTCGCAGGCCCAGAAGCTGGCCGGGACTCAGCAGGTGCAGACCCAGATCCAGGTGAGCGCGCGCACGGGGACTGCACAAGCCCGGCCGCGGGCCGTGGCTGGACGTGCGGGGTGCAGAGAATGACTGCGGCGGGGAGTGCACCGGGGGCCCCTCTGCTCCTCAGAGGGGGCCGTCCCCCGACATTCCTTGCTGGCTTTGCCGCCCGTGGGATCGCAGCAGTGGGGCCTGGGGGCGGTGCTGAGGTCACGCTCCGGGGACACCCTTCACGTCTGAGGCTCCTGCAGGGGTCAGTGGTCAACCTTCTGCTTCGTGAATCCACACGCGCCTTTACTCGGCTGCCAGCAGCCGCGCGGGCTGCTCCCGGCTTTGCTGCCGGCCTGTGGCTGCTCACGGGCCTCCCCGCCCTGAGTCCGCTGGTGATGTTTACACCCCACAGTCAGAGCTGTTGGGGTTCTTGCAGGCACCGCTCGCTTCGGCAGCACGCCTACCAGAATGAGAAGGGAACAGTTCCTGGACTCTAGATGAGTCGGGGGAAGGCTGATGTCTCCACAGCCTCGACTTCAGATTCACCAACACAGGGTGTCTTTTGTTGTGTAGCCTCTTTAACACCCTGGACTGGGTTTTCTGACTGTTTTCCAGGAAGGGCTTGTCTCTTGTATTGGGTTTGTTCCTAAGTAATGAGTATTTTCTGATGCTTTTGCAGTAGTGTGTTTTTGAGTCTGTGTTTTCTGCCTGTGCCTTGCCCAGTCTCTGCACCTCGACCTTGAATCCGGGTTCCTCCATCAAGCCCTGTTCCTTTGGCAGTCCATCCATGGCCTCCTGCACCTCCCTTGTCCCCCAGCACGTGGCCTGCCTGGAGTCGTGGCGGGCACCTTCCTTTCTTCCTGCTTCCTTGTGCTGGCGAGGTGCATGGCGGCCGTGACGGGGGTGCGGACAAGGGCTCAGCCGTGTCTGTTCTCGCGACCGTTCTGCAAGGTCTGATTTGTTCCGTCCTTCTTCGTTGGAGCAATAAAGTTTCCTTCTTCCCCTGGTTTGCTAGAAATTTTGTTCCTTTTTACGTGGCGTTTTATAGTTTTTTCAGAGGCACTCCTTCCCTTAGTGACCCCCGCCCCCAGTCTCGACGCCTTGGTTCTGTCTCTGTGCCCGTGACTCCAGGTTCACACCTGCAGCAGATTGCTGGTCCCAATCCAAACTCCCAGTCCTGCCTTTGGACAGGTCCCCGAAGATGTGTGACCTCTGCGGGGCCTCGCCTGGGCCAAACCCGCAGCTGTCCGTCCTGTCTTTATCTCACGCTCCAGAGCCAGTCCGCCAGTGAATCTGTTGTTTGTTGAAGCGTGTGCTCTGGCGGGGTCGGGCACGGTTGTCAGGCCCTCCTGTCACTGGCCCAAGTTTACTACTTGTGTTACTCCACGCTTCTGCGTCCTCACCGATTGGTTACTGACAGAGACGTGTTACGGTCTCTGCGCACTCTGGTTGTGCGCTTCTCCTTATGTTTTTTTCCATCGTTGCTTTTTGTATTAGCTACCTTATTGGCTGCACTTAATTTAAGGATTTGAATCTCACGTCTTTGCTGCTGCTGTTACGGGAACTGTGTTCAGAGTAGTTCACTTCCCGTGAGCCGGCTGTCCTCGAAGCTGTCTTTGGGATTGCTTTGCGGTCTGTGTTGCAGGCCGAGTCCTGCTCCTGCCGGGCTCCCGGGGGCTCCGCCAGGGCCAGGTCCGCTGTGGCTTGAGGGTAACGTCAGTTCGGTTCTGCGCCTGCGTCCCCTCCCCGGCCAGCACCAGGGCCTCAGGCAGTGGGCTTCCTCGCAGACCCCCTCCCGGTGATGGGACCACAGTGGGGCCTCTCTGACAGTGGATCTGGACTCGGCCCCTCGTCTGCCGCGCCCGGGCGACTGGGAGAATCCCACGCGGGGCCTCCTCACGCGGCGTGGTGCGTGCTCTCAGGGTGAGCAGAGCTCAGCACCACTGCCCGTCGCGCGGGGGCTGCCTTGGCTTAGGTTTGGACTCGGGACTTCCTCGCCTCCTGCAAGTTAATTGACACATTTAAGATGTGTCACCGTCATCCACGGGGTCTCCGTATTTTCACGGTGTGCCCACGGAGCCCCGGCCCTCTGTGTGCAAGGGGGACCCCCGTCCAGCTGCCCGAGTCTCCGATCCTCTCCAGCACCGCAGAGGGCATGCTCGGGTGCCCTTTGCGTCTCCCCAGATCCTGTGACGGTTTTTTTTTTTTAAATAGTTTACTGTCAAGTTGGTTTCCACATAACACCCAGTGCTCTTCCCCACAAGCGCCCCCCTCCATGCCCATCACCCCCCCTTCTCCTTTCCCCCTCCCCCATCAGCCCTCAGTTTGTTCTCAGTATTCAAGTCTCTCATGGTTTGCCTCCCTCGCTCTCCCCAACTATTTTCCCCCTTCCCCTCCCCCATGGTCCTCTGTTAAGTTTCTCCTGTTCCACTTATGAGTGAAAACATGTGGTATC